>VDFB02047230.1:378726287-378931101 GCA_007258455.2 Sequoia sempervirens | reverse complement strand
AAAATGTTGTTTTCTATCTAAAACCAATTATTAAAGGAGATGTTGAAATATTCATGATTTATTTTAGAAAATTTGAAACAAAAAATATTTAGAATCTACACACAAATTTCCACAAATCACTAGTTCACATCATCTTCAAGTTCTTTATGGTTTAACTACTATAGGTCTCAGAAGATGAAGATTCAATTAAAAATATTGATGTAAATGTCCATCTTGGGAAAAAAGTGAGACATAGTATTGTGATTTCACCCAAAGTAGAAGAGTGGAGCTAGAAGAAGTTAGAGAGTAAAATGAACTGAAAGGATAGCTTTTAATGAGGGAAAAGAAGCTTCTCTAGCCGTTACAAGGTGTCCTAGGCCGTTACCACTGACAAAAGGTGAGGACAAGTGGCAAGCATGCTCAGAGATAGCTGTTTGAGTGTTGAAACATCGCAGGACGCTAGCATGGTACGTGGACATTTGCGTAGTGTGCTAGTGTCTGGACACATCACATTACAAAATGACAAGAATAGGAAAATCCCAAAGTTCAAAGTAAAGATGATGTGTGAAGGGTAGCCGCTAAAAAGGGGTGCTGAGCATCTTGAGAAGGGAAAATGGCTGATGTAGGGGCTAAAATGAGCCTACACAAATCTAAGGGAGTGGACACTAAAGTGGACACAAGAATGTATGTGAAATTGTGAAGGGTGCAATTTTACAACTATACATTTTCCCCCACTTTAGCGGGCATATGAATCTACATTAATATGCATGCTAAAAGAAATATACTAAACATAAATAACATCATATGCCAAAAGGATATTGTAGAGGAAGTAGATAACTCTTCGAACCATGGAAGCATGCCCTGAGGTTGAAGATCTTCAAAACCAACGTGTTAGATATGAAAATCTGCACCATACATTAATGTTAGAACATAAAAAGCTAAAGGATTTGAGTCATCAAAGTAAAGAGACCTCGATGTAAAAGGTTGTCTCAATATTATGCATTGTCCCCAACATATAGAAGAATTTTAAGATGAAGAGAGAAGGGGCATATACTCAGGATGAAGAAGATGCAGATCTTCAATCTAGTAAATACAAGTTGAGAATTTAAGAATGTAAGCACCTCACAAGCCCATAGACCTACAAGGAAGGTGTCCTCCAAGATCTCTCACATGAAGGATACCTAAAAAAGAACCTTATAGACTTGTAGACTTGCAAGGAAGCATCCCCCAAGATCTCTCACATGGAGTGATGAGCCTAGTTTATGGTCTAGTTTTGGGTAGAATTTATGGTTTATTTGCTAAAGATATCATGGACCTTGATGTTAAGTGTTGATATTTTTTATGATATTTCCTCAAAACTATTGACATTGGGCTTAATCCTATCTCTGCATACCTTTAATGTTAATGGAATGTTATATGGAATATCTATATTAATTTTGCATGTGGTTAATGAATGTTCTTTAAGGTGGTTACATATATGCAATTTTTGTGCGTACTAACATTGCCATGCATATATAATTTGAGGATGCTAAATTGAGGAAGACACTGCCAGCTGGGCATGCACCATAATGTCTAGCAAGGGAATTGTTCAAAGGTCAAAGAAGGACGATGATAGGAGATTTCCCATGCAAACCAAATTTAATTTCCTTGTAGTGGTCTTTATTGATGTTGAGAAAATGTGTGTGTTACTGCAGTGCTAAATTTGCAGTTGGACATGCATGTCTAATCGGATTCCATGCATGTGTAACTACTGCCCCACTTTCTCTATTTTCCCTAAATGGAATCCTCCTAGTTCATGGAGTTGACTGCCCTATTTAGTTGGTAGTATAAATAAGGATTAGATGCTCCTTTTCTAGGGGTTGCGTGATCTGATATTGTACTTGCATTCTTAGTTCTCAGCAATACAATTATGCTACTCTTTTGTACTCATGTTTTCTGATGAATAAAATAAAGTTATGAGTTCGAGCATCTGAGTTTTCATTAGTAGCAGAGGATACTCATCTAAGGGGGCCTGCTTGGTGAGCAATCTTCCCTTTAGTTTAGTTTAGCCTAGTTATTACTTTCTATTTAATAATTAGTTAACAATCTGGCATTAACTATTCCTGCAGCCACTAGAATTCCATTCTGTGATTGTTCCTACAGCCAAAGCAGACAAAGTAGTTTTCTGTTTGTTGTTCATATTTTCATTTCTATCATGCATTTCAAAGCTTAGTATGGTTGTTGGTTGATGTTCAACATTTATTTTATTCCTTTCCAAGCAATTTACTTTCAACATTGTGTCTTTCTTAGCTGTAGAATGAAAATGGCTACTTTGAGTTCCTAGTGCACATACTGTGCTGACCCATTTCAAGTTCACATCCTTCGGTTGACAAGTTAAATGCACCTTCATGATGATTGAATGGCTATTCATTTTAGATGTCCAATATTTGAATCACATTTGTAAGAGCTTAGTTGTTAAATCATTGTAGGAGGCCAACATTTTTGGTGCCGTTGCTGGGGATGGTGTCAAACTAGGGAGTTCTTTGGAGTCATTGGTAGTTTTTCTTGTTGTAGTGTTTCTGGAAGTTGTTCTTAGTACACCCTCATTTAGGAAGTAATGACCCCTCATTCTTTACCAATTCTTTGTGTGAGCTAGCTGATAGTGAGTTGATACTGCATGCATAGAGGAAGGAGAAGGGATGCTTATGGGATATTCCTTCCTAGCAATCCTAATCCATTCTAGCTAGTTGAATATTAGAACTTGCCAAGAGAAGAAGTAGAAGAAGATCCACACCCTTTTGCTGATGCATTTCCTGATCTAACTAGCTCTAAAGTTTCCTTTGAGGACCAAAATAAGCTTGAGAACCCCTTTGTTTTGGAACTACATCAAGCAGGCATGGGTGATGCAAATAGAAAAAAACCTAACCAACTAGCTTTTCCTTTCCCCATTGCCCATCAGAATGAAGTTGACAACATAAAAAATATCCCTGCTTCAACACTCCCCAAGTTTTTTGGCCTTGTCACAAAAGATCCTGATACCTTTTTGTTTGAGTTTGACATAATCTGTAGGAGTTATGATTATACCACTGAGACCCATAGGCTTAAGCTATTTACTACCACTCTGAAAGAAGCTGCATTAAGATGGTTCATGAGCTTAGGAAGAGATACTGTGGAAACTTGGGAAGACATGAAGACAAAATTCCTTGAGAAATACAAGGAGTATTGTAGGGCCAGTGACATGAGAGGAGGTGATATTTTTAGGATACACCAAAAGGAAGATGAGATCCTGGAGGATTATATTGCAAGGTTTATATTCTGCCTACAAAAATCTCCACACCATACACTTAATGAAGACTCAAAAAGTTTCTTTTCTTGAAAGGAATCAATGACAATTGCACTAATGCCTTGGACCTGATGGGAGGAGGAGATATCTCCCAAGTTCCTTGGGAGGATATCAAGAAAATATGCCAAAACTACTCTAGGGTAGCTTCAAAGAAAGGGAGAGCTTACTAGTTTTCCATGGGTAAGTCATCTACCGGTGGAGTTTTAAGAATGAAGATTACTCATTTGCTGGTAGACTTGAAGCAAGACATTATAAAAAATCTAGCTACTCAGCTAGATACACTTCAAACCAAGAAGAAGTAAGAGGAGGTAGAGACAATGCTGGCAAATTATTGCCCTTATTACAGACAAAAGAAGAAGGACTACAAATGCAAGATGGTAGCTAATATTGAAGGCAAGAAGATTGCACTTGAATTCAAGCCAATTTAGATTGAAGACAACCAAGTCTACTATGTTGCACAAAGGAGTCCTTGGGATCGAAGACAAGGTATGCGACTAGATCCACTCTCTTATGATGGGCCATATTTCAATTCCTATTCATCTGGTAACCAATGATAGTCTCCATATCCATCCAGCTATGGAGGATATCCACTGCAGCCTTGGGGTAACCCTCCAAATGCTTGTCCCAATCATCAAAACTCTCCACCCCAGTGGAAACAACCTCAGGGGAATTGACAACAATTTCAAGGGCATTGGAAACCACCTCCAAGAAATTGGCAACAAACAAATAAATGGAAGGGAGGACAACAATGGCCTACCTAGACAACTAGTTACATGCAGCCACCTTCTCAGCCCCAACAACCTACTATAATGCCTCCACCCGCTAATTCAAGCTCAAATGCACCTAAACCTACTCAACTACTAGCTCAGACCACACCCAATCCAAATAACAAACCATAGTAGTAGCCTATATACTCTGTTGATTCAAATCAATTCTTTGCATATGCTATGAGTGTAAGTGACATCCACTTGCATTTAGGAACTACTTTACCAGCCCCTTCCAAACCCATTATCACTAAACTTCCTATGGAAGAGGAAGGGGAACCTTTGAATGATCCCATTTAGTCAAGTGCACCTAAAAATCCTGAACCAGTCCAAGTTAAGCATAATGAACAAGAACCACCATTTCCTTAGAGATTGGAAGTTTCCAAGAAGAAGGAAGAAAAAGAGGATACAACTTTTGAAATCCTAGATTAGTTGAAGCATATATGTGTCCAGATCCCTCTATTCCAGGCCATAAAGGATGTCCCAATCTATGGCAAGACAATCAAGGAAGCACACCTCAAGAAGCTAGGAAGGAAGAAGAAAGACCCCACTACAGTTCATGTGGTGGGAAAAATAGCTGACATCATGCTTGGAAAAGTGACTATCACTAAGTACAATGACCCAGGTAGTCATGTGGTAGCAGTTGTTAAAAATGGGATTCAAATAAAGAATGCTCTGATTGATTTAGGGGCAACAATAAATGTAATGACCAAGGAAATCTTGCATCAACTAAATGTTACAAGCATGAGATATACTCCTACTGTTCTCAACGTGCTGATAGTTCTACTATTAAGCCTGATGGTATAGTGGAGGATCTTGTGGTGATTCTAGAATCTTGGGAGTACCCAACAAACTTCATGATTTTCTCCTAAAGCTACACTAGACGGGTATCCCATTATTCTTGGAAGGCCATGGTTAGCAACTACAGATGCATATATTGGATGTCAGTCAGGTGACATGACCATTTATGATGGGAAGAGTACCAAAAAGTTTGTTCTTTATCCTCTTGCTCAGCCATCCCATGATGAAAATAATCCCATATGGCTGCATGTTGGTGAAGATGATGGGGAAGTTAATTCTATGGTGCAACTTATGATGTTAGGTAGAAGCTCCTTCATGTAGCTTCAAGACGAAGATTAAGTATTGGTTAACATTATTTAGAACCATTGTGAAGTGGAGGAAGCATGATCTTCTCATTCTGCTACTCCAGTCAAGACACTTCTTCCTATTCTTCCTACAATCACTCTTCCTGCAACCACTGTTCCTACAAACAAACTTCCTATAGCAACAGGTATGCCCCATACATTGCTTCCATATGAACTCAAGGTACCATGTGTTAATGAAGCAACTATGATAGAGTTAACTACACAAGTTCAAGTGTCAGAAGGAAAGTATCTGAATGTTAACAACAAACTAAGTGAAGAACAACAATTGCTATTGGAAAACTTATTTAGGACCCATCAACATGCATTTGCATGTGACTATCATGAGATGAAGGGATTGGATCCTAAGCTTTGCACTCATAGAATTTATATTAGAGATGATTACACCCCAGTGAGGTATCCACAAAGAAGAATTAACCTTGGACTAAGAGAAATTGCAAAAGGAGAACTACATAAGTTGCTAGTACTCCCATTTGGCTTATGCAATGCACCTGCAACTTTTCAGAGGGTAGTCATTAACATATTTTTAGACATTTCTCATGATTGCATGGAAATTTATATGGATGATTTCACCACCTATGGTGCCAATTTCAATGAAGCATTGGAGAACCTTAGGAAAGTCCTATAGAGATGTGAAGATCACAATCTCTCTTTAAACAGTGAAAAGTGCTTCATGATGATGTAGGAAGGTGTAGTTCTTGGACACTACATCTCTCACAAGGGAATTGAAGTAGATCCTGCAAAGATTGAGGTAATCATAAATCTTCCCACACTTGCAAAAAAAAATGATGTTAGGAGTTTCTTGGGCCATGCAGGCTATTATAGGTGGTTCATCAAGGATTTTAGCAAAATAGCAGCACCATTGTATACCCTCCTCACTAAAGATGTTGAATTTCAGTGGAGTGAAGATTGTGACAAGGCATTTTCTGATTTGAAGGTAGCCTTGACTCATGCTCTTGTAATCAAAGGAAATAATTGGGAGCTTCCTTTCCACATCCATACAGATGCATCAAATTATGCCATAGGATTAGTCTTACGACAAAAATGAGTTATTGAAAATGCCATTTATTTTATCAGCAAGAATTTACAGGGAGCTAAATTCAACTATACAGTGATAGAGAAAGAAATGCTGACAGTAATCTATGCCTTGAACAAATTCAAAAATTATATAACAGGTTACCAAATCTTTGTACACACTCATCATGCAGCTATTAGGTATCTCATGAATAAGCCTCTGATCTCTGGTAGGATGGAAAGATGGTTACTGTTGATGTAGGAGTTTGACATAACCATTGTGGATAAACCAGGAAAGGCCAATGTTGTTCTAGATTTTCTTTCAAGGCTGACTACATCAGAAGATAATCAAGCTATAAATAACTCTTTTCCTGATGAGCATCTATTCTCCATCAGTGTACAAATACCTTGGTATTCTGACATAGATAACTATCTGGTCATAGATAGAGTCCCACCTCACTTCTCTCCAAAAGAGAGAAGGGAACTCATTGAAAAATATTATCCTTTCTCATGGATTGTTGGATGTTTGTTTTATACTGGACTAGACCATGTCATGAGGAGATGTGTGAGAGAAGATGAGACATATGACATTTTTCATGCATGCCACAATGAACCATGCAGAGGACATTTTGCAGCCAAAAGGACAACAGTGAATATTTTGAACATAGGATAATATTGGCCAACACTCCACAAGGATGCAGGAAGGTATACCAAAAAATGTGATAGATGTCAAAGAATGGGTAGACCAACTAGATATGATGAGATGTCACTTTTCCCTTAGGTCGTAATCACTCCCTTTGACAAGTGGGGATTGGATTTTGTAGGACCCATTGACCCTCCATCAAATAGTAAGTCCTATATCTTGGTATGCACTGATTATGTAACTAAATGGGTAGAAGTTAGTTCCATGAAGCATGCAAGAGATAACAAGGTTGCAAAATTTCTTTATGAGGAGATTTTCACAAGGTATGGAGTTCCAAGAGAGATAGTGAATGATCAAGGAACTCAATTCACATCAACCCTTGTTGCAACACTAGTTAATGAGTACAACATAAGACACATGATGTCTACCCCTTATCACCCCTAGGCCAATGGTCAAGTTGAGGTGACCAATAGAGAAATTGAAGCTATTCTAACCAAGACAGTAGCTATCCACAAAAAGGATTGGGAAAACAGATTACCAGAAGCTATTTGGGCCTACATAACTACCTATAAAATGACTACAAGCTTCACTCCATTTGATTTGCTGTATGGAAAGATAGCTATGATGCCAATTGAATTTGAACATAAGACTCTTAGGACTACAGTCAATTTAGGGATGGATATCTCTGAGGCACAAAGAGAAAGAATCCTACAGTTGAATGCTTTGGATGAGATGAGGAGAACAACCTTGCGTCACACTGAGGTAGTGTAGAATCAGAGAATCAGGTGGCATGATAAATTTATCAAGGATAATAAATTCCAACCAGGAGATTGGGCATTACTTTATGATTCCAAATATCAGGACAATACTAGAAAATTATAGACTAGGTGGCTAGGACCATATGACATTGTTGAAATATTCCCTAATGGTTTTGTTTAGCTCACTACTATTGACCCAGTCAGATTCAAGTTGCTTGTCAATGGTCAACGCCTCAGATTATATCACAAACCAACTTCCAAGGAGGAGTTCTTACAACAATTCACTTAGCATGTTGCACCTGAGCTTCCTACATCCAAAGGAAGTGGACCTAGTGTCCCTCCTTCTGGCTAATTAAGGTATGTAGTTGTCATAATAAAGACTTCCACCCCTGTGGGAGTCCATTTCTTGGCCCAACCGCCCATCCGCCCATCCATTTCCACCTTTCTCTCTCTTCCATGACATCACTTCATTCCACTCCACCTCATTTTCATTAATTTCTCAACTTATGTCTTAAAAGGTGAGCGATACTTTCTCCACAATCTTTGCAACAAATTCTCCACACATTCAGATATGTGTGCATTAATTTCTATATCTCAATTCTCTTTAAGTGCATTCATTTAATCCCTGTACGTTAGTATGGACGTTCACCATAGCATGCCAATATTCCCTACCCTGTCAAATCATCATTCCGCATGTGAAGACACATGCCTAAAATTAGGTTGGGGGGAGGAAAAATATGTGAATACTTTTCTCATGTGTTAGTTCATACTGGTCTATGTTAGCCAAATTTAAATTGAGCCAATTTGAAATCTGAGTGAGAGGATGACTCACATGTGTGAAGTCACACCAACTATCACCACCATTTCTCTCTGTCATAGCTTTCCTTTATTACTCCTTCCTTGCTATTATTAACCCTGTCACAATCTCAAGTTGCAAACAAAAGGTAAGTTAAAAAATAGAAAATTCAGTCAACATTGGAATTGGAAATTTAGCAATTGTTACAGGAAGGTGAATTTAGTTTAGACAAGAATTGTAGGAAGGAAACTGTAGAGTGTTTTTTTGATTGCATACAATGGGAGGTGGGTTAATTTGAAATGAACCCACCGTGCATGATGTATTACTATAGGATGCACAATGCCTGGCCGAATTCAGAAACTTCGGGTGGATAGACTATTTCCTGAAGTTGGATGATTTCGATGAAGACATTGCACTAGAATTTTCCCAGACATTGTCTGAAGGGAAGGCCATGATAAAAGGGCTGGAGGTCATGGCGATTGAAGAAAGAATTGCAGAAGTTATAGGGTTATTTGCTAATGGTGAAAATTACCCTATTTCTAGAGATGCCAGGTCAACTAGGGCCAAATTTATAGAGATGAACGACCCTCCATTGAGCATAGATAAATAGGGAGTGAAGAGAATGTCTTTACCCAAGCCATGGAAGTGGATAGCTATTTATGTCATAAAATATATCACCTGTGAAGGTTGCTAGTCAAATTTTCATTTTGTACACTTCAAGCTTTTGAATCATATGAGGCATAGAAGGAGGATGAATGCACTGAATGTGCTATACAAACTTCTTTCAATCATGGTGGCCAAGACTCAGAAAGGTAGGGACAATTCTGTTTCCCACCATTGTTTGATTAAATTGCTAGTTGAGAAGTCTCTGCATGATGTATCTTGAATGACGTGGGAAAAATTCATAAAAAATGATCAAATTAGACTTATGCACTTGCAACCTAGGGTTTTACCTCAACCCCGTAGGTCTAGTAGGATATTTTGCATGACTAAAGCCACTCTTGGTGCTTAAACCTTTGGCGCAGGCCCTAGTGCAAACCCTCCTGCAACAGAAGAAACCATAGAAATTAGCTCTTCTGAGACAGAGCACTCAGACAAAGAAAGTTCTCCCCCAAATTTTGATGATGATGTTCCACTTGGAATCCTAATGAAAACTAGGGCACAAAAAAGAGAGGTAGAAATGAGAAAAGGAAAATCCAAGAAGTAGCCGAAAAAGAAAAAAATACCAAGCTCTAGGAAGCGGAAGGATGACACTGTTCATCCCACAACCAAAGAAAAACATGAGAGCCCTCCCAGAAAATCAAGACCTACTGGACCAGCCTTTGTTACACCTTCATAGGAAAGCCCTAAGTCTAGAAAAATATCACAGGAGGACACATAAGCTCCAATGGGGCAGGTGAATGTCGAGGAAGAGGATGTATTTAAGATGATAACAAACCTAACATTGGAAGACCTTGCTGACATTGCAAAACAAGTGGAGAATCAAGGGTATGAGGAAAATCAAGATTTCCTGTAGCAAGAGATCCTATGGCAAGAGATCCTACAACAAGAGATCCCGCAACAAGAGTTCCTGTAGCAACAAAAAAAACAAGAACAATCAGTACCCCTGTAGCCTGAATTAATGAGACAACCTAAATCCTTGTAGTTAGTACTATATGGAGAGCAAGCATCAATGCCAGGGAAAATGCTGGTAGTAATGCATAAACCCCTTGATTTCTCAATGAACATGGTAGCTATGCATTTATGGAAGGAAATGCAAGAAAGAGAATAAGAATGGAAGGAGGAGAAGCATAGATTGAAGAAGGAAATTCAAAAGAAAGATGAGGAGATTGAAGACAAGGATACATAGATTGCCATCCTGAAGAAGAATGTGGATGATATGGCAGCCTTAGTAGCACACATTTTAGAGTTTAGGGCCCCTCCAAGGGTCTATGCTCTTCATTTGAAGGAAAATTATCTTTCTTTTAAGTTGGGAAGAATTGTTTCAAGTTTGAACCCTTCTATTGAGACCCCTGTTAAATTTTTCAATGCTTATCGAATTGCTTCCCCTAGAATGAAGAATTTACTGTGTTAGTTTTATTTGCATAATTATGTTGTGACTCAAGACCATTATTGGAACCCACTATTGTATGTTGGAGATGTCTAATTAAGGGAATTTATGTCTTGGGTACAAAATGAGATTAGTTGGGGACAACAACATGGGGATGATAAGCAATTGGAGTCCAACATCCCTCTATGCATCAGGGCTGAATCAAGGAATCCAAGGGACATTTATAGGGAATGACACATAATGATTTTTAGACCTAGCTATGGTAATAGGATTATGCCTTGGATAGAAGCAGTCTACAGTGAGTATGAGGTAAAGGAAAAAGAAAAAGAGGAAACCATGAAAAGATACCTCTCACAAAGATGGAATAACCTAACTGATGATCTCAAATAGGATGAACCTCATTCCATCCTAAACTATGCTGTAGCTCTTAAAATAATTGACAAATATATTCACATTGGAAGTACAAAAGGGAGATTTTGGCTTCCCCTGACTTTTCAACCACCCATCCTAATGTGGCCTATACCAAATTTCAGGTTCTACCAATATGATATTGCTACAGAGAAACATAGATGGAGTAGATTGGACAGATTGGGAGGATTCTATTGGGACCTTGATTCACGAACAACAAATACTGATGTAGGGAAGTTGTTATTTGCAAATTTTAGAGCATTGACCAAGCAAAAGAACAACCCTTCCCCTGCTGGAGGACCAACAAGACCTTAGGTTGGGGGGAGTGATGAGACTAGTTTATGGTCTACTTTTGGGTAGAATTTATGGTTTATTTGCTGAAGATATCATGGACCTTGATGTTAAGTGTTGATATTTTTTATGATATTTCCTCAAAACTATTGACATTGGGCTTAATCCTATCTCTGAAACCTTTAATGTTAATGGCATGTTATATGGACTATTTATGTTAATTTTACATGTGGTTAATGAATGTTCTTTAAGGTGGTTACAAATATGCAATTATTGTGCATACTAACATTGCCATGTAGATATAATTTGAGGATGCTAAATTAAGGAAGACACCACCAGTTGGGCATGCACCATAACGTCCAACAAGGGAATCGTTCAAAGGTCAAAGGAGGACGACAATACGAGATTCCCCATGCAAACCAAATTTCACCACCTTGTAGTGGTCTTTATTGATGTTGAGCAAATGTGCGTGTTACTGCAATGCTAAATCTACCGTTGGACATGCATGTATGACTAGATTCCATGCATGCGTAACCACTACCCCACTTTCTCTATTTTCCCTAAATGGCATCCTCCTAGTTCATGGAGTTGACTACTTTGTTTAGTTGGTAGTATAAATAAGGATCATATGCTCCTTTTCTAGGGGTTGTGTGATCTAATATTGTACTAGCATTCTTAGTTCTTAGTAATAAAATTATGATACTCTTTTGTACTCATCTTTTTGATGAATAAAATAAAGTTCTGATTTTGAGCATTTGAGTTTTCATTAGTAGCAGAGGATACTCATCCAAGGGGGCCCACTTGGTGAGTAATCCATCCTTTATTTTAGTTTATCCTAGTTATTACTTTCTGTTTAGTAATTAGTTAACAATCTGGCGCTGACTGTTCCTACAACCAAAGTAGACAAAGTAGTTTTCTATTTGTTGTTAAATTTTTTATTTCTGTCATGCATTTCAAAGCATAGTATGGTTGTTGGTTGATGCTCAACATTTATGTTATTCCTTTCCAAGCAATTTACTTCAACATTGTGTCTTTCTTAGTTGTAGAATGAAAATTGCTACTTTGAGTTCCTACTGCACATACTGTGCTAACCCATTTCAAGTTCACGTCCTTGGGTTGACAAGTTAAATGTACCTTCATGATGATTGAATGGCTATTAAATTTAGATGTCCAATCTCTGAATCACAACTATAAGAGCTTAGTTGTTAAATCATTTTAGGAGGCCAACATGGAGGAAGCTGAGAAAGTGCCTTATAGACCCATAGGCTTGTAAGGAAGTGTCCCCCCAAGATCTCTCACATGGAGGAAGCTGGGAAAGCACCCTACAGACCCACAAATCTACAAGGAAGGTGTCCTTCAAGATCTCTCATATGAAGGAAACCCAAGAAGGTGCCCTATAGACCCGAAAACCTATAGGGAAGGTATTCTCCAAGATCTCTCACATGAAGAATACCCAAGAAAGCACCATATAGACCCGTACACTTGTAGAGAAGGTATCCCCCAAGATCTCTCACATGGAGGAAACCCAAGGAAGGGGACTCTGTAGAGTCAGAAAGCAGCTTCACAGGCACAGTTGCAAAGTGAAAGCAACCACATAGGCAAGTAAGTGGATAGACATGCAAACCATCAATATATTGGAAAGATTTCAAAGGGGTCCCTCGGGATCCCTTCAAAAGAAGAGGGGTCCACTTAAGGGATGCACTATTTGAAAATCAAGGTCTAGTTAGGATGCCCCCAAGGCAGACCTCAATAATTCATTTGAGAGGAAAGCTTTCAAAGAGGTCCCTCGGGAACCCTTCAAAAGAAACATGGTTCCACTCAAGGGGCACTTTGTTTGAAAGACAAAGAGAAGAGAGGGGATCCTTAAGAAGGAAACACATCTCCAGAACAAGTTATCACTACCCCCAACATATAAGGGAGGAGAACCAGGCAAACATACATAGAAAATGTAGGATAGAGGTAAACCTCAATATCACTTGTCATGTGAAGAAAAGGTGGGTGTATCAATCAAATGAGAGTTTGATGGCATCCAGACCATGAAGTTGTTGTATTTTATCCTTCAAGGCCTTACATTCATAGTGGAATGGCCAGGGACTCGATGGTATGCACAAAAATGATGTTTTTCTTTGTCACATTCATGAGATTTCTTGCATGTAGGAGAAGGAAGAGTGATTAAGTAGGCTTTCAAAAGCCACAACAAAATATGCTCTTGCTCAGATAAAGGATGAGGAGTAGGAAGCAACCCTTTCTCTTGTGGAGAAAATTTTGACCACTCACAAGAAGAAGATACAAAAATGGAAGACAACAAAGGATCTACATGGAGAGGATTATTCTGACAAAGGAGATCGTACTCCTCTATGAGATTGCCACCATCCTCTTTGATAGGACTACCAAAATTAACTCCTTTAATAGAAGTGTGATCATTGCCCTTAAAAGGAGGATCAACACTAAGAATATTACAGTTTATGTTCACATTATCCTGCGATACAAAAGAATAATCATCTTTGATAACAGGTGTGAATGATGCCATCGGAAGGTCTAAGAGGATCGGGTTGACTTTATATTCCTGGATGAAGGAATCTGTAAAGTCTAAGGGACCCCAATCATCACCAAGACATGCATTCTCTTGAGAATAGGTAGAAGGAGCAGAATTAAGATTTCTTTCTTCAAAGGGATCTTCTATAGGGACATCTATCTCAAGAGCACCCTTTTTAGTTGGTACTGCTAGAGTAAACATCGACACACTAGAAGATACTAAAGGAATAAGGGTGGGCACAACTGAAGCTCAGCCAACAGCTACCATCTCACATAAGTGCATAGCATTAGGGTTAGCCTTAACTATGACTACTTTATTATTGCAAGTGAACTTAATAGATTTATGCAAGGTAGATGGGACTGCACCCATAGCATGAATCCATGTTCTACCAAGAAGGAGATTATAAGGTAACTTTTCTGACATAACATATACAAGGGTAGGTATGGTAATGGGTCCCAACCTCAAAGGAAAGACTATTGTGCCTAGGGCTTGTCGACGAACATTATCGAACCCACGAATGACAAAAAGAAGTATTAAGAGAAGATGAGTCAATATTAATCTTAGGAAATAGATCAATGCTACATACATTGAGCACCGAACCAATATCAATGAGAGTACGTCTAATGCCAATTTTATTAATATTAACTATAATCATTAATGAATCTTCTTGCTTTTGTACTTCCAGAGGTGGGAGATCCTATGGATAGAACGTAATATTTGGTGAATCCACACGAATATGAGCTATCAACACATCAACATCTATCAGCCTAGTGGAAGAAGACAAGATGATATTTTGCAAGGCTTCCTAAAGCATACCTTGATAAATCAAAGTAGATTGAAGCAAGTTCTACAATGAGATCTTAGCCAAAGTAACCTGAGGTTGCTTGTCAAGATCATAATCACTAGGTGCTTTAGTCACAGGTTTAGGAGCTTGAAGAAGGCTTGTTTGTTTATTCATACTATTCTTATAAGTATGGGCTACCATTCTATAAGAGGGAGCCTTAGAAAGATTAGGAGAGTCACTATCAAATGGAATGCCATTAATAGAACAAACCCTTTTAGGAGAAGGACTAGATGGAATAACGTAAATGATTGGTCTCTTAGGCCTTTGAGGGATAGCAGAGACATAGATTACATTTACATAATCATCACAACTAGTGGAATAATTATTTGAAGAAACATTCTCAACATCGACCCAGGGAGGATTAGATGTGGAAGGAGGTTCATCATTCGCTAATGCATCGTCTCCGAAAGAGAGTGCATTAGGAAAAAGGTGAGATTCATCATTCACCAATACATCTCTAGAAGACATTACATTGGGACGAAGGGTAGATTCATCATTCACTAATGCATCATCTCTAGAAGAGAGGGTAAAGTAACATTAAGAAAGGTATCAATGATTTCATCTTCTTGCAATAAAATATCCTTCGAAGGAAGAGGAATTTTGTGAGAAGGATCAAAGATATCAAGTGACATAGGCAAGGCCAAGTCACCGTCACATGCATGAAATGGAACATCATTAACATTTTGAACAAAATTAGATACTGAACTAATAAAAGAAGATATTAAATTCATTATGATTTTTTGGTATTTTCTATGTTCTAGTAATTCACATTTTTAGAGGTCTTCGGAGTGGAATTTGAGGTTGGAACTTGCATCGGTCCCTAAAATTCAATTGCTAAAGGCTTTTGTATTTTAGGGACTGAACTAGTTCTCTAGGAGACCTTTCCAATAGTGCAAACGGTTTTGAATTCCGAGCATCGAGTCAAAAGTTATGACCCCACCAAGTAGGGGTAAATAAATCCCTAGTTTTTTGAAAAATACCCTCTTCATGTCGGGTTCACCAAAATGTAGAGAAGGGGGATTTGCTACTCACAAGTTCTCTTCATTCAGAGAGCCTTACGGGGCAAACTTCCCTAAACTACCTCAAGGAACAACAATGAGAGTTTTAAAATCTGAAAGAGTAGGTTAGAGATTTTTTGGACAAACTAACAACCTCTCGGCCAAAGGACATCAGCACAAAATACAGATGATAGTGTGGTGCACTAGTGTGTCGTATGGACTAGAAAGTGAACTTATCACAAAAAATAACCAAATGACTACTTCTACCCCGATTTCTAGGAACTTCTAAAATGTGGAAAAAGTAACAGGATGTAATAGAACTGAAATAAGTATTGTAGAAAAGATAGAGATAAGGAGAAGAAAGGAAAGAGGTTACTCACATTAATCCAAATAATGAAGCCTCCATCTAGTAGATATCTTCAATACCTGCATTTGTAAGATCTAGAGAAATTGTTGGGGCTGTATAAGGGCTTGCCTTAGTCAAACCCCTGTTTTGGTGTTCCCACCTCCATGAACAACTAGATAGATAGAGAGAGAAATGAAATGAAATGGAAAAAGTGTGTGGTGAAAGCAAAACCCGCTCAGGAGTAGAACCCGCACCACCAAGTATGAGTGATAAAAGCAAACTCCTCTCAAGGAGGAGAACCCGTATCACAAAAGAGGTGATAAAAGCAATCTCCGCTCAAGGAGGAGAACCTGTATCATCAAGAAAGGATGCAAATGGTAGGGGATATGGAATCCTAGGATGCTCAAAGGTGCAAAGCACAATGTAGATATGCAAGGCTTAGGAAGCCAAGGGGGGAGCAAAGAAAGATACAAGAGCCAAGAGTGTTATTGTAATGAGCTCATGAAAGCTTGAGAGTGTTGCAAAGGGTGGTGGAAGAGGAAACTATAAGTTGGAATGAGGCTAGAGTAAAGTAGAAGAGTGGAGCTAGAAGAAGTTAGAGAGTAAAATGAACTGAAAGGATAACTTTTAATGAGGGAAAAGAAGCTTCTCTAGCCATTACAAGGCATCTCGGGACATTACCACTGACAAAAGGTGAGGACAAGTGGAAAGCATGCTCAGAGACAACTGTTTAAGTGTTGAAACATTGCAAGACACTAGAGTGGCACATGAACGTCTGAGCGACACGCTAGTGTCTGGACACATCACACTACAAAATGACAAGAACATGAAAATCCCAAAGTTTGATCTAAAGCTAATGCATGAAGGGTAGCTACTAAAAAGGGGTGTTGAGCATCATGAGAAGGGAAAATGGTTGATGCAAGGGCTAAAATGAGCCTACAAAAATGCTGAGGGAGTGGACACTAAAGTAGATGCAAAAATGTATGTGAAATTGCAAAGGGTGCAATTTTACGACTATACACCTACATCAACACCTACAGTTGAGTCTTTAGTTCAGCAAGGTCTGTATCATTATCAACATCTCACAACCCCATGTCATATCCAACATCCTCATGCCTTACAAGATCACACCTACCAATCCTATCCACATCAACCACCTCAACAACCATCCTATCAATATCAACAATCCCCTCAACAACAATACACCATTCCTTAACCACTTCAAGTTGACCTCCTTCAATATAACTCACATTCCTCTTCTTCTCAACCATATTATCAACCTTTGAATGCATCTTACAAGTATCTATCTCTTCCATCACAACCTCCTATGCAACCTTAAGGGGGTGCACCTCAATATCATTCTCACTACCAATACCAACCACCTCATCAACCTTCCACCAACTCTCTACAACAACTGTTATATTCCATTCCCCCATAATAACTTGAACAAATCATCCACAATTTCAACAACAAATTTACCCATCGCAATCACCACAACAACTACCATATCTTAATGTCCACCACAACCATCATCATACATGAATGCACCTCATGATCAACCTCATCACCTTCCACCTCCATATAATCCATACACCAATAAACCTAATCCAAATTTGGCAGCTCCTCCTTTGTTTGTAATTCCTAATAAGGAATGGGAGAATATGAAAGCTACCCTTAAGGACTTGTAGGCAGGAACCACAAATAAGTCCTTTAAATTTAAGGAGTTATGTCAATATCCTTTTGATAAGATCATTGCCACTACACCTTTTCCTAAACATTTTGAGATCCCAAAATTTGATAAATATAATGGTAAAGGTGACCCAAGAAATCATGTTAATTGATTTTACATGGCTTGTAAAGAGGTGGCATATAATGATAACCATATCCTTCATTTGTTCCCTTGTATCTTGGGTGGACAAACATTGGAATGGTTCTTTCATATTTCTCATGGATCTGTCTCTACTTTTGTAGATTTATTTGAGTAGTTCATGACATATTTCTCCTATAACCCTAAACATGAAGTTGACATGATGGATCTATGCACCAAAAAACAACATCCTGGAGAAACTTTTGCAAACTATTTGCAAAGGTGGCAAGCTCAAGCTAGCTGTCTCTCATGCCACTTACCCAAAAAATAATTGGTGAATATATTTTTTGAAAATATTCATATAGAGATGACCTTTCATTTGCACATTTATTGTGTTTCCACATTTGATGAAATCATTGAAAAGGGTGTCACCATTGAGAAGGATCTTGTTGCTAAGGGTTTGGTTAAAATCTATAAAGAAAATAATTTGATAAACCCTCTAATGATAGGTCTCGCTTTTGGAACAATTTTTTTTTTATGATCAATGCTGGTGTGATTGATACCAAACATATCTAGGTGGCTAATACGTCCCAATTTTGTTAGAATGTGATTACCTCATTAACTAAAAACATAATATTCATTCCCCAAGGAACATCCCAACCTCCAAATCAAGGTAATACTAAATGCACTGTCACTCCCTTGGGATCCCCTGATGTTGTGTTTGATAAGATCATCCAAGCTAATGCAATCACCTATCCAATTACCCAACCTTTTGATTAGACTAAACCAAAGCCTAATTGGTATAAGGAAAATGAATATTATGACTATCATAGGATCAAGGGACATTCTACTAATAAATGTATGAAGCTTAAGAATTATGTACAAGACTCCATTAATCAAGGTGAAATTACCATTGAAGGGAATCAATCCACCTAGTCTAATGCTCAATTATAAATATTACCAAAATGACTTTCCACATCACTCTCAAGGGGCTAGTACATCCAATGCTAATTCTGGTCCTTGTAATTCCCAAAATAATAATCAAAACAATAGGACCAATAATATTGAATATACCAAAGTTCCCTTTAATTATGACAATGTGGTCGGTTGCATCACATAGGCTGGTCCACAAATGTATATGATTAGAGTGAAAGCCAAAGATCCCCAATACACAGTTACTACCCAATAAGGACACATCACCATTCTTGGACCATCTAATGCATCTCAACAACATTTAGTGAGTTTGCAATATAATATTTTGGACCATCTTGGTAAGACCCTTCCACAAATATCAATTTTAGACTTGTTAAAGTGTTCCACTATTCACCAAGAGATCCCCACCAAAGCTTTGCAAGACACCCATGTCCCTACTGAAATTGATCCCACATAATTCCAAGCATTAGTAGGGCACCTTTCATCCACCTACCAATTGGGTTTTAGTCAGAATGAGATGCCACCTAATCCAACCCACATTAAGGTCCTCATTTCCAAGCACAAAGCAAAGAGGGTCTTGTTATATTATGGTTTTGCCCTTAATTTTTGTACACTAAAGTTCATAAAATAGGTGGAATATACTCAAGCCGACTTAGACAATCAGGTGATTACTATCAAAGCCTATGAAAATGCAGAATGATACTTAGTTAGAACAATTTGTCTCCCTATTTAGGTTGGCCCTGCCTTGCAGTATACTACATGTCATGTCATTAATCTTGACCTCCCATACAATCTCCTCCTTGCTCGTTCATGGCTCCATCCCATGCAAGTTGTTCCATCCAACTGTCATCAATGCCTCAAATTATCACATAATAGTATTAAAGTTACTATCCACACTAGTCCTCACCTTTTTGAGTACTGTTTTGCTCTTAAGGCCTCTTTTTCTCATTCTCGAAATTATCCTAGAGTCAAATTAGTGCCTTCTAATGCAACTTCATCCTCATCTTATGTCGATCTCAAAAAAAATTCTCACATCTTCTAATTCATTCGCTGCCCTCAAATCCACATTTGCTAAGGTCAAGATCATTGATAAAGGTTGTGGGGAGTATGAAATGAGCACTGCTCTCAATGTGGGAACCATGCCCCTCTCTCCACATACTTTTGGGAGGCCCTTTTCATCAAAGCAACCAAAAGTATCAACAACTAAGAATTTGGGATCCACTAGTTTTCAATCTCTAGGTACTTTAGAACAAGAGAAAATTAAAGAAGATATTCACCAATGGATATATCATGAAGACCTTGATATTTATATTTTTAGGAGACATATCTTGTCACCCATCAAATGGCTGAAAATGTCAATTACCAAGGAAAAGGATTGGGGGCAATTGAGCAAGGTATACTCCAACCCATTGAGCTACCAACTAATTGTAGACACTCAAATAAGTCCTGATTGGTATTACACATTTGATTCTGATTAACTAACATCATTTCTTCCAAAATCACTTCAAACTAACAAACTAACCAATTAATTAAATAATCTATATTATTTAGTTAAATTCATCAACTTTTTCTATTAATCAAATAATTAACTTTATTGGATTAATTCACCTTCTTTTGACTAATGTTCATCCTATTTAATTAAAATAAAATAATTTAATTAAATTCCCCTAAAGTCCTCTCATTTGATTAAATAAATCAAACTATTTAATTAAATGTCATAAATCCCCTAACCCGCTTGAGTTAATTAAATTCTGAATTGATTAACTCTAATCTCTCCCTAATCATCATTATCCAATCCTCTAGCTTTTGACTCCATCTTGGTCAATTAAACCCATGGTCAACTAACCAAGTTGCACATGAAAATAATTTCTTCTAATTAACTAAATACCCTATTTATCCTCAAAATGACATATTCCTAGGAATATTCCTCCCAACCACCCCTTTATTCAATTTCCCTCAAAATGGCTCTTACAAAATCATAAATACCTCTTACAAAATCATAAATACCTCGTACAAAAGAATTTAATCCCTCTTACATGCCATCTTGTCTCTTACAAGGGCATTAACCTCTCTTGAATTCTCAACAACATTGTCTTACACCCTCAACCATATTCATTCAATTTCCTTACATCCTCTTAACTCTGCACATTCCCCAAAATGTGCTCCACCTCCATCCATTAGCCTTGTGACAAGTGTCACACTGCTATTGGCTCCCATTTTAATCCCACATTCACCAATTCACTCATTCTTCAACCTTTCACTCCTGTAAGTAGAAGCATCTTCTACTTGGAATGGATCCACAATCACATACAAGTTTACTATAGGCATTTTCACTCATAGATATCACCCATCTACACTCATTTTCATCAAGTTTTAGCTTGTTTCATCATCTCATGCACTTGGAATCATCTACATCTTGGAAGCTTATCAAAGGGATTGGGAAAGGGCTACTTTCCACATCAAAGGAACACCAATCGCCCTATGGGATGGAGGTTTGATCAAGTTAGATAGGATTACATGCTTTTATCTTGTGTTATTCCATGTTTTGCTCATGTTTTCTTGTCTTCGTTTGATTGAAAATCTCATAGGGAATGATTTGTTTGGATTTCTAACATGACTAACCTTGTTTGTTTGTCTCTTGTTAGCTAATTGCAGATTAGGAATTGAAATTTTGGTGCTAGGAGGGCTAACCTTTTTAAAATTTGATATTTTGGGTTCAAATTGACATTTTTTTGCAGCTACAAGAAGGCAGCACCACCTTTGGGTCCATAGAGTGTCACCTTTGCTTTCAACATCGCCTTTCACTGTAGGTAGAACACTGATTTTTCATATAGCACCACCTTCATTACTTCACACCATTGTCGCAATGCTCTGTCATGTCACTGTCACACTGCCTTTGTAGAAGCACTACTTTTGTGTTCTTGATCAAATTGTCAATTTATATCCTCAACTAGATCATTGCTTTTGTTCCCATGCCACCTTTTCTTTTTTTGTGTTGCTTTTTCGCTCTCTGTCTAGTGCAGAGCACCACTTTTTCATTTCACCCTAGAGCCCCACCTTCACTTCTAGTGCCGCCTCTATTGTCTAGTGCCACCTTTGCAGATTGAAGAGGAATATAAACTTTGAAAACTAAAATCATTTTTTAATTCTCATTGTAATAGCTTAGGATTTCCAATTTTTCTCTTCATTTTCTATTTTAGGATCAACTAGCTTTACTTTGGGTTTAAAATTAATCATTGACTAAAGCTTTTTCAAGTTGGTTAAAAATTGAACATACAATCTTACTAGATCATTTCTGTGAGGGATTAAAATTGAACAAGGAAAACTCACACTCAGTTTGGTGCTTAAAATGAATTCACCATTTCTTTAAAGGTTAAAATGAACAAGTGCTTGAAGTGAGTATTTTTTCTTTGACATGCTCTAAGTACATATCCTCTCCCATTGCACTTCATGTGATCTTGGGTGAAGAGAAACACTCAAAGTGTTATTTTCTTGCTCTTTTGCATTTGAGGTATGTATCCTTTCCCCTCATGCCTTTTGGCGATCTTGGGTGATGAAAATCATCTTGGTTCTTTTTGCACATTTGTTTTCAAGTCAAAGTGTTACCTTTAGAAGGGCCTACCTCCCAACTTGAGGGAGGGAATGACCCAAAGTGATGCTTTCATATTTGGTCTTCTATATAAATGAAACAATGGTGATTAAAGTCATCAACCAGCTGGTGTGGTTGTCCCATACTGATAAGTGCCACCCCTTGTATTTGTGTGATAAGTTAAAATCTCTTCTTAGGAAGGGATTGGGAGGCCTCTTAATTGAGCTAATCTTGCTGCATGTATGACACCAATTTTTTATCCTAAATATTCGAACTAAGAATGAACTTGTTGTAGTGACCAAAAACCTTTATGCTTGCTGGTGCAGGAATGGTCATTCAGAAGCCACCCCACAGTCCACTATTCATTATAGAAACAAAAAATCCTTCAGATCTTTGAATATTTGGGATTTGAGATTTGGTGTGCCATGTAAGGGGGAGCCAGTGCCACCAAATCTCTAGCTGTTTACTTTGTCTTAGTTTTTGGAGCAATCAAAGTGGGGACTCAACAAGTAGTATCTCTTTAGCCTAGGGTTGTGCATTTTGCAAGTTAGTTGAACACATTGCTTGATTCCAAAACATTGAAAGAAACATTTAACAATCACCAAAATTTCAAACCCTTTGAAAAGAGTGAATACCTTTGAAGAGTCCAATATTACTTCTTGTCCCTAAGGATATCATCTTTAGAGGCTTCTAAATACTTGGGCTCATATCTCAATTCACTCTGTTCAAATTCAACCTAGGGAAAATATGGCCTTGGCTCTTTGATTTTAACATAATGGACCATGTTGAATGAAAAGGGGATTAGACATAGAAATTTAGTTTGAAATTTAAGCAAGAGAAGTTGATGTGGTAAAAATAATTCATTAATCAAGATTAACTCACAATTGAACCCCACACATGTGCTTGTCTTCATGATTTCTCACAAGGTCAAAATTCCTAAACGGAGGTCCACATGTCACCACTTCAAACTTAGACATCACAAACCAAAGCTATTAGGAAACACATTGTGGCACTCTACCACAATAGGAACATTTTGGTAAGAAATTTTTATGGACATCTTTTGAGGGATGATCCAAACTTGTATGGGACAATATGAGCCCCTCATTTAAGGTATTGATCTTTTTGGGTTTGAGTCATTTATAGGGTAAAGCATGCTCTTCAACACCTTGGTCTTGTAAAAAAAGTCCTTCTAGGTTCATCTAGGGTCAAAACAAACACCTTCATCCATCCTCAAAACATTTATCAAAATCCATCTCACGAACAACTTCTTAGAACTTTGGAAACATCATTATGCTAGAATTTTGGTAAATCATTTTAGACCAAATCAAAATCACCTTGTTTAGTTAGGTGTGTAGGAATGAATCCTTTCCTACACACTTAGTTAAATGAGCACCCCCTTTTGGACAAGTTCATCTTAGGATCACATCTACATCTTAGGTTTTACAAGTTCATCATTCAAATCAACACAATCAAAATAAAAAATCCTAAAGTCTAGTATTTATCCAAAGTTCCTAAAAGTTCAAACACCCACATCATTAATATTTCACACCATCATCATTTGATCCTAAGACATCCTAGAATTTCTTTTTGTACCTAAAGTTTAGATCAACCAAAGAAGTCAAAGGTTCATCCCATGTGCTTCTAAAAGTTGATCCCAATTTTATGGTCCAAACAAGTTCAAACCACAAGAAAAACATGTAATACAAACTTGATTCATACATCATGAGTGATCTAAATCAACCAAACTATAAAATCCTTACAATACCAATTGATTATCAAAACTCACATTTATACAATTCATACATGGGATCATTATATCCTACAAACCTCAATGATACAACAAGTGTTTGAGTATGCCCAATTTAAATTTTGGAACGCCTTTCGCTATGGTAGATTTAAATCAACGTAAAAACCTACAAATCTATCAACTAAATGATCAATGCATGAGTCTTCAACAAAACAAAATTATCCCATCAAATCAATACATGCCAAATGTGAATATACCAAATACAAACTTACCAAACATGAACATATCAAATCCACACTTGGTGAACAATGGGATAGATCCATTTGCAAATCACACCAATGTTGTTAAAAATCTAAGAAATATGTTAACAACTCAATGTATTGATCCAAGTCAAGGTGACACCATGCACAATAAAGGTTACCTATGTAAACAAATATTTTGGCACCCAAATGCTTTATGATCCTTCTAGGGTTTTTCACCTGGAGCCAAAATTCAATGTTCACATTCAAATATTGATGTGATGTGGGTGTAAAGTTCCTAGATGAGATGATCTAAATGCAGAAAATGAACAAAATCTATTGATTATGAATGCAAAACTAAGAAATGCAAAGTGATGGAAAACACAGTGTTGTATGCAAACATGAACTAGAAACATAAACAAACAAGAACAAAATTGAATGAAACTGATTGGAGTGCACTTGGAAATTGAAAGCAGATTTGGGAAGATTCTGGAATGCTACAAAATTTACTATTGAAGCTCATTGGGACTCATTCGCCACAGATGGTGAATTAGTCCTATTTCTGGTAAAATTTACTAGAATAGGTTTCATGATGTCGAGAACATGGAAATTTAGAAAACTCTTTTTCTATCCTGGCAGTGGGACTCATTCACCACATATGGAAAATTATTCCACCTAAAAAAATCTACAAAGTCAAAGGTCAACTCTATGGGTCCTAATATGTACTTTTTTGTTTGTTGGGTTGCCATATCTGAATCTATAGAAAACAGGCTAAAAGAGGTCTCCAAGCATTGATTAGGGTTATGTTGACTTTGATGACTTATTGAACACTTTTCAACACCTCTCCTTAAAAAATCTACCTACAAGACTTGCAAACACACATGCAAAGAGGGGAAAAATGGTTAAGGGTTAGAGTATAGGGGTTTGCCTTGGTCAAACCTCACTTTGGTAATCAAACCCTTGATAATGAAATGAAATAAAGAAGGAATGATGAAAAAATAACATGTAAATGTCATAAACTCACCAAACCCTTGATGTTGAAGTCTAAAGATATGTCAATGGCTGCTCCAAGATGCTTGAATGCTTGATGAAAATGCTAGAATGCTTGAATATTATGATGCATGAATGAACTATGTTGATTGTGGATTGAAATGAATAGAAAACCATGTATTTATACACAATTATGCCCTAATTTCTTGAAAATACAACATCATAGGCCAACCTTAGGTCTTTAGGAATAAAAACCTGCTAGTAATTTAAGTTTATTTTGATTTTTGTGCCAAGACGGACTCATTCACCCCTGGTGGTGAGTGGGTCCCACTCAAGGCAAGTGAATGGGTGTCAGAAATTATATTGTATTAAATAATGTTTGTTGGGTTTACATTCAAAAATACACTTAATTAAGGCCTATAAGTGCATAAAGGGGCCAAATAAAGAATAATAAAGGTGTATTTGTTGATGACAAGTCTAGAAAATCATGAAAGTTTGTTACAAGACTTTACAACACTTTAGAATAGGACTTGGTAAGTGATGAAAAGGGGGTATGTAAGTGAATTATAATAAGAAGAGTCTAGAAAAGTGTGAAAATGTATCACAATGTACCTTTACAAGACATCATAAATTCTTAGTGATTCATAAAGATTCAAGACCTAATGTGAATGTGTGAGCCACATTACAACATTAAATCAAGGAAAAATCAAGCCAAATAAGCACACGGATGGAAAAAACAAGAAAAAGTAAGAGGGTTACTTTTTCTATGTCCACAACCTAAATCAAAGCAATATGATTCCCAACCACAACAATGTTCAATTCCAACCTATAATGTAAAATATAAACATCTTCCCAAATCAAAACATTGTCCAAAATCAATTTGTGCATGATCCCATACAAATACCACAAGTGTATATTCTAAATATGCTTTACCAACAACCATATAAACTATATTAAGGGTGTCAAAATTTTGTGACATCAAATTGTGTCACTTTCCAAAATAGTTGATTCATTGCACCAAGAGACATCTCCATCCCAAAACCGACATGCTCCCCCATTGGTTAAACCATGTCATCAAAACATTGAGTTGTGTCCACAACCACACCAAGAACAACATCTCCACTATCAAGATCAAAAATATCAACAATGAGCCCAATCAACACATCTCCAAGATCAATCACCACAAGGTCAATCTCAACAAGTACAAATCTCACAAGGTAACAAACGTGAATACACTCCTTTGGGAGAGCCAATTGAATCAACATTAAAAAAAATAGTTAATGCAAAACTCATCATTCTTCCAAAAGTAAGTGCTTTCAACTCTATCATAAACTTCCCTTGGAATAAGGGTAGAGCTTATTATGAGTATCATAGAGAAAATATTCATAAAAAATCAAATTGTATTCAACTCAAAAATCTCATCCAAGAACTTCTTGATCAAGGAAAAATAACTGTTGAGGACAATGATCAAGATTCAACCACTAATGATAATAGTGACAATCTCTCCACCACAACTGTTGAGGACAATGATTAAGATATATCCATAAATGATTACCTTGGAGATGTTTCTACCTTATCCAATGATCAAATCAACATACTTCAAGAGTCACTTTTTAATCATGATCAAAACCCCTCAACAATATCCAACAATGATCTATTTCAAGGAGTGTTAACATTATTTGATCCTATTGACATAATCCAAGATCAATCCACCAATGATCATGTTGAAAATGTCTCTACATCACCTAATGAGTTAGATGACATATCTCAAGAATTTATTCCAAAGCATGATCAACATCTTTCACCAAAGTCTAGCAATGGTCCTTTCCAAGACATATTGACATCCTTTGACCTCATGGTTGCAGATATTGAAGGAATCCTCAACTCAACACTTGATCCAAATCCACTCAAATATCAAGAGGATATTGAGCCACTTCCAATGCCTAATGAAGATATCCAAGAACCCTTTGTAAGCAATCCATCCTTTGAAATTGACCCATGTCAAGAACTTGATCCAAAGCACATCAAAAGCAATTCCAAAATTAATCAAGATCAAGAATCTGTATCTCCAAGATGCTACAATTATCAACTAATGGGAACTATCCAATCTATACAAGATGTCACAAATAATGGTCATATCCATATAACACATACTCCTCCATCTACCCATGAGATGATTTCTTTGGATGGAAACATAGATTATCTTCATTCAAAACAATATTCCTTTACTCTTGACATTATCACACAAGAATAAGAGGTTATTGATTCCTAAAATCAGGTTGGGTTATCAACATCAATCTTAGATATATCCCAAATTCAGATTGAGGACATCATGTATAAAGATATCCAACATTATCCACTCAAGGAAACAAGTCATACCAAACAAAATATTCTGGACTCAATAGAGCAACAAATTGAAATAACATCATCTGTAGTGGTCATTTATAAGAGAATTCTTGCTAAACAGGACATCTTGAAACAGGTAAAATCAAAGCATGAAGGTACTACTTCCATAATACTGGGGGCAACTTAATCTCAAGTAACCATCCACATAAGGAGCATGAAGATTCCTTATGATGAAACCAATTCCAATACTACAACCAGCCATATCACAAATCTTCATCCACCCATCACCACATCCACGAATTGGGACCAATATCAAAAGAAAGATTTGAATCAAAGCACGAAGAATGTTATCAAAGTAAAAGAAGTTGTAAAGCATGAAGGAAAAATAAAATACAAGTGGATACCAAAGAATACAAAGAAATATTACCCCTATTAAACTCCGTTACTCTAAAAAACTATGGGGAAAAATAAAAAAAGGAAAAGTATCCATCAAAGACATCCACAAATGCAAAAGCAGGATTCTTAAGCAAAAAACAAAGTATATCAAGTAGTTGGTCTTAATTCCACACACACTTTTGTATCCACCCAACGTTTCCCATCTTCCCAAGTTTGGAGAGTCAAAGGTTCCAAACTATCAACCAATCCATCTTTTATTCCTAAACACACTCCACCATCCACTCCTCCATGCATGATATCCAATTCTCACATTAACTATGTATTGGAATCCACCCTTCATCATAAGGATTTAGAAGGAATTCTATTATAATGTGTGCACAAAGACAAAGAACTTTGGTATTAGCAAAGAAAAACAAAATCCTCAAAAGTTGCATTCAAGTACAAGTATCTTAGCGAAACAAATTCTTCAAGCAAGATAGTCAAAAATATAGTCATCACGTTGAACTACGAGGATTTTGTGTGTATAATTTAGGCAAGGCTAATCTTTGATCAGCCCTTGAGGGCCCTAGGATAGGTACTTTAGGTGTCCATCATAATAAACTAACATTCCAACATTGCTCATACTTCATCAATAAACGAGTCTGTGTCAGTCAAACTATGTGGTCTTTGCATGTATAACATAGGCAAGGCTAATCTTTGATCAACCCTTGAGACCCCTAGGATAGGTCCTTATGTTAGGTTCTTGGTCAAAATCTCAGAAAACACCAAAACATTGGAAAATTGAAAAAATCAAAACATTTGCAAAACATCTCAAAAAATCCCAAAACAACCTCATAATATTTCAAAATACCAAAAAAATTCAAAAAACCCAAAATCATCCATTCCATTTTGCTTTCGCCCTGCACAATAAACATCCACTCACAATAAATCAATCATCATCTTCAACCTTTGGCAAAACAATTGGAAACAAGTATGGAAAACTAAAAATTGTAAACTCAAAAACAAAGGTATTAAGTCTAGGTCCATAGGTCAACAAGTTGGTTAACTCTTGGTACCAATAGCCCATCATCCTATTAGTCTCAAAATAATATGATAACATCTTGTCCTAGGATACATCTTTTCTACAATGGACATCAACATCAGACATCACCGTAGTTTAGTCTTGGCTAGAGGTATGAAGAACATTAGCTTGTTTATTTGTTTGATCTTTTCTTACAATTTATATTATTATGCCCATTCAAATGACCTCTCAATGATGTCTATCAAAATGATTTAGAGATAAAGGAATGTGGAATTGATCATTATCTTTTGCTTGTTGTGCTTGTTGGATGTTCTTGTAATATAACCTTGGAAAATACTTTCTTTGTTAGGTATGTATGGAGGATATTTTGAACAACTTGTTGACTATTAAATGGGAAGGTTTTTCCTTTCTATGTTTTGGTTTGAGATGTTCAAAGTGTCTAAAGTACATCCTAGTAAGGTTTCTGCATGTTAGGTGTGAACAAGGGTACTCCTATCTATTTGATGAGTCAAAGTCCATTGCACTAGATACCACACCATCTTGGTTGTATATACCTTGATTCATCATATCTATGTGTGTTATCAAACATAAGGAAAGTTGTGTCATTTGTGTCCTTGATCCCTGGATAAGAAAAATATCATCACTCATCATCATATATAATAAAGTCTCAGTGACTCATGTACTTGTTGGACTTCTACATCTTCTCAGAATCAAGGGTTTATCCCTCTCATTCTTCTATCCACTTTCATGCTAATAGGGTACCACAAAATTCAACAAAAACATCAATGCATCCATCCCGCATTCACAAACCATCAGCATCCTGGATAATCAAGGCATATCGTCATAATAGAAAACATCATCCATCTCACATGCATTACATTATCATTTAAGTTGTTTAGGATAATATTGATTTTTTATTCTAAGCATCTTAATCCATCTCATTTGTATCATCATCATAATATAGATCTGTTAGTCTAAGCATCTCATAACATAACCATTCATTACATCTTGATGTAGTATAGGGGTGACAAACCATTCAAAATGTAAATCAAGTTGTTATCAACCAGACCTCAAAACAAATCAGATGATTTCCTCAAAAATTCACCTTTTAACTATATTTTTCCTTGTAGCATATGCAACCTGGTTTAAGGTATTTTCAACCAAAAATTCCAAAGCACCTCACACACATATTAGTGAATTAGATACCCCTTTTAGGGTTATACAACAAATGTGAAAACTAACATTGATTCCTTTGGACCAAAATTGAGATTCAATAACATACCCCTGTTCTAGGCTAGTAAATTAGCCCTCTTTTACAAAGAGAGTGCCACCTATTCACCTGATCTTCTCCCAATCACCTTGGATATTATTTTATTATCACAAAACAACAAATTTCAAGATCTTAGTTTTCCCATTTAAGGCCTTTGTAATGCTGTTCTAGAAAACCCTCACTTTACCATGCAAAGGCATAGAGTTTATAGGAAATCTCACATGCATGACTTACCCAATCAAAAAAATGCTTCAAAAACCTTCCAAATCACCTGCACAAACTCACCAAACCTTCACAAGACCATTTCTTTCATCAATTTGTCAAAACCCTATCATGGTTCTTCATTTTCATGGTGAAATATCACTACCCAACCCTAGGGCTTCACACCATCACATAATTTCTTCACTCTCTTAACTCCCAAAGAATTGAAACACCTACACTAACATCATACAAGCCAATCCACTGAGCAATAGGATTAAATAGTAGGAATATTGGCTAAAACATTATGTTGTTTCCCTCAAAACCTTTAACTCAGCAAAATAGGATAGTCCCAATGAAATGGAGATATCTCTTACAAAATTATGAGTTAAGACTTCAAATCAACTTTAAATAAGAGTAGATGCATATACCTAAATCCACAGAAGCTTTCAGACCATGTCACACCTATACAGGTCCTTATGACACAAAGAAACTTTAGGAAAAATAGAGAAAATGCAGATTTGAACATTGAAACTTAATGAAATTGCTTCCAAAATATGATCAACAACATCACAAATGCCATGGAGAGGCCTTAAAATACCTTTTCCCATAAGTTCCTAACTTCCCAATTCCCTTAACAACTTTTCAAACTATAATGACTCTTCAAACTCCTAAGTTGACAACTTTTACAAGTTTATAACAACTTTTACAATTATTGTGCAACTCTTTCATTTTTCAACAAAAAAATGACTCTCCAAGCCCTTTATTACATTAAAAATGGTCTTAATAGACCTTATTAAAGACAAAACAACTAAAACCAACTCTATACTACCTATCACCCCCCTTAAATTACCTTCAAGACTCCAACTTTATCACTAAGGTGTAGGTGCTCCTGCACCATACACCCCCATAGAGAAAACACTCTTGTCACAAGAGTTGAAATGTGTTCCATTCCTTAACATTGCTCCATGCACCCTATAATTAGAAACCTACTTAAAATGGTTCAAACTTAGAGTTCTCTTGATCTGCTCCACTCTCTTGACTAAGTTCATGTTGAAATGTGCCTGCATCTTCATGCTCAAACCTGATGTCTGCCCCATCCTTATACCTGGGTCAAAACTTGATGTTGTCCTAGTCCCTATAATTGCAAAAAAAAAAAGAGTTAGCAATACCTTGCTCTATCTTCTTCTTGGCTTCATCTGAACACTTGTATCCATCCATATTCACTTGTATACTCTGCCCTCTCATCATTGTCATCAGACTTTTGTCCCTTTGCTAACATTGTCCTTTTCTCATTGCTATTAGACCTTGCACACTGTCATTGCCATGTACCACTATATTATCAAACTTATCAGCCCCTATACTTGTAAATATCACATGCCTTGCAACATTGTTCATGCTTATAGGACACACAATGGTCTCAACAATAATTTCATCTCGCTTCACAAACCTTCCCTCAAGAAATGCACCTTGTTTTTCATGATTATTTACTATCTTAACATCATTCACTTTGACTGTTTCAAATTTAGGCATGAGTTCTTCCTCTTCCTTTAAACTCCTAGCTATTCTTGCATCATTCCTTGGTGCCTTTCCTACTGTCTTAGCAACATTAACCTGCTCCATACCTACAAGTACACCAACCTTACTATCCTCAAGCCTTAAAGGATCTCTCTTGCCAAAAATGACAACCTTAGACTTATGCTTATCTCTTCCACTTCCCTGCAAAGGAGTTAGCTTAAAGCTCTTGCCATCCTTCTTGATAGTATAGGCGTTTTCTCTACCATCATACATAGACCTTATTTTAAATTTCCATGGTCTTCCCAATAGAAAATGGCAACAATCCATTGGTAGCACATCACATAAAACCCTATCCTTGTACTCCCCAATCTAAAAATCCACATATGCTTGTTCATTCACTACTAGAGTTTGACTATCATTTACCCAAGAGGATTTGTATGGTGCTACATGAGGTATTTTCTCTAGTTTCAACTTATCTACCATCTCCCTAGACACCATGTTATCTTGAGAACCTGAATCAATGACCACTTGACATACCTTACCTCTACACTTGCATGAAGTTCTAAATAGACTCCTTCTTTGATTCATGTCATCCTCTTTAGGTTCCTGCAATAAGGTTCTTCTTACCATAAGTGCTTCCCCCACCTTTGGGTATGCAGGAGTGCTTGAACTTTCACATTCTTCCTCTTGGACTAGTTGCATTCTTCTTTCACTCTTCCTATCACCACTTGAAAGATGGGTGTCCAAATTCATTGTATCTATAACACCTACCTAAAAATTCATTGAAATATCTCCTTTTCCTAAAGTTTGTCATTCCACCTCTCCATCCTCCTCTTGCTTCAGGTGCTTGTTCCTTCTTCTTATTAGCATCTTCAAGGTCTTCCTTGGTCTACCTTGGTTTTGAAGTTGTACCTCTGCCCCTAGAAGTGCTACCTCCTCCTTTTGCTTCCTTCTCTTGTCTCCTCTTTAGTTTTTCTTGTGCCCTCATTGCAATTTGAAAGCATTGGTCAAATGATTTTGGTGCCAACAAACTAATTTCATCCTGAATGTTATACCTTAGACCATTCAAATTCCTAGCTACCATTTCTTCCTCATCTTCTTCATGCTTGGTTCTTATACTTAGCCTATAAAATTCTTTAGTATATGCATGCACATCTAAATCCTTTTGTCTAAGATTTTGTAACCTATTAAGTAATTAAACATTATAATCACAAGGAAGGAATTTACCTTTCATTTTGGTCTCCATCCTCTCCTAAGAACTAATCTTTCTCTTTCCTTGTCTCTCCCTTTCCTCTTGCACAAAATTCCACCACAACAAAGTATGTCCTTTCAATTTTATTTTGGCCTTCTTCACCTTATGTTCTTCATCAATATCTTCACTATCAAGTTAGTTTTCCATGGTTCCAATCCAATCCAGGAGCTCTTCACTGTCAAATTTTCCTCCATACATAGGAACATATATTTTTCCATGTCCATCTTTTTTCACAGCCTTCAACAACTTCATAATTCTTACATCATCTTGATCCATCTCTTCTTCTTCAATGGAAGTCTCTTCTTCAGTTTCACTTTCATCCACTTCCACTCTATTCTTTGCTATCCATGTAGCCATCTCTTTTCTCAAGGCTTTTATCTCTATAGCATGCTCATCCATTCTTCTTGCAACTAGAATTCCCTTAGGAGGAATCTTCACAATATTGCCTCTTCACCTGCCAACCTTAAAAATAATCACATGTTCACAAACAAGAGATCTAATAACTGAGCTCTGATACCAATATGATGTAGTATAGGGGTGAAAAACCATTCAAAATGTAAATCAAGTTGTTATCAACCAGACCTCAAAACAAATCAGATGATTTCCTCAAAAATTCACCTTTTACCTATGTTTTTCCTTGTAGCATATGCAACCCAGTTTAAGGGATTTTTCAACCAAAACTTCCAAAGAAACTCACACATAGATTAGTGAATCAGATACCCTTTTTAGGGTTATACAACATATGTGAAAACTAACATTGATTCCTTTGGACCAAAATTGAGATTCAATAACATACCCCTGTTCTAGGCTAGTGAATTAGACCTCTTTTACAAAGAGAGTGCCACCTATTCACCTGCTCTTCTCCAAATTTCCTTGGATATTCTTTTATTATGTCACAAAATCATAGAATTCAAGTTTTGTTTTCCCATTTAAGGCCTTTATAACGTTGTTCTAGAAAACCCTCACTTTACCATGCAAAGGCATAATGTTTATAGGAAATATCACCTCTAGGGCTTAGCCAATCAAAAAAATGCTTCAAAAACCTTCCAAATCACCTGAAAAAACTTACCAAACCTTCACAAGACTAGTTATTTCATCAATTTGTCAAAACCCTATCATGGTTCCTCATTTTCATGATGAAATAGGGTTGACCATGTAATTGCCTTGGCCAAACTTTGTAATTTATTTTTTTACAATTTTTTTGTTGCGGTCATATGAATGACCATACCCTAGCCCAAAGGAGCCCAATTATTGTACTTGTTTAGTGTTAGCACTGCCTTGACTTGGCCCTCAAGTGTCTTCAAACAGGTCTTTTTTTCAATTTTGCACAACTTTTTGCCACGATCTCCAAATTCTGCAAACGGGATATTGGTGGAAAGCTCTCTCTGAGTACTTTGCAGTGGTGTAGGTCTTTTTGATAGATTGTTCTATAGATACAAATTATTCACAACTAAATTTAGATCACCCCTTTGGACCTTTGAGCTCATAACTTTCAACCGATTTCTCCATTTTTGGTGATTCAGGTTGCATTTGGAAGGTATTGAGGAGCTCTTTGATTTGGTTCATGTACTTTTTTCGGTTTCAACCCCAAGTGTGAGATATTCAAATTTTTGCATATTTTCTTTCTACTTCATAACTTGGACATCCTGATTCCATCCTGATTCTTGGATAAGTTTTGTTTGTGGGGGGAGTTTATTTTCAATTGTATTATCAAATTTGAGAGGTTTCATATCAGTTTGATTCAAATATTTCCATATTTTCACTCTTGGTACTTGTTTGACCTCATGGCTGAACTAGGATTTAAAGTGTTGAATCCTCATAACTATCACACCTAGAAGGTAAAAGTGTAAAGGTTGCTTTGGTCAAAGGGTTTGTGGTCTACTTTGAGTGATCACCAACATGAATTTACTAGAGAATGCGAACGATTTGCTCATAGGAATAAATGTGATGAAGCTATGGGTTTAATTACAATGCATGTTTCAGATAGTTTATTGTTTCATATTGAGGAATGTACAACTCCTAAGAAGGTTTGGGATAAATATAAGACTCTCTTTGGTGCATTAAGTGAGGTACTTGAAATGTGGAGGTTGAATTGGCTTCACTTTCTACAAATGCATTTTCCACCATTGAAGACTACTTGGTAAAATTCAAATCACTAAGATATCAATTGGCAGGATGTGGCAAGGAGAAAATTGATGAAGAGTGCATATTTTTAATTTTGTCTAACTTGAAAGATCCTTTGCATACTTTTCTACTTCCTTCTATGCAACAATGGATGGTTTAGGTGATTCTTTTGTAATGCCCTCTTTTGAGACATTCTGTGATAGGTTGACAAGAGAACAAGCAAAACTCAGTCAACTTGATACACATACTAAGAATCATGCTTTAGTTGCATCATCATCTAAGGATAAAGGAAAGAAAAATTTCAAACCTATGGAAAAATCTAAAGATCTTCCCACCTCTTCAAAAGAGGAAAAACCTAAGAAGAAGAAGACTAATTGTGGTTATTGTAAAAAATCAGGTAATGGTGAACACACTTGTTACAAGAAAGATTTAGATGAAATGAGGCAAGTCTTAAAGGAACACAACATTTATTTTCCTTCTAAGTCTAAAATTTCATCATCATCTTCATCTTCTCAATCAACATCTACTACACACACTAGTCATGCAGGCATTGCAAATGGGAGTGATATGATAGATGATTATAAGTAGAAAGGACATTCCCTTGTTGTCACACATGTTGAGAGGTCTCAAAATTGGTTTCTTGACTCTGGAGCTTCCTATCATATATCAAGCCAACTTGATATGTTTTCATATTTGAAGCATACTTCACTTATGAGGATATTATGGCTAATGATGTGTATCTTGATGTATTTGGTAAAGGGGTTATTGATGTGCCACATGGTAGCTTTAATAATGTGCTTTGTATTCCTGATATTAAGCACAATCTTCTTTCAGTATATCAGATAGCATAGACTAATAAATCAATTGAGTTTACTCCAAATTCACCAAGTAGCTTGTTGTAGTGGGTAGGGCCAATCGTTAGGAAAAGATCTACTTTTCTCATTTTGTTCCTAATGGTGAATGTTCCATAAATGAATCTCCTAGATCCAATGTGGACAATTGTTCAGGTGGTGGATGTCATGGTTGGTTAAACCTCACCATCCATAAGCCATGTAATGAGGTTGAATCTCCTCCTTCTTCTTCAGATTTGAGCCAGACTTTAGATGAGCAGGATACTAGTGGTTTTCCATATTTTCACATATAGGATGGTTTCATGACAAGGTTATCAGATTTGGTATGTCATACTTCTTCAGCCAATTTGGAGGAATTGTTTGAGTGGGTTTCTCTCCTTCTTGATCATTCATCTTTGGAGGTTTCTCTTGAGTCTTCACATTCTTTTTATCCTTTCTTGATTGGGGTAGCACCTAATTTTGGTAAGGCATCTTAAAACCTACTCTTGAAACATCTTCAAAGATTTCATGCTTCAGAGTGCTTCCCTCTTAATTCTTCATGAAGATGAAGTTTCTTTAGCATCGACCATTGGATAATTTTCTTCCAAGGGGAGATACATTGTTTGCAGGCATTTGATTCTCTTTTGTCTTCAAACATTCTTCAGTGGTTTTGGAGTTTCTTCATTATGGGGGGTTATGTAGTCTCCTTCTTTCCCTCTTATGGGGTCTTTTGTAATATATATATGTGATAGATGGTGTACTTGGGGGGTATCATGGAGTCCTCCATCCTTCCTCACATGATTTGCTTCTTTTTTCTTTTCTCTCTTTTGGAGAGAAGTTTTGTCCCACTGAGTTTTCTCCTTTTCTCTATTTGTGGGAGAATTCATTTTGCATTTGTACATGGGTGTACCTAACATGGCCTAGTAGCTGGGACCCATCTTTGCATCATTTTCATAATAATCTTCTTCCTATATTTCACTTATGGAGGGGTATTGGTGTAATTCATTATTTAATTACACTTACATAAATTTACTTAGGATATAAGATTCTTTCTAGAAGTCTTAGTTGGATTTTCTAGAACTTATCTTATCTAGCTATTTTGCATGATTCCTAGGCAACTAGTTTGTTGGTTGTCTCATGTCATAGGATTATGACATTTGTCAACATCATGCTAATTACTACATTTCAACCTTTCCTATATAAGGAAGGTCATTGTACACATTTGTAATATACTTGATGCCTCATCATTTGATGTCTCAATATCAAGCAAGCTTATTTTCCTGCATACTCTCTTGTAGAAGGTTTTCATTGTTTTTGCAAGTTGTTTTGGGTGTTGAGCTAATATCTTAAGCTCTTACATTTTTTTGGTGTCACCTCAGGAAATTTAATGTGCTTCATTGTGTCTAGGTGAGGCATTGAAGTTGATCCAGCTAAGGTCAAGGAAATTATGGATATGCCTTCTCTTAAGATTATTAAGAAATCGAGAAGTGTATAAGGTAAAATCCAATCCATTTGATGGTTCATTGCTCAACTTGCTAATAAATGTCAACCCTTTAATCACCTGCTTTGCAAAGACACTACATTCAAATGAGATGATTTGTGTCAACAAGGCTTTGACAAAATCAAATAATATTTGGCTAATCAACCCATCCTTATTTCTACCATACTAGGAAAGACATTGTTGTCGTATATTTCCACCACCTTAGTGGAAATCCTTTCTCAACATGATGAGAATGGGAAGGTAAGAGTAGTGTACTACATCAACCGTACACTTTTTGGCTATGAACTTAATTACACCCTATGGAAAAGGCATGTTTAGTAGTGGTCTTCAGTTCTCAAAAGCTTAGACATTATATACTCAACCACTCAATCAAACTCATTTCTAAGGTTAATCCTCTCAAGTATCTACTATCACAAACATCTTTGATAGGCCGTATAAAAAAGTGGGTCATGCTTCTCAATGAGTTTGATATTGAGTATGTTGATCGAAAGGAAATCAAAGGTCAATTCATTGCAGATCAACTAGTAGATGCTCCTTTAGTGGATGCTTAACCACTGGTCATAGAGTCTCTAGATGAGTTCATTTTCCCTGTCGTTGAATATGCATCATGAAAGCTATATTTTTATGGTTCATTCATTCAACATGGTTCAAGAATGAGCATCATTTTCATCACCTCCCAAGGTGAATTCATTCCTAAATCATTTAGATTTTCCTTCCCATGGAAAAATAACATTGCAGAGTATGAGGCTCTTATCACTGGTTTAAAAATCATGGTCCAATGGAACATCAATTGGTTGCATGTCTATGGTGATTTACAACTCATCATCAAACAAGTTAATGATGAATTTCATACCGATGATCATAATTTTCTTCCTTATAAATGCATGGTTGATGACTTCAAGAAATGTTTTGGCCACATCCAGTTTGATCAAATTCCTTGTCTTCAAAACAAGGTTGTGAATGCGATGGCTACAATTGGATCCTTATTGGACATTCCTTGTGATCACCATGAATGCAAATTATTGGTTGAGAAATTATTAATTCCTGCATATGATCTTCCATAAACCAAGATGGTGCATAAAATAATTGATCCCCAGTCACCCTAATATCATAACTGATGGGCTTAGATAATAGCTAATTTTCTTTCATTAAGTTCATGAATTTTAGTATTTCAACCTAAGAATTTCATAGACAATCCTAAAGACTTATACTTTTATATCTTTTATGCATCTTAAACCAAACCTTAGTATGTGGAAATATAATTATGATATGATGGTATTTGTATGTGTGGATGTATGAATGTTCATGAAATTCAATATGATTCTATACTTGATTTATGATGTTAATGATGTGTATGCTTTAGGATGAAACTAAAGTTTTGTAGCTAAGGAGAACTATAACTCACAAAATTGGATTTCCAGCTCGCAATATAAGGATCACAACGAGTTTCAAGGGAGAAACCAAAATGCTTGAAACACAACAATCTCAGGAAGGAATGGAGATCACAATTGAATGGTTAACTATGAGTCACCACCAACACCAAATAAGATGATAGGAAGGAGTCTACTCTGAGTAGGGAAGTTTTAATGATGTGACATTTTGCATGGAGCACGTCTCTATCATGCCATTAGGGTAGAGTTATAGTTTAAATTCTCTTCTATCTTTTTCAATTATGGTTATTGGTTACAAAGACTAGTCCTCTCCCTATTCTTGAGGGAGAGTGGACATATGCATTTACATTTTGTTTTTAGTCTTTTTATGAATAAAATTCCTCCTGAGCCTATATATTGGGATCAATGGTAGAGGAGAAAATATAGTTTTTGATTGTTTTACTAGATAATACTTCATTTTTGTTAGTTTTTTGTTATTTATGTTGCAATGGATATATACCTTTGAATGGGAAATCTTTTGAAGATTTTTGTCAGACTATAAGAAGTCCAGTTCTTATACAATAAAGGCATTTAGTTATTGTCATGATTTATTGATTATTAGTGCATATTTGATACCTCCTATGGGTGCAACAACTTGAGCAAGGGCCACTCAAGGTACTACCAACCCATCTTCTTTTCTATACTAGATTAGATGTTACATTGTTGTATCCATTTATCTGAATTCTCACTTATATGTATGTGAACTCCATGAATGATATATTGTAGTGTAGACACATAAAATATACTGATTGACATCGTGCATTTGATCCTGACTTACTAACATCATTTCTTCCTGAATCATCCCTCATTCTAACCATTTAATCAAATTCCCCTATTTGATTAAATTCATCAATATTCCTCTCTTAATTAAATAAATCATTTTGTCTAATTAAGTCAATCCCTTTTGTTATTTAAATCAATCCATCTGATCTAATTATCCCTATTTAATTAAATAATCAATTTATTTGATTAAATCTCTAAAGTCTATCCATTAAATTAAATAAATTAAAACCTTATTTGATTTAATCTAACACCATCCCTTTTAATTAAATAAATCAAAGTCCTTATTTAATTAAATCTCTTGTCATATTCCTCTTTATTTGATTTAAATAAATTCATAAATTTGAGTCAAATAGGTCACATCATCTAACCTCTCTCATTAAATTAATTAACCCTTGATTAATTTAATCTCATCTCATGTCCCATCCTCTAGATAATGCAAGTTGCACATGAAAATAGATTTAATTCATTTATTAAATCTCTATTTTCCTCACAAGGCATCTTTTGGAATATTCTCTCAATTTGAATTCAAAAATTCCAATTAACATGTACATCCAACAAGGCAATAATTCATCTTACATGTCCTTTGCCTTGAGCCAAGTGGCATTTATTACATTTTCCCTTCCCTCTTACATGTCATTTCAACAAATTTGAATTCAAAATTATGCATTTATTGGCACAAACCCCAAATCTTGCACATCCATCATCCATTCATAGCTTGACAAGTGGCATCATATCATTGGATGAATGTTAGTCCCACATTGTTCAAATTTGAACATTCATCCATCTTGAAATTCTATAAATAAAGAGCTCATATCCTCATTTGATCATCCACAATCTAGGCAAAGTTACCATGCTCAAATATCTCTTGAATTTCATCCATTATCATTGAGTCATAGCTAGGTTTTTGCAGATTTTAGCTTGGAGTTCTCATTCTTCTCCAACAAAGTCGATCAATCTCTTCAACATTCGAAGCTTGCATCATAGGAATTGGGAAAGGGCCAATTTTCACATCAAATTGGCACCAATTCCCCCATGGGATCATGAGTTTGCACATCTAATTAGGATTTAATCTTTGTTTTGTCATTTTCATTATGTTCTTCACTCTTTTCTTTCCTAGTTTGAGGTTGTAAATAGATTTCATGGGGAATCCTTGTTTTGGCTTGCAATCACTTATCTAACTTGTTTACTCTTGTTGTTTTGTAGGTACCAATATTGGGGTTCGCACATTTGGTGCTAGAAGGAGGGCATGATATCATTATTTTCTATCTTCTCTTAAAAATTCTGCGTTTTCATTCACACACAAGAAATTCCAACGCTGGGAGCTCAGCGTCGTTGTTTTGGCACCGCTGTCTTCTAAGGGTCGCTATATGGCACCGTTTAAAACAAAAACTCCGACGCTGGACTTGTCCCGCCAAAATATTTGAATTTTAAACTCTGCTGCTAGACTCACCGACTTGCAAAATTTTTCAAAAAACATTAAACTCCGACGTTGGACACAAACTGTGACGTGGGGTGAAAAGAGCGACACAGTTGAGCTCTTTGACCCAACACAGAGCGCTGCTGGCTGCTAAGCGGCACTGTGAGGGCGCCACTGAGAAAACAAACTGCGACGCAGTCATGAGTTGCGACGCTGGAAGACAGTAAAAAAGGAAAATTTGATTTTTGCATGTGTCTTTTGTTTGATCAATTTATATTCTATTTTCTGGTTTTTAATTTCTGTATTTTCCAGAATTTGACTGGTTTTTCTCACTTGTAGGTTGGAAATCGAAAACAAAGGAAGGAAGAGCATGATGATGATATTTCATCCAATCAAAGTGTTTTTAAACACTTTAATGTTTGTTTAACACTTCTTCAAGGAATTATTAGCACTTCTTTCTTAGGACACTAATCTTCCTTTGGGTTTAAAAAGAATCTTTTTGTTTATTTCTTGCGAAGGGATAAAATGAATTTTAGGATCACAACTTACTAGATTTTGTTTCTTGGATTAAAAATTGAACAAAGTGTTTATCATTTGTCTTTTGGTGCTCTAAAATGAACTCAGATTTTTCTTTGTAGACTTAAAAAGAACAAGTGTAACTTTGTTTTTTGTGAGGGCTTACTTAAACTAAAGCCATTGAAAAAGGACGTATGCGCTTCTCTTGTGCTTTATAGCGATCTTGAGAATCAAAAGGAATTTTTCATGACTTTAGGGTAAGACAAAGCAATCACCTCCACACTTTGATTTGGGTTTAAAATTGAACATTTTGTGCGAGTGTGAGTGGGGGCATTGTTGCGTATATTCTCTCTCCTTGTTTCCAACAAGGATTGATCGAGTTACGAATATTGTTCTTCATTCTATTTTGTTTATCCTAGATGGCTTGCCTTGGGGAAAAAGTACTCACCTAAGGGAACGACTCAACTGACAACACTCTAAAGCCAAGAGTATTTCCAACCGGTATATAAATGTGGGTATTGGAGGAAACACCAATATCACACAGTTGATTCTAACAAGATTAATCCGAAAGGGGACTCTTGTTGTATGGGTCAATCTCCATGAATGGAAAGTCCTTACTAAAACCCATGTGCTAGAATTTGCCAAAATCCTTTAATCTATTTGTTGGTGCAAGAATGGTCATTCTCAAGCCACCCCACACTTTTATGGTCTTCTAGTAGAAATGAAAAACATGCCATGGGAGTTTCATGGGTGTTGATGCTTGATTGCCCCATATAAGTGAGTGTCGTGGAGGGGAGCCAGTGGGGTTAAGCATCTAACCATTTGCTAGAGATAAGTGTAGCTGGACTTGTCCAAGTGGGAATCCAACAAATATTGTATTACACATCCATAGGATTGTACTTATTCTTGGGTTACAAAATGCATTGCTTGATCGAAAGCACCATGTGAACACACACTTGAACCTCATCCAAATTTCAAAACCTTTTGAAGAAAAATACAATTGACTCAATCCATATGTTATTGCTTTCCCTTGGGATTCACATCCTTAGAGGTTTCTAAACATTGGATTATATCTTGATTTGTCTCCTTAAGTAAACAATAGGAAACCCTTGCCTTAAGTTCATTGAATATCCACATAACATATCTTGTGGGGTTTGAAGAAATTAAGACATTGGAAATCTTAGTTTGAAAACCTAATTGAAGAAAGTGTTTTTTGGTAAAATAAAGACATTAAGCAAATCTAAGCAAAATGAACTTTCATATGTGTTGAAGACTCACAATCCCAAAGCAAAAATCATTGGTTGGAAATCTGAAAATGAATGTTCAAATGAAATCATTTCTTGGTTACAAAGGTCTTTAGGAAGCATTTGCATGCTCTTCAATACCTAGGTCTAGGCAAACAAATTTTACCTTTTAGGTTCATCTTAGGATCAAAACAAGTCAAAATATTTTTCATCCATCCTCCAAAACATCAAAACAACATCATCTCATCATCACCTTTTGGAAAATATTGAAATCATCCTTAGTACTAAGCTTTTTGGAAAAATCAAAATCATCAAAAACATTGAGACTAAATCCTTGAAAAAAATTTCAAAATCATCTTTGGCTAGGTATGTGTAGATGCATCCTTTTGCATATGCTTAGTCAAAGTTATCAAAATCATCTTGTCTAGCTTAGTATATGTTGATGAATCCTTCTTCATATACTTAGTGAAACGATCATCTTGTTTGAATAGGTGTGGGTAGATGCATCCTTCTCCTCGCACATATTCAAATCATCATCCTTTGAACAAAGCTATCCCTTAGATCATCATCCAACATCTTAGGGTATTTTTTTTCAAAATCAAAATCAAAATCAAGGACAAAATCCCAAAATCAAAAAACAAATCAAAAAATAAAAATCTGCAAGTCCTAAAAGCCTAGTGTCTCATTCAATATTTACCAAGAGCCAAAAAAAAACATCCGTATCATCCATCCCTAACATCATCATCATATCATCGTCTTTGATCCTCAAGGCATCCTAAAAAATTTCTACTTTGGGGCATAAAATAATGATCGATCCAAAGAATCAAGAGATTCATCTCCCATATTCACAAAGATTGATGCTTGTTTTATGGTTCTAACTAGATCTCAATACAAGAAGAGTATGGAAGCCAACAAAGAAACACCCGCTTCAAGTGACCTTAGCCAAAAAAATGCAGAAATGAATCCTACCAAATCAAGTAATCTGTTGACCATCTCATCATTGCAAAATCCGCAAGAAGAAAACCAAGGAGAGGACCTTACTTTTGGAATGTACCACGAGGAAATGACTGAAATGCTTCAAAATCTAGACAACCATAGAATCATCAACATCATGATGAGACTTAACCCTTCATTATACATGCTTGAGCTAGCAAAGCAAGGAGCCAAGTTACCTTCGGATTTTGATGTGAGTACCATAGTAGAGGCATCCTTTCTGCCAATTTCATCTACCATTCCCATCTCATCTACACCCCTATCTCAAAACATCATGAAAAACATTCTGCAAGTCACAACATCATTTGCTCCAACCCAACCCAATTTTAATAAGGGAAGTGCATTTCTCAATGCAATTCAAACACACCCCCTTGTTAATAATCAAAATTTGGATGCAAACACCACCTTGGAACAAAACATACCCCAAAAGCCATTACAAAAAAATATTCCTCTCACATTCCATCACGATCTATCATCATAATTTTTTCACGCAACACCTCAAACACCTCTTCTCACAAATTCACAAGAAGAGGGAGATATGTTCGGACTAGGGGGCATACTTGACACCACAACATTCTCGCAAAAACTCACACCCCTTATATTTCCACCTCTCCCACCATTGCCATTATCATCCGCACCACTCCTTGGTTTAGGGCTTCCTCCCCTACCAAGTATCAACCAAACCTATATCCCAACCATCAATCAAGGCACTATACCAAACACTCAAAATTTTTCGTTGATATCACAACAAAAAATGACTAATGCACAAGAAATTGCAACACCATCAAACACCCCCTTAACATCAAAAAGCATGGTATCTCAAGGACCAATCACAATAATACCACCATCCACCATGCAAAACACCATTCCAAATCCACCACCACCTCCACCACCACCAACTTCCACCACATCAAGCCAATATGACGTGTCATTGCAAGCTACTTTCCAAAGAGGATACCAACAAGTTCAGAAACTAAAAGCTAAACGACTAGCCGCTCAGCAAGCTACTCAAGCTGTGCAATCCGCCCAAGCAGCCCAAGCTGCCTTACAAGCACAACAAGCCCAAGCGTTATTGCAAGAACAACAAAAACAAGCCGCCCAAGCTACACAAGCCACACAAGAATTGCAAGCACAAAGGGCTGCTCAAGCATAACTTTTATTGCAACAACAAGCAACACAAGCACAAACAACATAGGCCCAAGCTCAAGCGCAAGCCCAATATCAGGCACAACAAGATCAATATCAAGCACAACTTATTTCACAAAGACAAGCAACACAATTATAGGAATATCAACAAGCATTAAAGCAATACTAAGAGTAGCAAGAAGAAGTAGAATTGGTAGCCCAACAACAAGCATTGTTGGAACAACAACAAGCACAACAACAAGAGTTGTTGGAACAACAACAAGCACAACAACAAGCACAAATCTTAGCCCAACAACAACAAGATCAACAACAAGCGTTGTTCATACAAAAATAGGTAGAAGCCTACCTCACTCGGCAGAACATATAGATACCATCAAACAACACACTGACCAACCCACCTATCCAACCCATGATTGAAACACCACAAAACACTTTCATCCCACCCCCTGATCCACAAAATGATGTGATGACACAACTCAAGTTGCTCTCGCAACAAGTGCTTGAACTTCAATCAGGGCGAACAACCAAAATTCCAAGCAACTTGTGTCCCTATCCATTTGATAGGAGCTTGATAATGAAACCATTCCCCAAGGGATTTGAAATCCCCAAATTTGACAAATATCGAGGGATGGGAAAACCTGAAGATCACATCAGGGAATTCCAGGTTCATTGCATGGAGGTTGCATATGACAATACTTACCTGATGTGGCTATTTCCTAGGAGCTTGGTAGGTCACGCTATGGAATGGTTCCCTGGATTACCCTCAGGCATTAGAAAATTTCAAGAAATTATAGATGCATTCATTAATAACTACGCATGCAACATTGCAATGGATGTTAGTCTCGAAGAACTCTTAGCTCTAAAACAAGGAAAGGGTGAATCATTCGCCTCATTCCTACAACGATGGTGATCCAAGGCCAATTAGAGCAAGTGGAGCATGCCAGAAGAACAACAAGTTTGCACCATCATAGCCAACCTTGAAGGTTGCTTGGCATTTCATCTCAAAGTTTAGGGCATCACCACATATGATCAATTGATTTCCAAGGTGTTGAACATCGAAAGAGCCCTTATGACTCAACCCACAGAATCAACATCATACCACGAACAACAAAACAATCACCCACCATCCAATTACAATGATAAACCTTGTACATGGGCAAGAAACAAAAACATTACTAATGATGGTGTCATTGATGCCAAGGTGGTCATTAGTGCCCCTCGCCAACATACACCCACACAAAAAATCCAAATTCAACACCAAAACCACCATCACACAACACACCAACCCAACAATAATCCAACCATCAATAATCTCAATGACCAAAGGGGACCACCCCAACACAAAAGTTATCCAAAATGAAAATACACCATTTTGAGGGAACCACTTGAGGACATAATGAAAAATTTGATCGACGAAAAACTCATCAAGCCTCCTACATTCGAGAATTACCAAGAACTCGATGTCAAACCTCCTTGGTATAACGAGAATCAAATTTGTGAATTTCATAAAAGCAAAGGCCACACCACAAATAGCTGCATGAGACTCAAAAACATCATCCAAGATCTCATTGATAAGAAAATCATAAACGTGGAACAACCTACGGGAAATCAGGATCTTAAAATTTACATGAATTCGATGTCGAATCATGGCAACAAAGGGAATAAAAATGATAAAGGGAAGGGAATGTAAATCATGTGTATGAAATAGTCATTGCCTCCCTAAATGAAGACTGTATGGTCATCACCGTCAAGGGCGCCCATGCCGAAGATTGTGGAGTCACCACAAGAGGTGGCAAAGACACCATCATAGGATCATCCCAACCAAATAGAGTCCCTGCATCTAGATCTGTTCCTAATGGCTACAATGTCTTAGATCAACTCAAGAGAACACCAACACACATCTCCATCATGGATTTGTTAAAAATATCATCCACCCATAGGAAGATCCTTGAAGAGGCATTGGCCTCATCCACTGTCCCCGCAAATCTTGATGCGGAGCAATTCCAAGCTATGGTCAGAAATATCATAACACCTAATCTCCTTACATTTTTTGACCAGGATTTCCCCGCCCAACCATCTCACAACCGTGTGCTTCACTTGGAAGCCATTGTACATAAAAGCAAAATCAAAAGGGTCTTGGTGGATGGAGGTGCAGGCTTGAACATATGTTCCCTAAGCCTTATCAAATAGTTGAAAATATTAGAAGATTCCATCGACAAAGGAAAGGGCATCACGATAAGAGCATATGATGACCAAGAAAGAGTGTCTCAAGGCACAATTAAATTCCCTATTCAAGTAGGGCCGACTCTCATGAAAACCACTTGTCAGGTGTTGGACCTTGACTTGCCATATAATATCCTCCTGGGATGTCCATGGATCCATGCGATGAAAGCCGTAGCATCAACCTTCCACCAATGTGTGAAATTTACACATAATGGACAAGAGGTTACTATCCATGGAGATCCCGAACCTTTCTCATATTGCAAAAATCTTGAAGCAAAGTATTACAAAATCCCCCAAGTGCCAAAAAATGATGAGGGCCCATCCACACCATACATCGACCCCGCCATTCTCGCATCCACTTCTGCGACAGAGACACCCGCCACTCCCAGCATCCCCACCATCTCTGACATCAAGCTCATCATCCAGGAAGATGGTTGTGGAAGCTACAAGCTCCCTAACAATTCTTTTATGATAAGAGAGTTACCACAATCTCCTAGATCACGTGGACATCCACAAGAGAACCAAGCCTCCACATCACAAACGTTTCCTGAAGACTATCTTGAATTCACAAGATGGGGAAACCTTGACCAGGAGGTTATTGAAGTAGATCCATCTCACATGTTATATCAAGATGAAAGACTAACAACTAATTTACCAATGGATGAGACAAGCAAGGGCCTACAAATGATGCTCGCAATGGGCTACGATAGAAACCAAAGACTGGGACAAAATGACAAGGGGCTCATAATACCTATCATGTCAGAGACGTGACCCATAACAAATCTTGGCCTTGGATGTACCCCTCTGAGAATAACCATATGTGGCTAAAGTCCTTCAGTTAGAATGGTTAATATTTCTCCTTAGCCAATACTAGAAAAAGTACGCTCACCAATATCCATAGGTAGAGACACACATAAATTTATAACTGAGGCCTATATTAGTAGCGATGATGAGGATACCATGACCAATCTACCTAGGTTATTTGAGGACACCACCCTGTGTATGATTAGTACCCTATCCTTCAAACCAGAACAACAAAATCATGAGATCCATTTAGTATACCCCTAACTAATCGACCATGACCAACGAGGACCACCAGTTCTAGATACATTTGAAAACAATGAGGCACTCTTAGAATTCATGGGATTGAGGGATAATATTCCAGATGGAGATCATAAGGCATGGTTTATAATAGAGTTGGACACACATGCCTATTATGGGGAAACGATTGAATCCTTTAGTCACAAAAGTGAGAAACTACTTGAATCATATCCAAGTCGTTGAGTGAAAACGACACTGTGGAACTCTCTGACAAGAAAATAGTAAAAAGAAAGGACATATCCAATGGTGAAAAGCTCTCTGAGGCACCCGAGGATGAAGGATTCAATCTTCCTCTAAGAGCTATTCATCAAGAGAAGTCAGCAGTCTTGGCCGAAAAATGCAATCCTATCAACCTAGGAATAGAGGAGACCCTGCATATCACATTCTAAGCAGAATCACTACTATCAGAAGAGCAAGAGCTCCTAGCAGCATTCCTAAGGGAAAGGCAAATAAAATTTGCATGGAGTTATGCTGACATGCCAGGGCTTGATCCAAAGACTATGGTTCATCACTTAGCAGTGTATCCAGAAGCAAAACTGGTCAAACAAAAGCTTCGAAAAATGCATCCTCAATCACCTTATTGGTCAAAATGGAGCTCAAAAAGTTGTTAGATGCAGGATTTATCCAACCAATCGATTATCCAGAATGGGTGTCAAATTTGGTACCTGTTTCAAAATCTGATGGAGCCATTAGAATCTGCACAGACTTTAAAGATTTGAACAAGGCATGTCCAAAGGATGACTTCCCACTTCCCAACATCGACATGATAGTAGAAATGACAATAGGACATGAGATGCTATCACTAATGGATGGATTTTCAGGATACAACCAAATCATGATAGCAAAAGAAGATCAACATAAGATGACTTTCACTTGTCCATGGGGGACCTACTGCTGGAACATGATGCCATTCAGCCTAAAGAATGCAGGAGCAACCTATCAAAGGGCCATGACATTGATATTCCATGACATGATTCATAAAACAGTCGAAGACTATGTCGACGACATTCTAGCTAAGTCAAGAAAAAGACAAGATCACATAGCAACCCTCGGTGCTATCTTTGACAGACTGGAGGAATACAAAGTCAGGCTAAATTCCAAGAAGTGCATCTTCGGCGTACAATCAGGTAAATTTCTAGGATACATAGTGTCCATGAGGGGTATCGAGGTGGATCCAACAAAGGTGAAAGAAATCCTCAAAATGGAAGCACCAAAGACATTAAAATAACTGAGAGGTCTCCAAGGCAGACTTCAATCCATCCGACGATTCATAGCACAACTGGCAAACAAGCAGAACCCATATTCTCACCTACTCCATAAGGGGGTAGCATACAAATGGGATACAAAGTGTGAAGAGGCATTTAACAAAATCAAGGAATTTCTACTGACACCACTAGTCTTAATGCCACCCATCCCAAGAAAGCCATTGATTCTATACATGTCAGCAACAGCTGCAGCCCTTGGGGCTCTCTTGGCTCAACATGATGAAAATGGAATAGAGAGGGCTATCTACTATATCAGTAGAACAATGGTCGGTCATGAGATAAACTACTCATTCATCAAAAAATCATGCCTTGCAGTAGTGTTTGCATCACAAAAATTCAAACATTACATGTTGGCACACAAGATAAAGCTCATCGCCAAAATTGACCCCCTCGAGTATCTATTATCAAAGGCAATGCTGACAGGAAGAATGGAAAAATAGGTGATGATACTGTCGGAGTATGACATCGAGTATGTAGAGTGGAAATCCGTTAAGGGCCAAGTTATTGCAGATCAGCTTAGTAGAAGCACCTATCTATTATGAGAATCCTCTTGTCTCAGAGTTTCCAGATGAATCCATTTTTAACCTCACCATAGCAGACCACTAGAAACTATACTTCGATGACTCATACACACAACATGGATCAAGAGATGGTGTCTTCTTCATCACCCCACAAGGGGACTGCATACCAAGGTCATACAAAATGGCATTTCCTTGCACCAACAACATTGCAGAATATGAGGCTTTGACTATAGGTCTCAGGATAGTAGTGCAATGGAATATCATAGCTCTCAAAGTCTACGAAGACTCTTAGTTGATCATAAATCAAGTCAATAATGAATACTAGACTAAGGATGATAAGCTCACTCCATACAAGAAATTGGTGGAGACTCTTAAAGAATCTTTCATTGAAATAACATTTGAGCAGATTCCTAGAACCAACAACAGAGCAGTAGACGCCATGGCAACAATTGGGTCCGTATTAAACATCCCTCACAAGGTTCCAAAATATGAATTTTTGATTGAGCAGCTTCTCATTCCAGCATTCAAGGTACCAGAATCAGAATTCATGTGCGAAATCATTGGTCTAGGTGATCCTTGGTATCATGACATCTACACATATCTTCAAATAGGTGTCATACCCGTTGACTTACCATCAAACCTAAAACAAACCTTTGTTAAAAAGGCATCCAGATTTGTCATCCTAGGTGATACCCTATACCGTAGAAGCATAGAAGGTACCTTGCTATGTTGCTTAAATGTTGAGGAGGCATTAACTGCTCTAACTAAGGTACACAACGGTATCTGTGGTTCACAATCAAGTGGAATGACCATAGCCAAGAAACTGCTGAGGATGGGGTATTATTGGCCCAAAATGGAAAGAGAAGCACTTGATCATGCTAAAAGGTTTTTACAATGTCAGCAGCATGGGGACCTCATCCATGCTCTAGCTCAAGAGCTTCATCCTATTATTACACCATGGCCCTTTTCGCAGTGGGGACTCGATCTCATTGGGAAAATCACACCCACCTCATCCAATGGCCACAAATTCATCATAACTACAACTGATTACTTCACAAAGTGGGTGGAATCCATACCCATTATGTATATAACTGGGAATCAGATCTCAAAATTCATCCATAACTATCTCATTTGTTGTTACAGGGTCCCACAAGCCATTATCTTGGATAATGGGACACCATTCAAGAATCAAGAGGTTTGTGACTTGCGCAAGAAATTCAAAATCCAACATCGCTTCTCCAGCCTGTACTATCCCCAAGGCAATGGCCAAGCAAAAGCTACAAACAAAACCATCCTTAAAATCCTCAAGAAAATAGTCAATGACGCAGGTAATGACTGACATCTGCAACTTAATCCTACCCTCTGGGCTTATTGAACTAGCATCCACACACCCACCGGTGCCATTCCGTTCTCCTTGGTCTACGGATTAGAGGTTGTACTTCCCATTGAGATCGAGCTCCCATCCCTCAAGATATCATTGAAAAACCTCATCACGGATGAAGAATACAGAGTATCAAGACTAAATGAGCTGGAGTTACTGGATGAGAGATGAATAGATGCTTTAAATCATTTGCAAGTCTATCAGAATAGACTCAAAAGGAGCTATAATAAGAAAATCAGAAGCAGGACTTTCCAAGTCAGAGAACTGGTCTTAAAAGAAAATCAGAAGAATGTCCCAAACCCAAGTAGCAAAGGCAAGTTTGAACCCAATTGGCTGGGACCATTCATCATCACAACAAGTTATAAGTCAGGGGCATATCAGTTATCAACACCCGAAGGGGAACCTCTGCAGGAGCCCATGAATAACTCTCACCTCAAAAAGTTTTATGCCTAAATATTTCAAGGTATAGAACCAAAATCCAAAAAATTAGAAAATGTCCAAAAAATGGTTACTTCCAGCAAAAACCTAGCAAACAGGCCTCGGGACAAAAAAAAATAAAAAAGCAAAAAAATCCAAAAAAAAAGAAAAAGGATAAAAAAATTATCTTCTAGTGAAAACCACTTCAGTGGCACTTTGGGCAAGTAACCTTGGTGAAAACCTGGCAAACAGGGGCCTTGTGTAAATAAGCACTTTCCATCCACTAGGATCTGTATGAATTGTTCTACATCATCCATCCATTTCACCTCCATCATCCATTACATTCGCATCTCCATCCATCACTCATCCACTCGCATCTGCACCATAGCTTGATCCTATTTTCATATCATGATCCCTCCTAGTACTACTCAACCCATCCTCAAGGTCAGTTTGTCCTACCTTTATTAGAGTAGTCTATTGCATCGTGCTAGGGGCATGCTCTTATCGGATCAGATTCGTGTATATTCTTAAAGTCCTCAAAATCAAAAAATACAAAAATATCAAAATCCAAAAACAAGTCAAAAAGTCAGTCAAGAAGTCAAAAACAAGGTCACCAGTTGAACTACGTTGTCTCTGAGCTTGAACGTAGGCAAGGTTGATCTTTGATCATCCCCTGAGACATTTAGGTTAGTCCTATAGGAGTCTGTCATAATAAGCTGACATCTCATCATGTATATCATCATCTATAAATTGGTCAGGTCATCAGTTGAACTACGTGGTCTCCGTGTATATAATGTAGGCAAGTCTCATCTGTTGATTAGCTCTCAAGACCCCTAGGATAGGTCTTTAGGTTAGTCTCTTGGTCAAAATCTCAGAAAATCCCAAAAACATTGGAAAATAAAAAAAATCAAAATATTTGCAAAATCTTGAAAATAAATACCAAAAAAAGCCTCAAAACATTGCAAAACATCAAAAAAATCCAAATATTTGAAAAATCCATCCACCTCATCTTGCTTGCACCTGCAATAACACCACTCATAATAAACTAATCATCATCATCAACCTTTGGCAAAACAGTTAGAAACTAGTCTAGCAGATTACAAGTAGAACTCCAAACGTCAAGTCTTAAGTCTAAGTTAGTGCATAAGCAAGTTGGTCCTCTCTTCATATTGGTAACTCACCATCTAATTAGTCCCATATCAATCATCCCTTAGAACACTTTAGATAAATGAAATGACATGCCGCCATCCACTAACATGTCCTAGGATGAATCCTTCCTACAATGGGCATTATCTTTTGGCAATAAGTTTCGGTTATCATCCTTAGAAAACACATCATCTTTTCATTAGCGGTATTGAAGAGCATCAATTTGTTTGTTTACTTGGTCTTTATCTTCTGACTTATCTTATTTGCGCTCATTCCAAGGACGTCTCGATGATATCCTAAAAACAGAGGATTTAGAGAATTAGGAATGGGGCAACGATCATTATCTTTTGTCTGCTATGCTTGTTGGATGTTCTTGTAATATAACCTCAGTGAATACTTGCTTTGTTAGGTATGTATGGAAGAGGTCTAAGGCAACTTGTTGACTATTGTAGGGATAGGTTTACCTTTCCGTGTTTTGGTCTGAGGTGTCTAAAACTTCTGAAGTGCATCCTAGCAAGGTTTCCGTATGTCAGGTGTGAACAAGAATACTCCTATCTACTTGTTAAGTCAAAGTTCATCTCACTGGGTACAACGCCATCCTGGTTTTCTATACCTTGATGCATTATACCACGTGTGTTATCAAACATAAGAAAATTTGGCCCTTTGAAAATCCCAATTCCTTGACAAGTAATCATCATCATCATTTGCATTTGCATCATCTTGTGTCTTGTTGAAATGACTTCTTCTTTTCTTACTAACTGCACTAACAAGGTACTATGATAGTCGATCATTATCGCCATCATCATCACCGATCCTACATCCACAAATCATAAGCACATTGCATAAACATATCATATAGGAAACACAGGCATTGCATTTTTATCATCATATAAACATGTTATCATAAACATTCTTCATAAATAGGTGCATCCATGTCATTGCATTTCACCCATTACATTGCACCTCATGCCATTATATCAATCATTGCATAAACATTCATTTGCATTTCATAACCATTTCATATTACCATCTATCATATAAATAATCACATAAGCATCTACAGAAGCATCTCATAATCATTTTTCGCATAATCAATAGGCATACATACTTGCATAACATAAATGACATCATCTCACCACTTTACATTCATATTACATTACGCATCAACATATCATTGCATCACATACATCATCATTTATTACATTTAGGATAATAACATTTTTTAGGCATATCATAAAACCATCTCATTATGCATTAACACCATTTCATTAGCATCATATTACGACCATCACATTTCATATTTCATTATCCATATCATCTCATAAATAACATCATAAAAAAATTCATTACGTAAATCATTCCACATAGGCATAGATGTATAAAAATCATTACAAACAATTCATATATGCATCCATTCATTAACATTTCATAAGTACAAATTACATATCATTTAACATGTGCACAATGGATCATATCATTTCACATATCAGACCATCGCATTTGCATTATCATATCAAACCATCGCATTTACATTATCATAAATAGATCATCACATTTTCATATCATAGGTTAACATAATATAGATCTGTTAGTCATAATCTTAATGCATGTATTATTAGAAATAAATGCATCCATAAAGACATCACTGCAAAGCATATAGAAATAAACCATCCATGCATAAAGGAGAACACAGTACATCGCATCAAAATTGGCTCATATCTATCATCAATAATGTCACTGTCATAGTAAAATAAATAAATCGGATCACTATAAATATATGTCAATCGGTATAAAACGCCCATCGGGCTATCAAAAATGAGCCCATAAGGCACAAAAAGTATGTATCATCTCGATCAAGCTCGATCTCGGTGGATGCTGCCCTCGCCCCTATCACCATGACCCTCTGGTGGTCTCTGGCTGGCCCGCTCTGAATACTCTGGGACCCACTCTGCTCTAGGTATAGTCTCGTGATAAACCCGTCGATTGTACTCTTCCTCTCAGATAGCATCTGTGTAGGATCGCACTGGCACTGTACCCTAGGAGGAGGAGGCTATCATACTCTCTATCTACTGTCTGTGACCTAGCTCTATAGCTACTTGTAGCTCCATAGCCTATCTCTGCTACACGACTTGATCTCTCTCTACCCTGAGCTGCTCTCTCTCAACCCTCGCCTGATCTCTCTCTGCTATCACCGCCTGGACCTGGGCCTGCAGCTATGCAATCAATGCATCCCGAGCATCTGCCTATCCTTGTGGCTGCACTCGAGGCTGATCCTCGTCTCATGGTGGCTCCTGCTATTGATCCTGCATGTGAATATCTTTGTGACCTGGCAGGATTGGGGGCACAATTGGTGGATCCTATCGAATCTCAACCCTCGGTCCCCACCCCCCTCCTCTCCCTCTGCCTCTGACTCTGCTCAGATTTGGATCCTCACCTAGAATGGTCAATCGAAGTGGAGGTCGGAACCAGTCCCTGTAGGCCTGAGTGGTGCCTGGATCTGCTAAACCCTGATGATAAGCCCATGGTCGGACTACCAAATGCCTGAAACTGTTGACTGCCTCAAAGGTAGAAATACCATGTCCCCATGACACTTGTGTCATACTGCAAGCAAAGACGGCTACATAGTCATCATCAGGCCGTTTCTGTGGCTCTCTGAACTGACACTGTACGCGCCCGAGCAGGTACCTCTCGATCATCGTATGCTCCTGCCCCTGCATGTATCAGTCCTGGCGGCAATAAAAGAGCTGATCAACATCGTCAGCCCATCTAGGTCGACCAAGGTATGGATGCCAAGTAAAAACTAGCATCTCGTCTAGCACCCTCCTCCAGTAGGGGATCTCTTGCTCACCAATGTGTGTAAAAGACACACCGCCTATGTATCATGCCACGAGGGCATCGTCTGCTCCCATCGGAACTAGAACGACACATGGACATAGCACATAAATGTGCTCCCACGCCCAAATGTGAAGTAAAGTCACCCCAGCCCCCAGCACTCGGCCGTCCATGTATACGTACTTATGGAGGTCCCTGTAAAGCGAAGCCAGAAGAACAGGCCCCCATGCAAAGTGAACTAGCTTATCTCAGACCATCCTCTCCCAGCAATACCCCCAGTCGGGGTTGAAGTATCGCCCTTGTCTATCTGGGGCAACGAGACCCGAAATGATAGTTGCAACCATCCAGCAGGAGGGAGGTGCTATAACCTTGTATCGCTCTAGCTCAATTTGTCCCTCGTAATAGATGATGTCCCGTGTGGTGAGGACTCTAACGCAAGACTTGCGTCCCTCGTCCATATCAAATATTTCCTGTCAGCCATGAATAGACAATCGTAAAATGTGCCAAACGTCCTCTAGAGTTACGGTGGCGTCGCCAGTGGGGAGATGAAATGACGACGTCTTGCTGTGCCACCTCTTGACCAGTGTTGACAACATCCCTAGGTGGGTACGCACAGGCACCGCGTATGCAATGTGCCACAATCCTGTAACTCCCAGTCGATCCTAGTCCCTATCACTCAGGTCCCATAAGATGCTAGCCAAATATCTCGACCAGTGCTCCCGAGAGTAGAGCTCCCTCGCTGCGTCCTGCATCAAGGAAGGTCAACGTGTTAAATTTTTTAAAAATTCTTGGTCAAATGCTCCAGAAACGTCCCTAGCGGAGCAGTTTGTGATGGCGTCGCAGTTTGATTTTTACTCAAACTCTGACGCTCGAGCCCAAAAAAGAGCCAAATGGCGCCGCTGTGGCGCACTTTCCCTTCCAAAGTTGTAGTTTTCGTGAAAAGGGTGCCGCCGTGGCACAGTTTTTCAAAACTGACCTACCGAGCCCGAGCCCAGCGTCGGAGTTTGTAAACTCCGAACTGCACCACTGCGGTGCAAAACAACACCGCTGCGGCACAAAACAGAACCGCGCGGTGTAGTTTGAATGCTGAGTGGCGCTATATAGTGCCGTTGGAGGCGAGCTCCCCTTTTAAAGCATTAATTAGAGCATTAAATGAAAAAATGAAGCTTGGGTAAGGGTCACATACTGGTGCCCCGATGCCAGGTGGCTGCTGGTATGTCTGAACTCGATCAGTGATGTGCAAGGGAAGCTGTCATTGCGCCATATCGCCGAGGGGTCAGAGCTCAAATCTCACGGTTGCTAGTAGAGGTGTGTGAAAATGACTTGAAAGTGACCCCTCGGGCCCCTTTTAAGCCTAAAAATTAGGGTTTTTTCACCCTATTTGGCTGTCCTGCTAGGGTTTTGGACCCCCAAACCTGTTTTAGTCTGGTTGAGGCTTGTTTTTCATTGTTTTATTACGTTTAGACATGTTTTTAGCCTCCCGAAGCCCTTTCAGACCTGTCAGGCACTTTGTCACCTTTTTTCGTGAGATCACCCAAAAAATTAAATTTTTTGTCCGATCTCTCGAGGGGGCATTATAATGGCATGTTTTCTCTCGCCATGCAATAGTGGGGCAAGTTTTTAAATATCAAAATTTTTTGCTTTGATCGAGATCGTTTATTCTTTGAACCAATGCAACGAGTGCATTGCTTCAAAGAGGGGCAAAATGTAGACACGTAAAATATACATTGACATCGTGCATTTGATCCTGACTTACTAACATCATTTCTTCCCTGAATCATCCCTCGGTCTAACCATTTAATCAAATTCCCCTATCTGATTAAATTCATCAATATTCGTCTCTTAATTAAATAAATCATTTTTTCTAATTAAGTCAATCCCTTTTGTTATTTAAATCAATCCATCTGATCTAATTATCCCTATTTAATTAAATAATCAATTTATTTGATTAAATCTCTAAAGTCTATCCATTAACTTAAATAAATTAAAACCTTATTTGATTTAATCTAACACCATCCCTTTTAATTAAATAAATCAAAGTCCTTATTTAATTAAATCTCTTGTCATATTCCTCTCTTATTTGATTTAAATAAATCCATAAATTTGAGTCAATATACATCATCTAACCTCTCTCATTAAATTAATTAACCCTTGATTAATTTAATCTCATCTCATGTCACATCCTCTAGATAATGTAAGTTGCACATGAAAATAGATTTAATTCATTTATTAAATCTCTATTTTCCTCACAAGGCATCTTTTGGAATATTCTCTCAATTTGAATTCAAAAATTCCAAGTCAACATGTACATCCAACAAGGCAATAAATTCATCTTACATGTCCTTTGCCTTGAGCCAAGTGGCATTTATTGCATTTTCCCTTCCCTCTTACATGTCATTTCAACAAATTTGAAATTCAAAATTATTATTGGCACAAACCCCAAATCTTGCACATCCATCATCCATTCATAGCTTGACAAGTGGCATCATATCATTGGATGAATGTTAGTCCCACATTGCTCAAATTTGGACATTCATCCATCTTGAAATTCTATAAATAAAGAGCTCATATCCTCATTTGATCATCCACAATCTAGGAAAAGTTACCATGCTCAAATATCTCTTGAATTTCATCCATTATCATTGAGTCATAGCTAGGTTTTTGCAGATTTTAGCTTGGAGTTTTCATTCTTCTCCAACAAAGTCGATCAATCTCTTCAACATTCGAAGCTTGCATCATAGGAATTGGGAAAGGGCCAATTTTCACATCAAATTGGCACCAATTCCACCATGGGATCATGAGTTTGCACATCTAATTAGGATTTAATCTTTGTTTTGTCATTTTCATTGTGTTCTTCACTATTTTCTTTCCTAGTTTGAGGTTGTAAATGGATTTCATGGGGAATCCTTTTTTTGGCTTGCAATCACTTGTCTAACTTGTTTACTCTTGTTGTTTTGTAGGTACCAAGGTTGGGGTTCGCACATGTAGCATGAATTATATTATGTAACATTATGTTGAGTTAGACTTCAGAGAATTTATGAGTTAGAAGTTAGTAGTGTTAGCTAGTTGCAAGTTCAAATTCAATAGTTAGTAGTTACAACATTAGGTAGAAGGTACCCATAGCATAAGCAATAGATTCACGTTATTCCCCTATTTTGCAATTTGATAGTTTATTTTCCTTTCCAACCTTTATAGTTTCCATTACATGTGTGACCACCTACATTCATCGATATAGGGCATAGTTAGGATTCTTGAGTGCACATATAGTGCCAACATTGTCAGAATATTGTGAGCCTTGGTTGATAATTTAATGAAGCCTTTGTGAGGGTTTGTTAAACTATTCATTTAGGAACCTGTCCTCTAATTTTTTTGTTTACTCAAAAAAATCAAGTTGATTAAACATTAGAAAGGCCTTACAATGACATTTACACTTTCCTCCATGACAAAATCTTACCACCTAACCTCACTTGCAACCAACACCGATCATTCATCCAATGATCATACCTTTATACTATCCTTGGAGACACCTTATATCATAGGGGGTATGATGGTTCCTTATTGCAATGTCTAAACAATATGAAAGCTAAGTGGAATTAATTGAAGTGCATAGTGGTATTTGTGGGCGCACAGAAGTGGTATGGTCCTTGTGAAGAACCTTCTTCATACTAGTTATTATTGGCCCACCATAGAACAAGATGCATATGAATTTTTCAAGAAGTGTGTTCCTTGTCAACAACATGCAAAGCTCATACATGTGCCATCTCAAGTGTTGCAACCCATTACCTCACCATGGAATTTTTTGCAATGGGGTCTTTATTTAGTTGACAAGATCCACCCTCCATCCAATGGCCACACCTTTATCATTACTACCACATAATATTTTACTAAATGGGTGGAATCCATTCCACTCATCCTCATCACCAACATACAAATTCCAAATTTATCCTATATCATATCATCTTTCGATATGGTATCCCCTCCTCCATCATTACTGATAATGGTAGATAATTCAAAAACAATTATTTGTGACAATTGTGTGAGAAATTCCATCTCCAATATCATTGGTCCACTATATATTATCCCTAAGGTAACGACCAAGCCGAGGCAACCAATAAAACCTTAATCAAAATCCATAAGAAGGTTGTTAATAAAACTGGTCATGATTGACATCTCCATCTAAATCCTAACCTTTAGGCCTACCACACTAGCATCCACACCCCTACTGACACCACTCCATATTCACTTGTCTAGGGTGCCAAACCTATCTTGCTGATGGAAGTTGAACTCCCCTCACTATGCATCTCATTGAAGAACATTATCAATGATGAGGAGTATCGGTTTGCATAGTTTAAATAGTTAGAGATTTTGGATGAATGACGCCTCAATTCTTATAACCACCTTTAATATTATCAAAATAGATTGATACAAAGCTACAAAAAGAGGATTGGACCCCACCAACTATAGCCTGACGATCTTGTTCTTAAAGAGAATTAACCAACAAACTCAATAGGAATGAGAAAAGAAAGGAAAATTTGAGGCTATTTGGTTGGGTCCTTATGTTATCATTGCAAAGTATGGTTCGAGAGCTTATCAATTGGTTACACTTGAAGGTGAACCCTTGGATGAACCCATCAACATCATCCATATCAAGCAGTTCCATTCTTGATTTAGCTAATTTATCCCACCTTTTCTAAAATAAGAAAAAATACAAAAAAAAAAAAGAACATCAAAAAAGAAAAAAAGAAAAAAGACAGTAAAGATAAATAAGAGGTCCCGTGGTGAATACCACCCTTGGTGGCACGATGGACTAATACATTTGGTGAACACCTAGCAACAGGAACCATTCATAGAGGGCTTAACTATTATCTACCTCATATCCTATTTTCCCATACATTTTCGCTTGTCCACTTATCATCTTACCCATCCTATCCATACCCATATCTTATCCATTGTCCATCCTAACCCATCCTATCCATCTCATGGTATATTTTGGTTGAGAATTTGAAAAATTAGATCTACCATCCCAATCTCTGAGCTTCATTCATTTATTTTGGAGTACACCCCCTAGGTCTTAACATATTCTTGATTTTTGAAATCCTTAAATATCGGTTAAGATTTTGAGAGTTGTCATCGATTATATAAAGTGTACATAATGCCAATCCCATGTCATCATCTAGGTCCATCATTGTATATATTGGTCATTAGGTTTTTTTTGTGCACTTGTGTGTCACCAAGATCCCCCATCAAGCTGGCACTTCAACAAAATTCATCATCCTCCTAAGGTTTCAAATGTCTTGATTATCCCTTTTCATAGGAATCTAGAATCTACCCTATCCATATTTGGTCTTTATAGGATATATCATTCCTCACATTAGACCACATCAACCCATTCATTTTCCTCATAGAAAAGACTATTTGAGTTCTATTATTTTTGGGATGCTTTCAAATTTTTGTTTATCTTTTTGAGATTTCTACTTTACCAACTCAAGGTCACCACTATCCATCATATCATGGTGTGCTTTGATTGGTTGAAATAGGGGCATATCTTGGCTTCTATAGTCATGTTTTCTTGGCTGCATCATGTTGCACCCACCAAGGTTTGACATGATCTTATGTTATGCTAGGGAATCCTCTTGTGCTTGTGGTTTTCCAAAATTGGCCCCTCTAAAGCCCTTTGGGACTTTGTGTGATGTTGGACTAATTTTTTTTTTTTTGTGTCAATCCTATGCATGAGATATAATGTCACCTTGGATTCTTATACTCTAGTGCATAGTATCCCATGCTAAATAAAATTAAGTGCTCACTACATGCCAGTTTAATGAATAACACCAATTTTCTCAAAATTTCATCCTACCATCTACCATTCCCATCATCCTATCTTTCATATCCCTTCCTATTATTCCTATCCTAATTATTAGATTTTCAATGTGCAAGCGTGTCCCCCTTTGCTTCTCCTATTAGGTTTGGTTCAATTTTGGTTGATACATGATAGTTCCACCTATCATTTAACCATCTTTTCATCATGTCATCACCATTTTCATTATCATTTAGTCTACATAAAATTATTTAGAATTTTTTATTCTAAGAATCTTTTCATCATTTCATTATCATTTAGTTTGCATTCAGTTGTTTATAATTTGTTATTCTAAGCATATTTTCATTATTTCATTATAATTTAGTCTGCATAAATTTGTTTAGAATTTGTTATTCTAAGAATATTTTCATCGTTTCATTATCATTTAGTTTGTATTCAATTATTTAGTATTTTTATTCTAAACATCTTTCATCATTTCATTTTCATTTAGTTTGCATATTAACATTGTTTAGAATTTTTTATTCTAAGAATCTTTTCATCATTTCATTATCATTTATTCTACATAAATTTGTTTAGAATTTTTTATCCTAAGCATGTTTTTATCATTTCATTATCATTTAGTTTGCATTTAGTTGTTTAGAATTTGTTATTCTAAGCATCTTTTCATTATTTCATCACCATTTAGTTTGAATTAGGCTGTTTAGAATTTATTATTCTAGAAGCATCTTTCCATCATTTTTAGTATCATTTAGTTTGAATATTAGTGGTCTACGATTCATTTAAAATGCATTAAAATCATTTAAATCCATCATGTTACGCTGTCATATAATTAGATCCATCCAACATATTTAGTTACATTACAATTTAAGCCATTTACATACTGTAATGGCATGAATTTGCACCCCTAAGACATTTCCCTATTTATGCTACCTCCTACCTTAAAAAATTACACCCAATAATGCAATTCATATTTACGCAACCTTCCCCTGTCCACTTGGCAGTTGTTTTATGTGTCAGTGGGGGATATTCTATTGGGGACTCTAGCACGGTGCACGAACGTCTACGCGATGCACTACCGCTCTGGCATGATTCCCGCCTCTAGAATTCATAGAGGCATACATTTTACCTCCATTGGACATGAAGTGTAATGCCTCATTCCCTTCGGATCGACTTTGAACAAATCTTTTTCCTCCATTTTCACCCTTCAAAAGACTATCTCATTCATTCTTTCATGCTTCTTGATCACCTTCACACTTTGGACAACTATCTTCATCTTCTCACTCACTTTCAAGTCCTTCAAACTCCACCACCTCCATTGAAGTTGCAAGTTGATAATTTGTTGGTTTACTCTCTTCGTTGTTGTGGCAACATTGGTCTTTGAAAGCTTGCAAGCTCGCTCATTCTCCCATTTTTCTTGAGTGCATGTGGTTGAAGGTGATATCACTCCATCTTCCTTTTAATTTGCATTATCATTTTAACATTGTAGCATATTGTTGTTTAACGTATTTCTTGGTATTGCTATTTCAATATATTTCTTTATCATATTTATTCAATCATTACTATCTTGGCTACTCATGGAGGTGGAAACACCAAAGTAGGGGGTTGACTACGGTAGTCCTCTAAACACAATCAAAATATTTTTTTTGTCTTTTGTGTGCATATTCTTCTTTAGGTGAAGATATTGAAAATATCAACTCATGGGTAGGAAGATGTGCTTTCCTAACCCTTCTTTGTCATTTCATAATTAGATTTAGTCTTAGTTCTCTTCTCAATATTCTACTATTTTGCTATTATCTATTTCTATTATCCCATCAACTACATCAGTTAGGTCATTAGTAGGTTTTCCTTAGCTTTTGACTGTACTTTACAATTTTTGTTCGTACGAATGCCAACACACCACCAAGACACCGGGGTGTTGTGTTGTTGTCTGTGTCCCACACTGTAGTTCTATGGTAGCGAGTTGTCTAGGTCACAATATAGACTTTGAAAACTTGCTCACCTGACTTCCTAAAGCATTCAAGCTTGCAAAATGACAACAATAACTTGGTTGCTCTTCCTTTTAACCTTTAGACATTAAACTCTCTTGGAAACATTCAGTTAGCTTGAGGTAGATTAGGGTAGCCTATTGTTCTAGACCCTCCTGTGACCTAGGGTCCCGAGCAATCAATCCCCCTCTACATTTTGGCAAACCCAACTAAACTATTTTGGTTCCATTTCGTAGTGTTGAAGGAATATTCTCTCATGTTCTAGGTGTGTTTTAGGTGTGTGTGTTGCAGGGTGCATAGCCTTGCAACCCAACCTATGACCCCTAGCGGCTTAGTTAGAATAATCTCTAAACATTGTGAGGAAAAGTCTAGATAGGTCACTATCTGATTGTCAAACCTTTGGGGTTTTTTGTGTAAGTCCCTTTTAGAGTACGTAAAAGATGGCATCTTTCATGCATCTTCCCATCCCTTATGTGTAGCTTGTGAATGGATCACTTGCTATAACCTTTACATCGCAAGACCTACCTATGAATGCAAATAGAGAATCCTCTCCTCTATAATTCCTACTTGTATCAATGGGAATATCGTGACTAGAGTTCTCGTTGATCCTATGTGCCGAGTTAATGTTATTATAGTGGGGATTATGCTAATAAAATTTCTACGTAAGGATGGGTACGATGAATCTAAGATACGATACATACACATGGTTAGATTTCTATCCCTCCCATTGGTTCCATCACCCTTTCCATCCTTGTAGGGCTCAGGACTATGAATTCTCTTTCCAATATTATCTCAAAGTTTGAATTGTTTAGATTGAAGCTAGGCATCCCATGGCTAGCTTCTATGAATCCAGTTCCTTCAGTGATCGATAAATATTTAAAATTATCTCATGAGGGCTCTGTGCACATTGTCCACAATACCAGGTATAAACCCTTGGTGTCGCATGGGGCCTATTCATTAGATCACTTTTGGCCTGCCCCTATTGGTCTACTCCCTCTAAGGATAGACCTATTGTATCAAACTTATGTTAAATACAAGAATGGGGATGTTGCACCGAAAGTGACCTACCCTCCTTCCCCCTATGCTATTTTAGTTAAGCCTTCTATGATAGTGTAACAACATACTACCTCTTCCTCCTCTCAGAAGGGGAAGGGGAAGTTTTCCTGCACCCAGGAGCCTTCCTCTTCTTCTACTATTTCATCTAATTCCACCTCCCACCCTACTGTGGCACCTTCAACTTCCACCTCCATGTGTCTTATGGGGAGTGCAATGGTGCCTGCTTGGTAGAAGGGAAAGCATTAGTTGTTCGACCTTCTTGTCTTACCCACAGTGCCTTAGGCCGTTGTCTATGGTAAGGGGAAGGGTCCCCATGGATTTTCCTCTATGTATTGATCATCACAAACTCCTATTACTACTACCCTTAGGGTGGTGGATGGGAAGAGGCTTGCCACAGAGGCACTTGAGTTTTCTTCTCTACCCATTGTTGTTTCTATTCCTACGTCTCTTCCTCCTATTTCTGTCCAGGAGTCACTCCCTTCGCCGATAGCGGCTATGATGGAAACTCCCATGGTAGAATAGGATCCCTTTGCTCCTCTTCAAGCCACAAATTCTAGCTCTCAGAGCCAAAGAAACTACCTTGCATGTGAGCATAAGAACCAGAGAAAGGCTTTGGCTGCTAAGCAGTTTTCCTTGCAGAAGGCAGAAGTGGAGACAGTAGCTCCTATTTTGGCATCTCCTGCTGCGCCCTCCTCTTTTTCATCTTTTGTTTCGGTTCCTATCACCTCGATCTTGATTTTGGCTCCCTTGTGAGTGTGGATGAACCTCACCCTAAAAGGGTGCAATTGTTCATCACTCCCTTGGTTGAGCCTCCTCTCCTGATGTCCCTTCTGAACATACCATCTTTTCCTAAGCTTGTGGATATGCCGAATACTTTGGTGGTGTCCACTATGGTTCTTTCCTCTTATTCCTTTCCTTATAATTCTTTTGTGGGGATATCACATCCCTCGATAAAGTGTAAGTTGGAGGAAAACCCTACTTCTAATGGGGGTGGAAAGAAAGGATCGCCCTCTTCAGGAGAGGGTTTTTCTTTGGCTTATGCCATCCTAGTGATAGAATCAACCCCGACGTCCCTCGAGTTTGTCACTACCCCCGAGTATTTTGGTGAGGTCAATAATGGATCTCAAGAACCTCCTTCTTTGCTTGCTCAGTTAACACATGACACTCCCATCAAGTGTATGTTCAACTCAGTGGATGATTTCTTGAGTCTGTTGATTTTTTTTGTAAAATCAATGATGTTTACCTCATAGGAGTTGAAAAAACAAGACCTTGAGGGGCCCTATTCCTTAGCTCTTGTTTCCAGAGATTCAAAGGGTGCTCTCATTGCTATCCCACCCTTGCAGGCTCATCCACCCTCTCCATATAATGATCTAGATTGGGAGAATGATGACCTCCTGGTTGATGAGGACTAGGAGAGCACCTCATCTTTACCTGTAGATTATATTTGTGTGTGTGTTGTGCTTCCCCCATGCTTGTTTTGTGTGTTCTTAGAGGACCCTTGTCACCCTCATAGGTTCTTGGATACAAGAGTGTATTGTGTCGTAAAATTCTTCTATGTGTTCCATCATTCTTCTATTTGTTGTGCCTTGATTTTTGACAATTAGGGATTTGATGCAAAGTGTTGGTGGCATTTAGGCCTCCCTTCCATGTTGACCTGATTTTTTATTTTGTGTTCACGTACACTTCTTCATGATCTAATATAGTAGGGGATTGATGAAATTTCATATGTATATTATATCTATCTATCTATCTATCTACATCTACATGAGTAATTCTGACCCTGAACTATCAGATCCCCCAGTCTCTTGATTTCTTCATCTTTGCTTTTCCTTTCTTTTTAATCTTTCTCTTTTCTTTGATTACTTCTTGATGTTATAGTTCCTATGTGTTGTCCCTTGCATGTGCGACAAAATTTCCACATCTACATCTTGTCATGTACCGTGGGTTATGACATCTCTGCATGATTGTCCTTTCCTTAGGATGCCACGTGATCCTTTAGTTTGCATGCACCATCTTAAGGGAGGGCTCCTAGCTCTTTGATTTTTAATAAGGTGTATTTGGTGGCCAACGAATCCTTGCTGAAAATCTTTACATTTTTCCCAAATTGTATCCTTTCAAAATAATCCCCTTAGCAAGATTTTCTTTTGAAATCAAATTTGTAGCAAAAAGAATTAAGAATTCACCTTTGAGAAGGCCATTCTTTTTTTTAGATTCCTTGATGAAAGAGAATATTTCAAAAGGATTCCTTAGTGACAAGATTATTTGCAAAAATGTCATTGCTCTTTAAATAGAGCATCCCTTGAGTGGACCCCTCTTTCTTTTGAAGGGTTCTTGAGGGACCCCTTTGAAAGCTTCTCCTTCAATTGCTTGGTTTGAGATATGAATGTCTGTCTGTCTGCATGACTTTTTTCTTGCCTAACATATTTTTTCTATGGATTAACATGCTTCCTTGTAGGACTATGCACCTATGAGCTTTAATTAGACTTTTTAGAGCCTTTCACATCTAGCCTCCCTCTGGACTAAGCACTTGTCACACCTCTTTTGGAGGACCGAGCACTTGTGAAACATTTTCATTTTGTAGGACTGAGCACCTGTAGAACCAACTCTATGGGAACAAGCACCTGTAGAGCCTTTTGTTCACCTTCCATAGGACTGAGCATCTATGACGCTGTTGTTCAAATCTCCATAGGAATGAGTACCTATGGAGCCATCTCTCTCTCCTACACCTGAGTTCTTCAGATTGTGGTTTGCTTCCTCACCGGTTCAGGTATACATTCCTCAGCTTTCATTCTACTTTACAATCCATTCATTCAAACTTATGCTTGCTAAAGTGGGGGAAAAATGTAATGGGACGAATTTGCACTCCTAGGAAAATTCCCCATTTACGCTACCTCCTACCTTAGAAAATTAAACCTGATAATGCAATTCACATTTTTTCCACCTTCCCCTATCCACTTGGTAGTTGTTTTATGTGTCGGTGGGGGATATTTTATCAGGGATGCTAGTGCAATGTGCAAACATTTGTGTGGTGCATTTCTATACTAACAAGATTCCCGCCTTTGGAATACATAGAGGCATTACACTCCTCCATTGGATGTGAAGTGTAACATCTCCTACCCTTCAGAGCAACTTTGAATGACTCTTTTGCCTCCATTTCACCCTTCAAAAGACTATCTTATTCATTCTTTCATGCTTCTCGATCACCTTCACACTTTGGACAACTATCTTCATCTTCTCACTCACTTTCAGCTCCTTCAAGCTCCACCATCCCCATTGAAGTTGCAAGTTGATACTTTGTTGGTTTAATCTCTTCGTTGTTGCGGCAATGTTGGTCTTTAAAAGCTTGCGAGATCGCTCCTCCCATTTTCCTTGAGTGCATGTGGTTGAAGGTTATATCACTCCATCTTCCTTTTACTTTGCATTATCATTTTAACATTGTAGCATTTTTTTGTTTAACGTACTGCTTGGTATTGCTATTTCAATATCTTTATTTATCATATTTCTTCAATCATTGCTATATTGGTTGTTAGTGGAGGTGGAAACACCAAAGTGGGGGACTGACGGTGACAATCCTCTAAACAAAACCCCAACATTTTTTTGTCTTCTGTGTGTAGGTTCTCCTTGAGGTGAAGATCTTGAAGATATCAACTCATGGGTAGGAAGATGCGCTTTCCTCACCCTTCTTTTTCATTTCATAATTAGATTTAGTCTTAGTTCTCTTCTCAACATTCTACTATTTTGCTATTATCTATTTCTATTATCCCATCAAACTGCATCCATTAGGTCATTAGTAGGTTTTCATTAACTTTTGATTATACTTTAAACTTTTTTTCCATATGGATGCCATGACACCATTAAGATGCAGTGCGTCATGCTATCATCCATGTCCCGCATTGTAGCCCTTTGGCAATGAGCTATCTAAGTCACATTCCAGACTCTAGAAAATTGGTCACCTAACTTCCTAAAGCATTTGGGCTTGCAAAAGGATGACAATAACAACATGGTTACTCTTCCTTTTAGCCTTTAGACGATAAAATCTCTCGAAGTATTTTGTTAGCTTGAGCTAGATCAGGGTAGCCTATTTTTCTAGACCCTTCCATGACCTGGGGTCTTGAGCAGTTGGTCCCCCTCCTCTACACATACATCATCCAGTTATCATTTACATCCATCTATGAATCAAATACATACATCATCATCACATCTCATCAATACACATAATCAATCGTCATAACATCATTATAACTCATCTAAGCATACATGCATATCCATCCTGCATCATATATGTTAGTCCACATCCTATTAACACAACAACCATATAACTACATCTTGCATCACAAATCACTAGTATCATGCATCAAATCATAATACCACATTCATCACATATACATAATCATACATGCACATTAATTCATATATGTCACATACATAATGTACATCCATCACGTAACTCCATATCCATATCCATAAGTAAATAACTGTCTAGTCACATGCATCCATATACATCAAAATAATAAAGTGTCCATACACACATCCATCAATCCATCAAATGTCCATATCAATAAAACATCCAAATTCATGCCCATCAAATAAATGAATGACTATAATACATCAAGATCAATGTCCTCAAAATAATGAATATCGCTGCTTGTACACAATAGCTCATTCCTCATCTACAGAAAACCTATGTATCATATCAAAACTTCCACCTATGCATCCCCTTGCTTAACCATTGCTGCCTACATCTGAATGTGTCAGGGAGGGTGGTGCTTCCCTTGATCATGTCGATCCTCTTCCTCTACCTCCTTGTGGATGTTGACCATGGGTGTGTGCAAGAAGTTGAGTCCACTTTTTGGCCAAAAAGTGGAAGTATTTTCCCTAATTTTAAGAATTTATTACATTTGACCTTAAAATTTCAAGCACTTAGAGATGAAATCATAAAAAAAGTCACTAATCATAAAATGTAATACGCAGAGTCTAGTTTCCAAATATGTAATATGTTTTAATACCTAGATGATACAAATTGATTTTCAATAGGAATTTCTAAAAATCACTATTTAAAAGTCATTTTTTTACCATACCATGCATGTGTACATCGTCCATATTTTGACCTAAATAATCATATTTTTCTAAATCCTTTTGGGAAAAGATTTGTAAATCACTAAAGCACGTTTTTGATTTTTTTTTTTTAATTTTTTATTGAATATATTTTTTGGTTAATTTTTTATTGGCCATATTTGTTGTTTTGAAAAATTGTCGTGTATGTCATGCATAAGATGGCCTAATATTATCATTTTTTTATTTTTTTTCAAATTGAAAAGAATTGTCTTAAGTACGTTTTTGTAAAATTCATTTTTGAAAAAAAATATTTTAATAAAAATTTATTAAAATACTAAAAAACCTTGATATTTCAAGTTTATTTTACTCACCTTTTACTTGTTTTTGCCACACAATAACTTGTATTTTATTTCAGACTTCTAATTTAAAAATATCACTAATTCCAATCATCTTTTTGTTAAGTATATGTAACACCATTTTATAAATAATTAAGAAATTGTTAATAATCAAAATGAATAATTTAGAAACAAACATTTCAATAAATTACCTTGTGAGAAGTGGAATGAGTTGTTGTGTGTTTTCCTCATCCAAATTTCTACCAAAGGGACACTTGAGAGGATTGAAATCATGTGTAACAACACCAGGAAAATCATGTTTAGGACTAGAGGGCTCAAGAAAGAATAAAGTATGCAGGTTTACAACCATTGTTAATAAGTGAGGATATGTTTTAAGGTACTATATATATGTGTGTGTGTGTGTGAGAGAGAGTGTGTGTGTGTAATGTAAGAGTTTTTCTTAAACCTTATTTAATTCAATGGTCAAAATAACAAATGTTTTTCTTTCTAGTGAAGAAACTCTAAGAAAATTGCCTTTGTAGAAACTTCGCTACCTTTGAGGGAATGAATTGTAAAGAGCAGACTGGTCACCTTTGAAGAAAACTCAGAGAAGTTAATGTGATACAAAACAATGTGAAATCTTTAGCGAAGTCAATAGCTCATTAGTATGTATAAGACAAATTGTCATATTCATGTAGTTGAAAATTGTGTATCTCTATTTGAGAATTATTCTATTTAAAAATTATATGTTTTATAGTTAAGTTATTTATATTACATTTTATTAAATTAAATGCAATTTAAGAATAATATTATTATATTAATAATGTATTGTATAAGTAATAATGTTTTTAATTGTAGTGGTTTTTATACTTTTTTGAATGTAAATGATATTTTGATTTTTTTATCAATGATTATCAATGATTATCAATGATTATTTTTCTTTTATTGATAAAATATTGGATGTAATTCTTTAATTTCATACATTTATTTGTGGCATGCTCTTTTTCTCTGTGAAATTCACAATACTTGTTCTCTTTATACCATGAAGACTTTGTTTGGTTTTCATCAAAGGGACTAGTTACTAGATATTTTATGAGGTTAGCTTGGACTAGTTTATGAAATACTACTTCCATGGGCTCACCTAGGGGGTATATTGTGTTTTAGGTTATTATTTTGTTTGGTTTGTCCTTGTGGAATGGTGATGTTGTTTTGGACAACTTGTTATTCTAGATTCATTTGGGATGAATATGGTGTTGTTGGTACATTTTGGATGTTTTTAGCATTAGTAACACCATCACTAACAATATTTTTATTTTTGGCCCAAAAGTGTGGTTTTCCATTGTTTTGATTGTTGTCTTTGGATTCCTTCTAGATGTTGACTAAACCTTTCGCTATGAGGGATTTCTCAATAGTTAACCCCTTATCTATGATTTCATCAGAGGAGTTGGCACATTGGACTTGCAAATGAGAGCCCATTTCTACAATTAAATTTTGCACAAAGATGGTTACTAATTATTTTTTGGGAATAGGCCATGGGAATTTTCTAGCAAGATGTATCTATCTTTACAAGAAGGCCACAAAGCTTTCACCATTATTTTTTTTGGTGTTAAACACAAATCTAGAATGGTGGTCTCATGTTCATGTTGTAGGATAAATGTGCTACAAAATTTTCAGCTAGATCTTTAAAAATGGTGATAGAACCATGTGTAAGGTGGATGAACCATTCAAATGCTTGAAATCCTAAGCTTTGAGGGAAAAGTCTCATAAGATACATGTTTCTAAAGGATATTTTTTGAAATGCTATATAAAATTCCTTGATGTGTTCCCTATGATCTCCTTTCCCTTTGTATAATTTGTCAGATTTTGGCATTTCTAAGTTTTGAGAGAAAGGCATCATGGTGATAGATTGATCAAATAGGTAAGCATATATATCATCAAAATTGTATGGTTTCTTATGATGTCCTACTTGAAGGATTTGAATCATGGTTCTCATGTCTTGGATCTCTTGTCAAATGTTGACAAGATTATATGTGCATGTTTTGGTGGTTGTGAGGGATGTGTTGGTGGTAGGATTAAGGAGGGGTGGTGGTTGGTTGAGGTTGACAATGTTGCATGTGTCGATAATGTGTTGGAATATGGGTTTTAGGTTATGGGAGGGTAGGTTGAGAAGTATGAATTAGTTGGTTAGATGTTTTGAGTAGGTGAATGAAGTTTGTGACTTGATTCAAGGGTTGAGTTGGTATGGAGGAATGTGAGTTTGAATGCAATAATGAAGATGACATGCTAACCCTAAGTTGCGTAGAGGGGTGTGGTTGAGTTGATTATGGTATGGTAATGGGTGATTGTGTGACTTGTGCATGTGGGTTATTATGTGATAGAATAAGGAGGTTTGATCCCCACAAGTTGCTTAGGGGGTCAGTAGTTGTTGGTGTTGTGGCATTTGGGGTAGATGTGAATTGTGTTATGTTAATATTCAGTGGCAACTTGGCTCCATTTTGAGTTAATTCTAATAGGAAATGATTTGTTGTAATGATCCTTTTCATAATTTCTTAATTTTAAGGATTTTGTGCAAATTGTTGCATTGGTGAATACTCAGGTTGTTGCACCAAGGTTTCCTCTTCATTTATAGTAGGTGATGTTGGTTTATTTGTGATGTCCTCTACATGAGTAATTCCCCACACTTGGTTGCTATCCTCCACGAGTTTCTTAGTTTGTGACCTTGTTAAGGGCATACAATGATAGACCTAGTTGAGTTTTGGTTTTGATTTTATTTGTTTGGATCTTATGAAATTTGTGAGGTTGGATGGATGGTTGGTTTATATGTGAGCTAAATGTTTGGTTTTTATGGTGTAAATGATGTTTTTGGTTTACCATTTCACAATGTTTTGCTCCTCCTAGGATTTTTCACCTAAAAGGAGAAAGGGGATGGAAAGGGTTACCCAAAATGCAAGGGTTTACACTCAAGAATATATTAATGAAATGTAATTATGCCTAATTAAGACATACTAATGCAGTAATTTGAAATTGAAGTAATCTAATGATGCAAAACTATGAAAATGTAAAGTGATAGAAAACACAATGTGATATGCATAAATGCCTAAGAAATGCAACTAAATGATGAAATAACAGAACATAATGGAAGAGGTGCAATTGGAATCAGAAGTTTGATGTCGAAAGATTCTGGAATCCTAGAAAAGTTGACCGAGAGACTTAGGCCAGACTGGGCGACTTAGTCCCAGTTTTGGGAAACTTTGCCTGAACAGGAATTTGCCAAATGGGTGTTCAGAAATGTCAAAATTAGTTTTTAGGTCTGGAAGTGGGACTAATTCGCCCCTAGTGGTGACTTAGTCCTCTTGCAAATTTTAGGAAATTCAGGATAGAATCTTGTATTCTTGGGCCTGCACTACCTTTTCTGACAAGTGTTTGTACTTAATTCTGCAAAAAATGAGGAAGAAAGTCTCTTCAAGCTTGAAATAGGATGATGTTGACTTGATTGACCTTATGCACTTTTTGATCACTTTTCAACACCTATTGCTTGACAAATTTGCATACAAAAGTCACATGAAAAAGGGGAAAAATGGTTGAGGGTTAGAGAATAGGGGTTTGCATTGGTCATACCCCACTTTGGTAATCAAACCCTAAACAATGAAATAGAATGAAATGAGTATGATAAATAGATAACATGAAAACGCAAATGTCATAAACTTACCACATCATTGATGCTCAAATATGAAGATATGCAATGAAGAACTCCAATAGTTTGACTTAATAATGCTTGATTTTCTTGAATGCCTAATGAGTGCAAGAGATTGTATGTGATTTAAAGATAGATGATTGTATGAGATGGGGAGATGTAAAATGAGGTGAAAAACCCTTATTTATACTTGCTTTTACTAAAATTTCCCAAAAGTAACACATCACAGGCTGACCTCAAGGGTTAGAGGACAAAATCCCGCTAGAAATTTAAAATTATTTTGAGTTTTGTGCCAAAAAGGACTAAGTTGCTCTTGTGGGCAACTTGGTCCCACTTAAGCAAATTAAGTCAGTGTTAGGAATTTTGGGGCATTAAAATTTGTCCAATGGGAATATCCTCAAAAACACAATTAAAAATGACTGGAAAGTGTATTAAGGGGTCATTTTGACACGAGAAAGGGTTGAATTAGTAAATTAAGCCTAGAAAAGTGTGAAATCTTATTACAAGGCTTTACAAAACTTCAAAATAGGACTTAATAAGTGATGAAAAGGTGATTGTTAGGTGAATTGTAATGAATAGAGTCTAGAAAAGTGTAGAAATGTTTTACAACACTTGACAACACCTTGAAAAGATACCATAATTTTCATGTTTAAGACCTAATGTGAATGTTTTGACCACATTACAACATTAAATCAAGACAAAATCAAGCCAAAGCCCATTAGAAAGACTCAAGTGATAATCTTTCCAGCTTGTTATGGATTAGATGTAGTCTGATTGTTTGAAAAAGAGGATGCATACTCACTCTAGGGTGGTCCGCCGAGTGAGAAAACCCAGGTATACTCATTCTAGGGCCACATAACTTCTTGTTGTGCGTGGGGGTGAGAAATCCCAAAAGGAGAGATACACTAGTTGGCATGCACTCACAAACACAAATGTGGCTATGGGGAAAGTCATGCTGCTAGATTAGCTTCCCAATCGACCATATCAAAGTTATACCTCCTCATAACTTTAACAAGGCACCACAAGAGAAAATGTCGGTTTGTGCTTCATGAGACAAGAAAAGCTTCGTATGCTTAGAACCCATGAAAAAATTCAAAAGTACCACATGTATGCAAGCTGCATTATGCAGGGTGGCAAAATAGTAAAATGCGAAAATAAAATGTAAAGGGAAATGTGAAAGGTGTTCAAAGGAGTCTTATTAAGTTCATGCGAGGTCTATCACTTAGGGAACATTGTGTCTAATGTCTCCAAGAGAGGACCAATCAAAGAATAAAATATTCACAACTTAGGGGATGTAGTGCGTCGCATTAGGCCAGCAAGAGGAATGTAATATGCTAAGATAAATCAAACTTATGAAGGACAACACACCTGATGTCATCCAAAAAGTGACAAACACATCATATGAAGTGACAAGGGTACACTAAGTTCATGCAAGAATGCAATATAAAATATAGTAATGAATTCCCCCCACTTTAAAGGAATTGCTACACATCAGTATGAGAGCAATTACTTTAAAGTTGCAAAGGAAAAATTCAAAAACAAGACATGAGAGCCAACTTGGAAAGCCCTATGCCAAGCCATATGTTTCTAAGTTAGGTTGCTTCATGTAAATGAAAATGAAAAGAAATTAAAAGAAAGAGGAGAGTTGCCCCTAGAAAGAAATATACCAAACACATAAGGGATCTATGGATTTGGGGTAAGTATGTTCATTGCTGCAATGTATTTATGAAAGAGCACAAAATTGTCATCATTCCCCAAAGAAAATAGAACTAGAAGAATGACACAAAGAGAGCAAAAAAAAAAGAAAAAAAAAGTCCATTTTGGGTGAACATGGAAGAGACATTGCAGTCTCAATGCTTTATATCGTCCCCAAAAGGAAAACACAAGCAAAAAGAAAATGAAAAGGAAAAGCTTCTGGGTCAGCATGAAGGAAACATTTTGGTCTCAATACCTTGCATCATCCCCAAAAGGAAAACACAAGAAAAAGACAAAAGGAAAAGGCCCTTTTGGGTCAACATGGAAGAAAGGTCTCAACATTCCCCAAAAGGAAAATACAAAACCAAAAAGGTAGGAAAGGGACATTTTGGGTCAACATGGAAGAGACATAGGGTGTCTCTATGCTTTGCGTCATCCCCAAAATGAAAACACAAAAACAAAGTGAAACAGACAATGAACGATATATAGAAGAAGATAGGTATGAATAGAAAAAGTGTACAAAGAGAGAGAATACCAAACACATGATACAGGAGAACACAATACACACATAGAAAGAAAAAGAAAAGGGACTAGTAATGCAAATTTAAGTCAGCCATTAACTAAGTTATTGGTTTCTCATTCTTAAGTAAGATAAGTGGAAAATGAATAACATAGTTAAGAGACAAGGACAAGTGCATTACAAGGACAAGGCTAACAACTTCTTTCCCTCCTTACAAGGTAGAAAGACAAGAATTAGCCAAGGTGGGTGATGGAAAAGGGTAATGCAATAGTGAGTATAGAAAATTCAACAACTATGACATGATAAAGGGATGCTAATTTTAGGGAAAAATGGGAAATAATTTAGTATCAGTGAAGTGATACTTGTTTAATTTTTCATTCAATGTTTGGCATTCTTCACTTACGGTGTCCAAGGACATGATGATATTTGCAAAATGGTATGTTAGAATCGTTAGGATGGATAACCAACCTATTCATAGGTGGTAAAAGTATAAGACCTTTGTTTAAAAGCAATTGAAGTATCCTTTCACATTTAGGTGGACGATGTGTAGGAAACTGGAGTTTCTTCAACTTGTAAAGTCATTTTCGTTTGCTAGATTTTCCTTTTCCATGAATGCAAGAAGGAAGATGACCCGTGGAGATCCTAGCATCCTTGCTATTAGAATCAAGGAATGGTCGTTCACGTGGGAGGAGAATATTCAAGTTATGAGGAGAATCAAAAGATCATTGTACCATCATCTTGAAGTCTCCAATATTTAAAATGCCAGGCTTTTTGTCATTAGGAGGATCTTGATATCATAATCTTGTTGTGTTTTCATCTTGTGGTTTTTGTTCAAAGAGTTCGTGAATGTTATGCTCAATCATTGTATCACAACCTTGTTTTATTAATATAGTAAAACCATTTCCATAGGTTTCTTCAAGGTTAATTGGTGTGTTTGTAACTTTATTTTCATAAAATGGTTGTGAAGGTGCTTGTTTAGAGATACTAGGTCCACCTGATGAAGGGAACTTAGGTCCTTCGGTTGTTTCAGGGTGAAGATAACCAAATGTATCAGGGGGTACAATAGTAGGGAGAGTTTGTGACCTCATGGATGGGTAAAAGGCTCCATTGGATTCAAGGTTATCAAGACATTTGTTGGAGAACTTATTCATGCTATTGTAATCTTCTCCAATGATGTCTACATCATGAGGAGGACAACCATGAGGAGTTGGACTAGCATGAATAGGCTCAAGATTGTTAGGATCACAACCAAAGGAACAATTGGACATGTCTAGTAAGGATTTCAAAGAATTATAAATCTTATCAAATGAAAAGGCCATGATGCAAGAGAAACGAAATGCAAGAAACAGTAAATCTAAAAATTCTAATGGAGTACAGAGACAAAAGCAAAATTAGAGAACATACCTAGAAATTACCAGAAAATGCAGTGAAAAATATGCAAAAGGACTAAGTCACCCAGGGTGGCGATTTAGTCCCACTGATGATGTTTTTGCATTTTTCATAATTTTTAAATGCAAATCTATGTCTTTCAGATGCACAAATGAAACTAGAGTATGTAAATGCAGAATTTTTGTCCTTTTTAATGCAATAATGATGCAAGAGTGTAAGCTATTATGAACTTTGTAACTAATGCAATTGAAAACCCTAGGATGCACTTTAACTAATGCAAGATGCAATGCAAGTGACACCTAGTATGTACTTGAAAATCAGAAAGGAACAATGTTCAAAAGAGTTGGGTTCACCAAAATGTAAACAATGATTTTGGTTTACCCTTTCACAATGCTTTGCTCCTCCTAGAATTTTTCACCTAAAAGGAGAAAGAGGATGGAAAGGGTTACCCAAAATGTAAGGGTTTACACTCAAGACTATATTAATGAAATCTAATTGTAGACATGCAAAATTGACATCATGAATCTAATGTTCCTCATTTAATTAAATAACTAAAATTTATTTAACTAAATCTCTAATGTTCCTCATTTAATTAAATAAATCAAATTTATTTAATTGTCTTCTAAAGTTCCTTCATTTAATTGAATAAATCCAAATATTTAATTAGATCTCTAATGTTCTTTATCTTCTCATTTAATTTAAATAAATCCAAATATTTAAGTTGAATGTCACAATCAACTAGCCTCCATTAAATTAATCAAATCATGATTAATGCTAATCTAATCCCCCAATTCTCTAGATTTTGCAACTTGCACAATAAATCAATTTATTTGATTTATTATTTCATCTAATTTCATTGAAAAAGGGCATCAAGATGGAATATTCTTCAAATTTGAATTTTCCCTCCCACATGTCTTATCCTCCAACATGGCATTAACTCCTCTTACATTGTCTCTTACATGTCTCCCACTTGGCATTTAAGACTCTTTCTTCTCCCTCCAACAAGCCAACTTTCAAATTTCAAATTTGAACCTAATAGCATTTATCATGAACAATGACCAAAATGTGCACAACCTTTCTCCATTAACATGTTGAAAAGTGGCATCTTGTCATTGGTTTGTCTTTTGTCCCACATTCTTCCATTCTTCTCATTTATCCATCATTTTTTCCTAAAAATAGAGCATATCTCTATTGATTTAGGATCCACCACTTGATCCACAAGTCTAGCATTTTCATCATAGTCATTTGAATCCATATTTTCATCCATTTTAGCATAGAATTTCATTATCATAGCAAAGTTATTGGCAATTTTCATCAAGGATCACTCAATCCATCTACAAGCTTATCAAGGGTTGGGAAAGGGCTACTTTCCACATCAAAGTAGCACCAATCCACTATGGGATAGGGTTTGACATGCTTCATATGCTCTATTTAGTTGTTTTTGTTCTTTTTATCTTATTTGCATATGTGACATGATCAAGTATTTCATAGGGATGTTTTATTTGCTTTGTTTAGTTTGACTAACAATGTTAATAGTTGCTCATTTTGAGCAAGTGAAAAAAACCATCCACAAAATGGTGCTAGAAGGGCGGCATGCTTTGGGATCACAATGCTTTTGCTTCCACTACATTTCTACATTTTTGTATGAGTATTAGTTTGCTTTGTAAATTTTTTTCTTTTGTTTCTTTGTTTTTCCTTGCACTGGTTATTTGAGCCTTAGGCTTAAGTTTCCTTTCCTTCTAAGAAAAAATGGAGGAATTCAAGAGTTTTCCAAAAAAAAAGTGAACTAAATGTCATTAAAGCTGCATTATTTGATTCTCTCTATGTTTTTCTCAGTTCAGTTTGTAGAAGAATTAGCTGCTATTTCATATTTAGCTACTATTTTGTTACATAAGAAAAACCCGTGGTTGCAATCTACAAGAAAAAGAACTGTTGGTTGATTGATCTCAGCCCCTTTCCAACATTTTTTGTACACACATAAGAACTGCCACGTTTCAAAGTAGATCATTAGTGTAAATTCATTATGGTGCCAAATGACCTAGCTTTCAGATCAAGAGATGCAATCAAATTTAGAAGTTTTTATTTTCTATTTTTAGTTTTGCAGATAAAGATAAAATCAAAATTTTCACGCATTGCATCACTTGAATTAGCATTTATAAGAGTCTTAAGGAAATAAGCATTCTTTCCATCGCTATTGTTGTCGTCATGTCTCTAAGAGACCATCGTTTATATTACTAGCCTTTTTTATCAATGTTGTTGTCACCATGTATGAATGACAAAAGAAAAACTCATTATTCTTCCCTGAATGATTGTCTCGTCCGCTGTTTGCACCATTTTATTCACTAGCAGTCTTGTCAAGAAAAATTCGCCTGCGTGTACACAACACTACCTTACCCAAAATCAGCTGCATCCAGTCTTCTATTGTAGCCTATGATATTAGCCGCCTCATTTTATACATCGTTGCAACTATGAAAATAACTGCCTCATTGCATATATAGTTGCACCCTTAATTCCTGACTACCATACCTCACTTGAAGACTATTTTATTTTCTAGGTCAAGCAAATATTGAATATTAAATGCTAGTAGCTTGTTTCCAATCACCATAATTTTCTACAACTGCTACATGGACTAATTCTCTTAGTTTATTTTAACGTCCTTTTTATTTGAACTTTATTTTCACGTGTAATCACCTTTTAGATGTTGCTTCTTGTCTTAGAAGAAGAATTTTGGAAATAAACAAGTATAATAATTTCAGTTGTAGAACAATAGAGGCATGCCAATAGCTGTAGTCTTCATCTTCAAATCAATATATTAGCTTGCAAAAATACATCATTTGTGTTACAGGTTGCTTTTGTAAATTGTTACAGATTGTTAGGAAAGGAAAAGTTAACTTGATTCGATTTAATCTATTATTAGTTGCAATTGAATGCAAAGTCTTTATTGTTGTTCTTAAAAGCTTCAAACCTTCAGCATGGTTACCATCACTCAAATTGTGGAGATTTTTTAGCAGCGACATCTTTATGTGGAGATCTTTTTTGTAGCAATATCTTTATGAAGATTCTTTCTTTCTGTTCATAGATGATAATTGGCAGTTGGAGGATATGAAATCAATGAATACACAGTTAGTGCATTGAAGGATACATTGCGTTAATTCATCAATTAATGTGTTAGATGGGAAACACATCTTTCTCTGGCATGCATTAGATCAATACTTTGTTCGTGCATTGAATGGTAATTTTGTGGAGGCATCATATCAAATAGTAATGTGGCTTATGTGGCTTGTAGTCCATTCTCTTTATGCAAGTCAAGGCTGCCAGTGTTGCGTAGTTAATGTTTTTTATTTCCCTTTTACATTTTCTCATTAGATGATCTTGACTTGATTATTTTACAGGAGACCACAATACACTTTAATGGCTGGTGGAAAATAGCACATGAAGAATAAAAAAGAAGCCTGACCATGAGGAATTGAGCCACTAAAAATAATAGCGAGGCCACACCTTGTGTTGAATTTGTTGTCAATGACATTAATGTGAATCATTTCGAATTTGGACGTGTAGAAAAAACTTTGTAAAGGGGGTGTCGCCAACAATGCACTATGATCTAGTTTTTTACAAAATGTGCCTTGTTTGTCTGGCTTGCGGGCTATGGGAGAAATCTGTTGATATTCAAAAAGAAGATTGGGAATAACTGCTTTATGTCTTGACTTGGAGATGAATGAGCACTATCTTCACTTTAAATTATACTTTTCTTTCCATGATATTTGACTGTTTTTATTTCTCACATCATGCTTGATTCAATTTGTCAATATATATCTGCAGTAATTGATTGTGCATATACTCTCATGCTGTGCTTTAAAATTCAATCACTTCTTCATAGGTAAACTTTGATGCAGGACAAAGTTTTATTTATTGCTTACAGATTTCAAAAAGGCATTAGATTTCAAATCTTTGCTCAAAACATTGCATCACCTCCACTTACAAATAGCCAAAAAAATACAAACACGATTCTTTATGAAAAGCAACTGAATAGTGGAAAATAGAGGACTGAAGATACTATGGACCGAATGTTGAATCTTCTATTGTGCTATATTGTTGACAGTCTCTTGTTACTTCTAAATGCATTCTTTAAACTGCTTTTGAGGCGAATATCTCAACTAGAATAGAGTATTGCTTGCTCCATTAGTTCTTTTAACTACTTTTAACTGGCGATTTCAAGATATCGCTAAACCAAAAATTGATGGGAGATCTAAGATTTTTCTTAAACGTCTTAAATGTAGATTTCTTTATTTCTTTATTACTTGTGCTAGAAAAGAGGCCTCTCAACTTGACTGACTTGGTGATAGGGGAGTCAATTACTTGTTTTATTTTTTTATTTATCTACAGTCGATGTTCACTACTGTCTACGAATCAAAAGTTGTGCATTTATGATATGTGACATGAAATTTAAATTAATACAAATTTACTTTATCAGCCTCAACATTGATATCTTAAAGTTGCTTGTGTAGGAAATTCTATCGATAAAGGGTTGAGGGTTGACATCAATGGTGGCTGCTCTCACATGGGAATCAAATAATAGGCATATTTTAAGTTGGGAAAGTGGGCTTGAAACTTGAAAAAAAAAGATTTCTTAATGCTTATTGTAAAAGTCTAGAGCATACAATTACTACTTTTGTTTTCTATTTTAGGCCAACTAGATCAATTTGAATTTAAAATTAATCAGTGATTGATTTTTTCAAATTGAACTTAGAAACTCACTAGAATTTTGATTTGGACTAAAATTGAATAGGAAAATCTCACACTTCAAAGTTGGTGCTTAAAAAGAATTCATTTATGCTTTGAAGGTTAAAATGAATATGTGCTTCCATTGTTGTAATCTTTTTTGCAAATTAATCTCATTTAAAAAGGCGTATACTTTTCTCTTGTGCTTCACGATGATCTTGAGAATCAAAAGTCTTTTTGGTGACATTAAGTTACATAAAAGATTTCCTCCACATTTCAATTAGGCTTTTAAAATTGAACAAAGTTTGCAAGTGTGAGTTAGGTATATCTTGTGTGTTCTCTCTTTGTTTCTCAATGAAGATTGATCGAACTATAGATGTGCTTGCTCGCTATTGTTTATCCTTAGAGGGCCTACCTGGTGGGAAAAAGTAATCACCACAAGGAATGACCCAATCGAGAACACGCTAAAGCCAAGCGACTTCCAACCAGTATATAAGTGTGGGTACTTGAGGAAAGTTCAAGTATCATGAGGACTGTCTCGACAAGAAGGGCAACAATGGTCTCTTGCCACATGGATGACTCCCCATGAAAAAAATGCCTATATTAGAATCTTGTGTATAAAGGCCAAAATCCTTATCTATTTGTTGATGCAAGAACGATCATTTTGAATCCGTCCCACATTTTTATGGCTCTTAGTACAGATGAGAAGTATTCCATGGGAGTTTCATGGGTACTGATGCTTGGTTGACCCAAGAAGTGAGTGCACTATAAGGGGGAGCTTGTGTGGTCAAGCATCTAATCATTTGCTAAGAGTAGGAGTAGCTGGATTTATCCAAGTGAGAACTCAACAAATATTTTCTTTTATCCATAGGGTTGTGCATGTTCTCGTAATAAAAACACTTTGCTTGGATCTAAAACATTGAAAAATAAACATTCAACATGAACATCAAATTTCAAACCCTTTAAGAGGAGAAAATATCTTTGACAAAATTTAAGTGCTATTGCTTTCCCTAGGGATTCTATCCTTAGAGGCTTCTAAGCATTTGAATTTACATCACAATATTCTCTCACTAAGGTCAACAATAGGAAAATTTTTCCTTGATTTCCTTGATTTCCTCATAAAGCACTTTGTGAGATGAAAAGAAATTGGGACATTAGACATTTAGTTTGAAATCTAATCAAGAGAGTGTTTGTGGTAAAAATAACTCATTAAGAAAAGTTAAGAAACAATTGGACCCCACACATGTGCTTGGTATCTTTTGGTCATATGGTTTTCATGCAAATATTGGTCTTTTGGTTTGAACTACTCCATACAAAATAAACATCTTGGTCTAGTAAACAAGTCCTTCTTAGGTTCATTTAGGATCAAAATCAAACATTTCATCCATCCTCAAACATCAATCAAATCCCAATTTCTTTTCATTGCAACATCTTGGTCTAGTAAACAAGTCCTTCTTAGGTTCATTTAGGATCAAAATCAAACATTTCATCCATCCTCAAACATCAATCAAATCCCATCTCACAAATAGCTTTTGAACCATTGGAAAAATACTTCATACTAGACTTTGGGTAAAATCCTTCAAATCAACATCAAAATCTCCTTGTTTGGCTAAGTGTGTGGATGAATCCTTCCTCATACATCTAGTTAAATTATAATCCTTGTGTACAAGTTTATTCCAAGATAACATCCAACATCTTGGGGTTTATAAGTCCATTATCCAAATAAAATCAAATCCAATCCAAATCAAAGAATCCAAAAGTCCTAAAGTCGAGTATTCCTCCAAGGGTCCTAAAAGTTCAACACCCATATCATTCACTCCTTTCATCTTTCACCTCATCATTGGTCCTAAATCCCTTAGAGTTCAACAAGGTCAAAACACAAGAAGAACATGGAATATAAACTTGCTCCATACATCATGAGTGATCTAAGTCAACCAAACTATCAAAGCCTTATGAAACCAATGGATTATCAAAACTCACATTTAAACAATCCATACATGACATCATTATCTCCTACAAACCTTAATGGTAAAAAAAATGTGAGTATGCCTAGTCAAAAGTTTGGAACACTTTTCTTGATGGTAGATTTAAATCTAAGACCAAACCTATAAATCTATCAACCGAACAATCAATGCATGAGTCTCCAAACGAACAAAATTATCCCACCAAATCCATACATGCCAAATGTGAATATACCAAGTACAAGCATGAAAATTTCAAATCCACAATTAGTAAACTTTGGGATAGATATGTTTGTGAATCATACAAATGTTGTTCAAAGTCCATACAATATGTTAACAACTCCATGTATTGATCCAAGTCAAGGTAACACCATGCAAAATCAAAGTTACCTAAATCAAGGCAATGTGATTCCCAACCAAAAAAATGTTCAATTTCAACCTATAATGCCAAATCTAAACATCATCCCAAATCATAACATTGTCAAAAATCAATTTGTCCATGATCCCATGTGAACACCCCAAGTGTGCATTCCAAATCTGCTTGAACAAAAGCCAAATTAGCTATATCAAGGATGTTAAGATCAAAATCAAGATCAAATTTTGTGAGATCAAATTGCTTCACTTGCCAAAATAATTGAATTTTTGAGCCAAGAGAGATATTCACTCCAAAATCAATACACTCTTCCATTGGTTAAACCATGTCATTAAAGCATTGGGTTGTGTCCACAACCACATCGAGAACAATATCTCCAATGTCAAGAGGGTGGATATCAAGATCAACAACATCAACAAAAATCCCAGTCACCCCATCTCAAAGATCAATCACCACATCTCAAATATCAATCACCACATCTCAAAGATCAATCACTACAAGATCAATTTAAAGTACAAGTCTTATAGGGTAACAAATGAGAATACACACCACTTGGGAAGCCAATCGAATTGGTCATGCAACAGTTGGTGCAAGAAAAAATCATCACAATTCCCACCTATGAAAACTATCAAGAGCCCTTAGTGAAACCACCATGGTACAATATCACCTTTGTGATTTTCACAAAATAAAGGGACACACAACATCAGATTGTATTCGACTAAAAAATTTCATCCAAGACCTGATTGATAAAAAAATAATAACTATTGGGGACAATAATCAGGATTCAACCACTAGTGATAGCATTGAAAATATCTCCACCACAATTGTTGAAAATAATGATCAAGATCTATCCATCAATGAGCACCTTGTAGATGTTTCTACCCCATCCAATGATCAAATCAACATGCATCAAGAGTCACTTTTTGGTCGTGATCAAAACCCCTCAACAATATTCGACAATGATCCATTTCAAGGAGTGTTAGAATTATTTGATCCTATTGACATAATCAATTACCCATCGACCAATGATCATGTTGGTGATACCTCTACCTCATCCAATGATTTTGAGGACATATCTCAAGAATTTATTCCAAAGCATGATCAACATCTTTCACCAAAGTCTAGCAATGGTCCTTCCCAAGACATATTGACATCCTTTGACCTAATGGTTATAGATACTGAAGGAATCCTCAACTCAACATTTGATCCAAGTCCACTAAAAAATCAAGAGGACATTGAGCCACTTCCCATGCCTAATGAAGATATCCAAGAACCCTCTATAAGCAATCCATCCTTCAAAATTGACACATGTCAAGAAACTGATCCAAAGCATGTGAAAAGCAATTCCCAAATCATTCAAGATCAATAATTTGTATCTCCAAGCTACTACAATGATCTAATGGATGCTCTCCTATCTATACAAGATGATCATATCCACATAGCACATACTCCTCCATCTACCCATGAGATGCTTTCTGTGGATGGACACGTAGATGATCTTCATTTAGAACATGATTCCTTTACTCCTGATATTATTACACAAAAAGAGCAGGTTATTGATTCCTACAGTCAAACAGAGTTGTCAACATCAGGATTAGATATATCCCAAATTTAGACTGAGGACATCATGTATGAAGATATCCAACATTATCCACTCAAAGAAATAGGTCAGACATAATAGGATATTTTGGAGTCAGTAGAGAAAAAAATTGAAATCACATCATCTATAGTGGTCATTTATCAGAGAATGCTTACTAAAGAAGACACCTCAAAATAGGCAGGACCAAGGAGCAAAGGTGCTACTACCACCATACTGTGGGAAAATTTGTCTCAAGAAAACATCAACATAGGGAGCATGAAGAATCCTTATGATGAAACTGATGCCAATACTACAACTAGCCAGGTCATGAATCTACATTGGACCCATCACCCCATCCAAAAATTGGGACCAACATCAAAAGAAGCATGTAAATCAAAGCAAGAAGAAACTCATCAAAGGAAAAGAAGTAACAAAGCATGAAGGACAAATCAAATACACATGGATACCAAAGAAAACAAAGAAAGATTATCCCTATCAAACTCCATTAGTCAAAGAAATTATGGCAAATAAAAAAGGGAAAAGTATCCATCAAAGATGTCCACAAAGGAAAAATAAGGCTTCTCAAGTGACATACAAAGTGTATCAAGCAGTTGGTCCTAATTCCACACACAGTTTCATATTCACCCATCATTGCTCATCTTCCCAAGTTTGGAGAGTCAAAGGTTCCAAATTGTCAACCAATCCATATTTTATTCCTAAACACACTCCATCCATGCCTCCATGCATGATATACAATTCTCACATTGACCATGTATTGGCAACCACGCTTCATCATAAGGATTCAAAAGGAACTCTATCGTGATGTATGCACAAAGACAAAGTTAACTCTAGTATCAACAAAGCAAATCGGGAATCTCAAAATTTGCATTTAAGTGCACATTTCTTGGAAAAGCAACTTCTTCAAGTAGGATATCAATGACACATTATGATAGAAGCATCTACACCAACACCACCAGGTGGTTTAACATGAGCTTAAAATCTTTCAAAAAATAAAAAATATGAAAATCCAAAAAATCAAAAAAAGGATTGAAAAAAGTAAAGAAAAAAATCATCCTCTAGTGAAAAACACTACGGTGGTGCTTTGGGTAGGTACCATGATGAAAACCTAGAAAATAGGTGTCATGTGTAGAATCGAGCATTTGCGTGCACCAGTTCAGGTGGAAGCATATCATCCCATCCATAATAAATCCAACATTCTATCCATCTCAGCCATAATAAATCCATTCATCCATGAACCATTTATCCAATCCATGTACATATATCTGCATCCATAGTCTGAGTTATCTTGATCTTGAAAAAGTTTGGTGCACACTTTACGCTTGCTTATGGTAAACATCTAGACATGGGTCATTTTCATTGATCCTATCCTATCCAATGTTATCTGAGCCATGAAACATTATCCAAATGAGCATTCTTTATCTGAACACTGTATCTTATCGCAAGATAATCCTTGGAATCCTTTGTGTGCTTACCATATCCATCTATCCAAACACCTATCCAAGCATTGACCCATGGCATTTTGTACATTGCTAGACATTGGGGGAAGATATTTACATCTTGCTTTAGAAATAAATCTTGATCTATATCCTCCCACTTATGTGGTGATCCAAACAATGGAAAAATGTAAAATCAAATTGGTCAAAGCATTTGTGATCCAAAATACAAATCACTATCCCATGGTACATTTTGATGGGAAGATGTCCCTTATCAAGCTTTATCTTTCATCAAAAATCAATCCAAACAATCAATATTAGTCACATCTAACGTGTGCTTTAATGTCACATCAAATCATTCAAAACAATTTTGTTCCAAAATTAAACATCAAAATCCTGATCAATCAAATCCAATCAATCCAACAACATCTCAGTCCTCAATTTTCTTAACACTATTCTTGCATTATTGTGTATCCTCAACAATGTTATCATTATCAATCCTGATAAATCAAATCCAATCAATCCCTCATCATCTTGGGATATCTATCCTAATCCTTGTGTTGCTTAAAACTATCGTTGCATTGTTGTGTATCCTCAACAATGTTATCATCACCAATCTGATCAATCAAATTTAGCTTGGTTTTCAAAAAAATCCCAAAATAGAACACTGATATCATCACACATATCCAAATCATAAAAATCATGCAAAAATCCAAAAGCATTCAAAACATATCAAAAATCCCAAAAACATTCATAAAAATAGAAAACATCAAAAACATGCTATTTGAACTACGTCATCTCTGAGCTTAAATGTAGGCAAGGATAATCTTTGATTAGCCCTCGAGACACAAAAATCCAAAAACATTCAAAAAACAGAAAATCCAAAAAGATTCATAAAATCTCAAAATCCAAAAACATTCATAAAATCTCATAAAACACAAAAACATTGGAAATTTTGAAAATCAAAACATTTGTAAAATCTTGAAAATACCAAAAACAACCTCAAAACATTTCAAAACTCCAAAAACATCCAAATATTTGAAAAAATCCATCCGTCTCATTTCTCTTCACCCACAATAATCTCATCCATAATAGATTAATCATCACACTCACCCTTTGGCAAAACAAACAAAAACAACCACAATAATCAACAAAAGAAAACTTCAAATGCAAAATCAAAATCGAAACAACAAACTTTTAAATGCAAAATCAAACTCTTGATCATTCACAAACATGTTAGTTAACCTTATATCAACAACCTTTCAAACAACCTATCAACTTGCCCCATCCACTAACATGTCTTAGGATGCATCCTTCCTACAATGGGCATTATCTTTGGCAAATGACTTTGGATGCTTATCCTAAACAAAACACATCCCTTTGGCTTGAGGTATGAAGAACATTGACTTGTCTGTGTACTTGATCTTTTCTTTAATTTATCTTATTGTGCTCATTCCAATGACCTCTCGATGACGTCTAATGAACATGATTTAGAGAGAAAGGAATGGGGAAACGATCATTATATTTTGTCTGCTCTGCTCGTTGGACATTCTTGTAATATAACCTTGGCGAATACTTGCTTTATTAGGTGTGGATGGAAGGTGTTTTGGACAGCTTGTTGACTATTACATTGTTAGATTTTCCTTTCTATGTTTTGGTTTGAGATGTTTGAAATATCTGAAGTACATCCTAGTAAGGTTTTCGTATGTCAGGTGTGAACAAGAATAATCCTATCTATTTGTTGAGTCAAAGTCCATCACACTAGGTGCAACACCATCCTAGTTCTTTATACCTTGATGCATCATGCCTATGTGTGTTATCAAACATAAGGTAAGTAGCCCTTTTAAAATCCAAATTCCTGATAAGAAAAACATCATCATCATCCATCTCTCATCATTATCTCTAATAAAGTTGGCTTGTTGAATCCTCTTGTCATCATCTCATTTCTTATTTTCTGCGCTAACATCATACCTGAATAGTTAATCATCATTTCCAATGCATCCATCCTACATCCTCAAATAATTTGCATACATAAATCTCATAATCATAGCATATCACATCATCCATCTCATCCATCTCACATGCATTGCATTATTAATTAAGTTGTTTAGGATAATATAGATTGGTTATTCTAAGCGTCTTAAAACCATCTCATTTGTATCATTATAATAACCATCCATACGTCCATCTTGAACCTCTTTGTCGTGATATTGACCCTCAAATCGATTTTTTCGCTCGATCTCTTGAGGGGGCAATGTACCGGTATACTTCTTTCCACTGGGGCACCCGAAAAAATCATTTTTTTTTTAAATTTTGATCTTGGCAAGTTTATTATTTGAACCAACACAACAAGTACATTGCTTCAAAGAGGGGAAAAATGTAGACATGAAAATTGACATCATGCATCTAATGTTCCTCATTTAATTAAATAAATCAAATTTATTTAATTATCTTCTAAAGTTCCTTCATTTAATTGAATTTATCCAAATATTTAATTAAATTTCTAATGTTCTTTATCTTCTCATTTAATTTAAATAAATCCAAATATTTAAGTTGAATGTCACAATCAACTAGCCTCCATTAAATTAATCAAATCATGATTAATGCTCATCTAATCCCCCAATTCTCTAGATTTTGCAACTTGCACAATAAATCAATTTATTTGATTTATTATTTCATCTAATTTCATTCAAAAAGAGCATCAAGATGGAATATTCTTCAAACTTGAATTTTTCCCTCCCACATGTCTTATCCTCCAACATGGCATTAACTCCTCTTACATTGTCTCTTACATGTCTCCCACTTGGCATTTAAGACTCTTTCTTCTCCCTCCAACAAGCCAACTTTCAAATTTCAAATTTGAACCTAATAGCATTTATCATGAACAATGACCAAAATTTGCACCTCCTTTCTCCATTGACATGTTGACAAGTGGCATCTTGTCATTGGTTTGTCTTTTGTCCCGAATTCTTCCATTCTTCTCATTTCTCCATCATTCTCTCCTAAAAATAGAGCATATCTCTATTGATTTAGGATCCACCACTTGATCCACAAGTCTAGCATTTTCATCATAGTCATTTGAATCCATATTTTCATCCATTTTAGCATATAATTTTATTATCATAACAAAGTTATTGGCAATTTTCATCAAGGATCACTCAATCCATCTACAAGCTTATCAAGGGTTGGGAAAGGGATACTTTCCACATAAAAGTAGCACCAATCCACTATGGGATAGGGTTTGACATGCTTCATATGCTCTATTTAGTTGTTTTTGTTCTTTTTATCTTATTTGCATATGTGACATGATCAAGTATTCCATAGGGATGTTTTATTTGCTTTGTTTAGTTTGACTAACAATGTTAATAGTTGTTGGTTTTGAGCAAGTGCAGAAAACCATCCACAGTAATTATGCCTAAATAAGATGTACTAATACAATAATATGAAATTGAAGTAATCTAATGATGAAAAACTATGAAAATGTAAAGTGCTGGAAAACATAATGTGATATGCAGAAATGCCTAAGAAATGTAACTAAATGATGAAATAACAAAACATAGTGGAGGTGCATTTGGAATCAGAAGTTTGATGTTGAAAGATTCTAGAATCCTGTAAAAGTTTACTGAAATGTTCACTGGGACACTTAGGCCAGACTGGGCGACTTAGTCCCAGTTTCGAGAAACTTTTCCTGAATAGGAATCTGCCAAACGGGTGTTCAGAAATGTCAAAATTAGTTTTCAAGCCCAAAAGCAGGACTAATTCACCCCTAGTGGCGACTTAGTCCTCTTGCAGATTTTGGGAAATTCAGGACAAAATATTGTAGTCTCAGGTCCGCACTTCCTTTTCTAATAAGTGTCTGTACTTGATTATGCAGAAAACAAGGCAAAAAGTCTCTCCAAGCTTGAAATAGGACGATGTTGACTTGATTGACCTTATGCACTTTTTGATCACTTTTCAACACCCATTGCTTGACAAATCTGCATACAAAAGTCACATGCAAAAGGGAAAAAATGGTTGAGGGTTAGAGAATAGGGGTTTGCCTTGGTCAAACCCCCCTTTGGTAATCAAACCCTAAACAATGAAATAGAATGAAATGAGTATGATAAATAGATAACATGCAAATGAAAATGTCATAAACTTACCACATCATTGATGCTCAAATCTAAAGATATGTGTATACACTTAAAAATGGTCACATCACATTGTCTGGTAATTAATTAAATATTTTTAATATTTAATTGAAATCTTCGAATTCTATTTGCGTATAAATAAATTTAAATAATTTATTTATATTTCTTCATTATTTTATTTTGATTAAATAAATAAGTTTATTTAATCATCTTTTCGTATTCATTTCTTAATTAATTAAATAAATATTACAATTTATTTATATTAATTATTATATAATCTTAGTTTGAATATCTTATTCAAATAAAGATTATAATATTCTTCTTCTTCTAAAATATCTATTTATAATTAAATATTTCAAATATTTAATTAATTCCTCTAAATCGTTTCATATATCTATTTTATAATTAAATATTCATTAAATATTTAATTAATTATTCTAAATATTTCATATTCTTCTAAAGTCACATTACAATTAAATATTACAAAATATTTAATTAAATCTTCCATAGTATAAAAATCAAAAATCAAAATGCAATAAATGAAATTAAATAAATTTATTTATTTAATTAATTTTGGGATTTATCTTCAACACCCGTGAAACAAACTGCCAAAACAGAAAATTAAATTTTCTCTGTTTCTGTGCAGGCTTGTTCCCGTGGGTTGAAGATAGGAATCCATCATTCTCTCCAACCTCTCAACCTCTCCCATTTTCTTCTCAACTTCTTCATCTTTCACCATTCAAACCTACCAGACAATCTCATAGCCGTAGATTCTTGCCAGCCGGGATTGTGCCTGCAAAAATCTATAAATATGACTGCCGGGAGCTCCAAATGATATAGAAGTTTTAAGCAAGTAAATTATAGGAAAATTTCATAGCATTCATACTTTCATAGCATAGAATCATAGCATAATATAGCATAGAATCATAGCAATAGTAGTATAGAATCATGATATTTTTCATTCACAGCCCCTGTGCATAATCCACAGCCCCTGTCCATATCCGTATTAGCAATTCTATTCCATCAGCATATAGAATAGAGGTTTTTCATTTGCATACTCATTCTACAGCAGCCATTTGGAGAAGCTTGCATCAAATCTGAGAGCAACAACTTCAAATTCTTGGAGATAGAGGAAGATGAAACGGCTCTGAAGAAACTTTGTTTTATTTGATTTCATTTAGTTTTCTTTAGTATAATGTTTCATTTATGTTTGTGTTTTCAATTAGATTAATAAATAAACAACAACACATTTTTGGCGCCCACCGTGGGGCTCTTGCCCCCTTTTTTAATATATGTTTGCAGTTTCTTTTGACAAGTTATAGACAAAAATAGCGGAATAGCGCAGACAACACGTTTCGGGAATTTCATCTCCAGTTTAGCGCATTTGAAGACTGTTGCAGCACCCTTAACAACTATTGTAGCGCCTTTAATAACTTTTGCAGCGCCCATAATCACTTTTGCAGCGCCCATAATCAGTACTGCAGTGCCCTTAATCAATTTTGTAGTGCCCATAAGAGATATTGCAGCGCTTGTAATTAGTATTGCAGCGCCTATAATGTTTGTTGCAGCGCAACTTTTAAAAGGCAGTATTTTGTAATCTGTAATTGTAAAACAGTCTAACTGATTCCGATGCAGCCATGGACAGTTAGAAATTTTTAAGGATAAAACAAACCAATCCTAGGGTAGTCATCTAAAGTAAAATGAACCAATCCTAGGGTAGTCATCTAAAGTAAAATGAATCAATCCTAGGGTAGACACTTCATGTTTCATTTTGGGCTTAAAAAAGAATTTTCTTTTTATGTGAAGCAACATCTTCACTTAGTTTAGAAAATTTTCATTTGGTGCTTAAAAACTGAATCTTTGTTTGCTTTGCTTCAACGGTGACAGGCCTATGCTCTCCCCTTAAATGGGTGATCAAAATGCCAAACTCATCAATTTCCCTTTATGCAATTTATAGTTTTATTAATACCTCTTAGAAGGCCTGCCGTAGTGGGAAAACATACTCACCTTATGGGAACGACCTAAGTGGGAACAACTAAAGCCAAGTTTTTCAACCCACTATAATCAAATGCGGATGGTTGATGAAAATCCCATTCGACGGTAGTGTGCATTGATAACCATCCCCAAAGCCTTTGTTCTAAAGGTAGGGATGTCTCTCGAGGGAGTCTATCATTTGCCGCACCGAACGGAAACCCTTACTAAGAACCTAGTGTAGTATCTTACCGAGTCAGTTTCCGAACATCATTTTAATCACAGTGCAGGGGAGGGAAGAATCTACCCCTACGATACTCACCATATAACTGCCAAGGATTGTTTGCTCAGGGGATCCGGTATTCACTTCCGTCACTCTGAGTACGCACTTGGAAAAGACAAAAACACGGGCACCCTTTCGTGGGTGACATGGCTGTGTGAGTCGACGCAGTTTTAAGATGTGGGCTATTGATTACTATGATGACCTACTTGAGAACTAAGAGTGAGTCTGTTTGAAGTGCTTATCATGTGTAAAACCCATGAAAACAATTTTTGAACAACATTTTGGTCATACACTTCTTGTTTAGCATAGGGCTTAAAACAACTATTCTACAACTTGCTTGATGTGTTTTCAATACATTAATTCAGTAAAGATCATCTAAAACTCACAATTACATTGATCACACTTATCATTTTTCAAGACTAGGATCAAATCTCAAAGTGCATCTTTTCAAACAAGTTTTTGATTATTTATTCAACTTCCCCAACAGGATTCTGATATCCTTTCATCTTGGAAGCCACAATCAAGAGTTAGAAATGTCATTTGATCATATCATAAGATTTTCATCTTATCAGATCAAGACATTATCATTTTTGCACTTATAAACCTATGATCTAAGTCTAGAAGAACATTTCAAAAGCATATGCCTATTGTCCACTTTGCAACATGGGTGATAGGGAACAAAATCTTTGTCATAGGTTTCATACTGGGAATAGTTCAAATAATGAGATAACTGATGAAATGATTCAAGAAGTTGAACAAGATCCACAGTTTCACATAATTTTGGACAAGATGTTAGAGCGAGATAAAGAAGGCTACTTTCTTTTCTTAGCAAACCAAGGTGCCAAATTGCCCTCTAACTACAATATGGAGAAAATTAAGGAAGATCCTGAAAAGACAAACTCCATTAAATGATCTTAGTAGTTTTCCCCAACAAACAAGAGCACTCCAAAGGCAAATCAAGGAAATACAAGGGGGCACAACTATGAAGTCCTTTGACGGAAATATGAATGTAACCTCTTCTCCTCCAAAAGCAACATCATCCAAATTCAATGTTTTTGAATTTTTGCAAAGGTTACATAAGAAGCCCAAATCTAAGCCCTCAAATAAAATTGACCAATCCTATCATGTCATGCATTTATCTTCATCCCCCATAATTCCAAATGAACCTCATGATTCTTTCACTCAAGATAACGATTTCATTCAATCACCTTCTTCTATCATATCCTTTACATCCAATGATTCATTTCAATCTACACATCTTGATCAAAACATTCTACAAACCCTTCCTATCTTTGATCAAGATCCCATCTCTCAAGGACCATATGATGATCCCCTCCTTTCATTATTCACCCATGATAATCCTCTTCCATCTCAAGAGACAAACGTTCCTCCAAGTTCTTCTTCGTCATCATCTAATCAATCCATACCATCCCATGATTCTATTGCATTACAAGAGCATGATATTTCTTCCATCCTATCTAATGATGTCTTACCAATTGATGATCAAGATATGATTTCTACAAAATTTCATGATTCCCTTCCTCATCAAGATCAATATAATCTTCCATTCAAGGATACCCTTTCATCCCATGAAGATGATTATCCTCCTCATGATCAAGATATTCCTTTCATACCATTTCATAATCCTTTTCCAAGTCAAGATCAAAACACCCCATCATCCCCATGTCAAGAGCCTATTACACCTATTCACGTTATCCATGAACCCCACACCTATAAATTGGGATCCTCCTCCTTTATCCATTCTAGTTTACTTCCAAAACCTATCTTCTCATCCATATCATATCCTCTTCACAATGGACTCGCATCTTGTTTCACAAACAATACATATCCCATTGGTAAACGAATGTGTGAAATTATGAATTACAAAGGAAAAGGTTTAGGTCTTCATGAGCAAGGTATCCTAGAACCCCTTTCTGTCCAAGCACATCCATATTCTCATGGCCTTGGTTATACACCTCATACTCAACCTAGGTATCCTAGTCCATCAAACTCTCCATCCATCCTAGGTCCTTATCCTAGTCCAATAAAAACACCATCTATCCTAGGTCCTTATCCTAGTCCAATAAAAACACCATCTATCCTAGGTCCTTATCCTAGTTCATCAAACCATTCATCTATCCTTGGTCCTTATCATTCCAACCTTAGCTCATCAATCCTTTCATCCATATTAGGGTCCCACATTTCTCCATCTCCTATTCTTCAAGAACAACAAAAACACACATCCTTGATCCACTTTCAAAATTCTTCCTTCATTAACTCATCCATCATACCTCCATATCATTCACCTCAATCCACCCCTCCCATTGCTCTTGGAAGCAATTTGGATGCCAAATATGAAAAGCTTCTATATCAAAATCCACATGTATCAAAGGATCAACATGTCTCCTCGAAGAGTCATGCAAAAATAAAAGAAAATTTGATCCAAAAAATCAAAAAGCAATTTTCAAAGGCCACAAAGGCCCATCAAAGCAAAAGCAATTTTCAAAGGCCACAAAGGCCCATCAAAGCAAAGGCAATTTCCAAAGGTCACAAAGGCCCATCAAAGCAAAAAGGAAATTTTCAAAGACCACAAAGGTCCATAAATCAAAAAGAAAAATGTCAACGGCCACAAAGGCCCACAAAGCAAATATCAAAATCAAAAGTCATGTGGATTCCTAAAAGTCTCATAAAAGCAATAAACTCTAAATTGGCATCCAAATTTGCTAATCCAAAAGCTTCCTCCAATTTTCCATCTAATAACCTATCACCTTCCAAATCCATTTTTCCTCCATTACTCCACCGCCCTTCAAGGTGTGTGCCAATGTTGATCTTTCCATCCTTTCCATCTATCCATCAACAGGTTTTCCAACCTCCTATCCATTATCCAACATTCATCCCCCATCATTCTCCTTTAATCCAAACTTTTTCATAAGTCCTTAGATTCTCATATCATTAATCTACCAACATTTAGGATTCTAATTCCCATTAACATGGTTTATTAGATGGATATTTGGTTGTGAAACTTGATGCTTAAGTTCTTCCTCCATCTCCCTATCCTCCATATCCTATCTTCCATATTCCTCTTGCACTCTACACTTAGGGGCAAGTTTCATCCATCTTATCATTTATGGTCATTATCCTTTCTATGCCTATTCCTTACATTTCCACCTTTGATCTTGACAAGGTTAAGGATCTTCTTGAACATCATACATCTTATCCTATTCACTTCATCCAAATCTTCCATACCATATCCTTTGTCATTCATCTTCTCTTATATTGTGGGGAATCTTGTTTCTTCAATTGGTCATCACATTCCATCTTAAAAGACCTAAAAAAAAAAAAATCATAAAAAGTCCTGAAAAAATCAAAAAAATCATAAAAAGTCCTTAAATTTTTTTATTTTTTTTTTTGAAAAATTGCAATAAAAACAAGTGGTGAAAACTTGGCAAACAAGCGCTACTTATGATCAAAATGAGCTCCTCCATTTATTAGTTTATGTCTTGTTTTCACTTTCAGCATCATCCATCTGCGTCTATCATCTGTATATATCTTTCATTATCCATATCATGTAGTGGGAATCCTTATCTTTCATCATGGCTTGATGAAATTTGTACATATCTTTTATCCTTAGGTTGTGTTTACACTGGGGGCAAAACGCAGAAATATACAAGAGAGGGGCAATGAGCTTTCAGAATATCACAAACAGACAAATGACAGTTTGACAAAACATAACAAACATTGTCGTATCAAATCAATCACAACATGTTTATTCAATACCAATGGAAATTGAAACAACATGCTCCAAACAAATGAGAATATCAATGATGATAACTAAAAAATTAGATGATCTTAATCTAAATAAATGTTTGAAATACTTTAAGCAGGATTTAAATGGTTGTTTGATTTTCTATCATATCTCTAGAGTAATTCAATGATGTATTGAACTAGAAGAGCAAGGAAGGAGTATGATTTTTCTTTGTCTGCTGTTTGTGAGGAAATCATTAGTACTATGCAAATTGGTTGCGAGACATGCTCTACTATGTATCATGGATGACATTTCAGAATTTGCATGGGAAACGGGTTAACTCTTGTCTATTTATGCAAGCAATACTCAGGTCATCTCGGTTCAATTATACCTCGATGCTTGTATTAACTTGCTATATTAAAAATCATGAAAGTAATACTCAGGTCATCACTGGTGCTAACATACCCTTTGATGCTTGTATTAACTTTCAACATTTCAAAGCTCTATGATGATACAAAAAGCATGAATAAGCTCTCCAAATGGCAATATTGTATGAATGTACTGCATGGTTAGTATAGATTGCATTCATGTTAGAATTTGCATTTTGCATTTATAAATTTCTAAAAAGCTGGCAAAGTATCAAATGGTTATATCTTTTCAAAAACATGACTGAGTATATTTTGACATTCATAAAAATATCATTTCATACATTTTTCATATATATTTGCATTAGAAAATCATAAAATTAAAGCATACATTACATACATCATTACCATATACATTCATTCATCAAATAAACTTCATCTCATACAATCATGAATATAAATAACATGCATTATGAAACCATCATATAGTACATATCATATAATATACATCATATATCATGTAAAATCATCACTGCATTTCATATATCTCAAAAATGAATGTCAAAATGTACAAGGATGTCAACTACAAATGATATAACATCATCAAAAAGGTGATCATCTCAAGGTGTATACAAAATGTCTCAATAGAATATCATGAAAATATCATATACAATGCACTAGGCAGTGCTATCCTCTGATGGAGCTGGCCTAGGACCTGTACCACCTACCCCTAATGGACCTGCTCTGCCTGTCCCTGATGGCCCTCCTGGAGGTAATGGCTGTGTCACCCCCCTGCTAGTAGTACGAGACCGACCATGGGTAGATCGTGACTGCGCATAACTCTCTCTCTGCTCAGGTGGAACTGCATCGTGATATCGAGTTCGGTAAAACTCAGCCTCTCGGGTGGCTCTAGTAACCTCTCTCATCATGTCACCCGTCAAGGTGCTACCTGCTACTCTCTGTAGGCTATCTGCCAAGGCAATAGCCTGCTCACCCCGCTATCTAGCTGCATCCCTCTCAGCAGTAATCAAAGTCACCTGATCCTGCAACTGTGTAATCAAGGTGTCTGCCTGTGATAGCTGAGCCTGCAAACTCTGTACTGTACTCTGCAGAGATGATATCTGACTAGATACTGTCAGATCTACTGAAGGGGATGGGTCAGTGTGTCTCATCCATGGTCCACCTCTGCCCCCTCTACCACCTCTGCCACCTCTCCTATCGCCTCTCCTGACACCTCTATCTCCACCTCTACCATCACCACCATCATCTCCCTCTGAGTTGTCATCTCCATCACTCTCATCATCGTCACTGTCCTCTGAATCATCATCCCCTGACTCCGAGTCCCTCTGTCGACGTCTCTGAGCAATAATAGGAGCAATAGCCTCATCGGGATCAAACATACGTGGCACTGGATGCTCTAGGACATACTGGACATACTCTGGTGTTGCCCCTGCATCAAGAACATCCACCCGGTAATCCCACATCTGTGCTCCTAAACTGGTGAACTCTGCCACCGCCGCCTCATAAGAAATTCGTGGTCCCCACACTGCAAGCTTTGGCTATCGCCGCACATAAATGGTTGAACCCACAGGCATACCCTGAATCCGACCAAACTGTCGCAATACTCACCCAGCAAGAAATCTCTCCAGGATCCATGTCGTCCGCCTAATCAAAAATATGGAAGTGCATACAAAAGGCATCTCCCTCGCATCCTCTGGCCATGGCTCACAATCCAAATATGGTCTCCAGCATACTGTATCCAAACTATCTAATAGTCACTGCCAATACACTAGTTTGCCCAGTCTCGACTAAGCAATAATATGTGCATATCTCCATCTGTATGCTTGACCAGCTGGTCGCTATCCTCGGGTCAATGGACGTAAAATAGAAAAATGCTCCCATGCCCATATCTGTAATAAAGAGCACCCAACAGCAAAACTCCGGCCTCTACCATATACGATATGATGTAACTCGTCATATAGGTGGGCTAGCATGCATGTACCCCACGCATATCGTGTCCCCTGCATCACCATGCTCTCCAAAACATGACCCCATCCAATTGCAAACCCCTTCGACCTATGGTCGGGGCACAAAACACCTCCAATAAATCCTGCAAGTACAGCTAGTAGTGGCGGGTATGTATCTGTAATCTCACCCCAGGGGATGAAGTACCCAGCGATCTGATCATCTAGGAAAATCCTCCTCAAAGAATCAGTGCCTCCAACCTCTCGGCTATCAAATACAACTATCTCTCCCATCACTGGGATCCGTAGGATGCGATATACGTCCTCGGGGGTCACTGTAATCTTGCCTGTCGGTAAATGAAAAGTGTTGGTGTCACTATGCCACCGCTCTGCAAGTGCTGTCAATAGGGCCCTGTTGAGGCGAACCTCGGGCATATCAAGTAATGAACTCAAACCACATGCATCAATCACATCTCTATCTGACTGTAATAAATGTGGAATCAATGTCCATGTGCTCGGAAATGTCTCTCGTAACTGCAAGACACCTAGTCTCTCCTGTTGACATACATCATCAAAGCAACATCAATATCAAATCATCATAACGTATCAATCCAAGACTGAATATCAAATTATTTGTTTTTTTCATCATCATTATGAAATGCGAATAATATCAAAATCATGTTTGTTTTTAACAACCTTAGAAGCAAACAAATCAATCAAACTATTTGTTTTTCATCATCATGGAACGCAAATAATCAACATCAATTTTCTTTCTAACAACTTTAGGAGAAAACTTATCTGTCCTATTTGTTTTTAAAAACTTTAAAAGCAAATTTATCAGCTACTATTTGTTCTCCAACAACTTTGGGAACAAATTTATCGGTTACAACAACATAAAATCAAAGGCGCTAAAAAATTGGTTAAATGCGCTACACAATTCATCATCAACGCTATAGAATTAAATGCGCTACAAAACATATTAATGGCGCTACGGTACATCTCACATGCGCTATGAAATATTTTGCGCTACAAAATTTGTCAATGGCACTACGATACATCTTAAATGTGCTATGAAATCATATGTGCTATGAAATCGAATGCGCTACGAAATCTATTAAATGCGCTACGAAAAACATCAAAGGCGCTAAAACACATTTTTCTACACTCAAACATTGAAAAACGTGTGCAAAATAGAAAATTTTTGAGAGATAAGAAATTTACGAGAAACATACCAGAGGTCCATAGTGCACTGGCCGCTGATGTCGTCACGCTCGAAACGGTGCTGGTGAACTGGAAGTGCCATAATTATCAACTCAGAGCTCAAAAATTTGTAAATTTTACTAGGTTAAAATTGAAAATGACATGAAAAATGACATTTTTAATCTATATAATGGTCAAATTGGGGCATTTTTATCATATTTTCACATAGCAGGGGAAATTTCTTCATCAAATTTTCATTTCATGTCTCTTCGGGTCAATTTCTTCAAATCATTAGTTTCGAACGATGAATCGACATCTTCAAAATCTATAAAAATTGAAAAAAAAAATAAAAATTAAAAAATTAAAAAAAAATTCCAAAATCGATTCATCGTTCGCGGGGGCATATACCTATCAACATTTCGACAGTCAACATTTGGGGCAAAATTCAAAATTCTTTGAAGCAATGCGTAAAACACATCACTTCAAAGAGGGGCAAAATGTATACACTTAAAAATGGTCACATCACATTGTCTGGTAATTAATTAAATATTTTTAATATTTAATTGAAATCTTCGAATTCTATCTGCGTATAAATAAATTTAAATAATTTATTTATATTTCTTCATTATTTTATTTTGATTAAATAAATAAGTTTATTTAATCATCTTTTCGTATTCATTTCTTAATTAATTAAATAAATATTACAATTTATTTATATTAATTATCATATAATCTTAGTTTGAATATCTTATTCAAATAAAGATTAAAATATTCTTCTTCTTCTAAAATATCTATTTATAATTAAATATTTCAAATATTTAATTAATTCCTCTAAATCGATTCATATATCTATTTTATAATTAAATATTCATTAAATATTTAATTAATTCTTCTAAATATTTCATATTCTTCTAAAGTCACATTACAATTAAATATTACAAAATATTTAATTAAATCTTCCATAGTATAAAAATCAAAAATCAAAATGCAATAAATGAAATTAAATAAATTTATTTATTTAATTAATTTTGGGATTTATCTTCAACACCCGTGAAACAAACTGCCAAAACAGAAAATTAAATTTTCTCTGTTTCTGTGCAGGCTTGTTCCCGTGGGTTGAAGACAGGAATCCATCCTTCTCTCCAACCTCTCAACCTCTCCCATTTTCTTCTCAACTTCTTCATCTTTCACCATTCAAACCTACCAGACAATCTCATAGCCGTAGATTCTTGCCAGCCGGGATTGTGCCTGCAAAAATCTATAAATACGACTGCCGGGAGCTCCAAATGATATAGAAGTTTTAAGCAAGTAAATTATAGGAAAATTTCATAGCATTCATACTTTCATAGCATAGAATCATAGCATAATATAGCATAGAATCATAGCAATAGCAGTATAGAATCATGATATTTTTCATTCACAGCCCCTGTGCATAATCCACAGCCCCTGTCCATATCCGTATTAGCAATTCCATTCCATCAGCATATAGAATAGAGGTTTTTCATTTGCATACTCATTCTACAGCAGCCATTTGGAGAAGCTTACATCAAATATGAGAGCAACAACTTCAAATTCCTGGAGATAGAGAAAGATGAAATGGCTCTGAAGAAACTTTGTTTTATTTGATTTCATTTAGTTTTCTTTAGTATAATGTTTCATTTGTGTTTGTGTTTTCAATTAGATTAATAAATAAACAACAACACAATATGCAATGAAGAACTCCAATAGTTTGACTTAATAATGCTTGATTTGCTTGAATGCTTAATGAGTGCAAGAGCTTGTATGTGATTTAAAGATAGATGGTTGTATGAGATGGGGAGATGTAAAATGAGGTGAAAAACCCTTATTTAGACTTGATTTTACTAAAATTTCCTAAAATTAACACATCACAGGACGACCTTAAGGGTTAGAGGAAAAAATCCCGCTAGAAATTTAAAATTATTTTGAGTTTTGTGCCAAAAAGGACAAAGTTTCCCCTATGGCAGACTTGGTCCCACTTAAGCAAATTAAGTGGGTGTCGAGAATTTTGGGCATTAAAAGTTGTCCAATGGGAATATCCTAAAAAAAACACTTAAAAATGACCAGAAAGTGTATTAAGGGGTCATTTAGACATGAGAAAGGGTTGAATTAGTAAAATTAAGCCTATAAAAGTGTGAAATCTTATTACAAGGCTTTACAACACTTCAAACTAGGATTTAATAAGTGACGAAAAGGTGATTTTTAGGTGAATTGTAACGAGTAGAGTCTAGAAAAGTGTAGAAATGTTTTAAAACACTTCACAACACCTTCACAAGACACCATAATTTTAATGTTTTAGACCTAACGTGAATGTTTTGACCACATTACAACATTATATTAGGACAAAAACAAGCCAAAGCCCATTAGAAAGACTCAAGTGAGCGTAAAAATGTCAACTATACATTTTTTTGGTGACACATTAAGCCCACACTTTAGTGAGAGGATGAAGTTGCTTCAAACCCTCGCTAAAGTAGCTCAACATACACATCGAGAGGGATCCTAGTGCACTCATGTTAGTAAGCTGAAATAACAATAATCAAGAGGGATGATCAAGCCCCCAGGATCAAGATCTCATGGAAAACCAAACATAAGAACAAAAGAACACGCATGATGATGAAAAGGGATGGAAGCTTTGATCATCTGTCTATCTTTTTGCGGATTAGATCTAGTCTGATTGTTTGAAAAAGAGGATGCATACTCACTTTGGGGTGACATCTGAAGATATGCAATGAAGAACTCCAATATCTTGACTTAATAATGCTTGATTTGCTTGAATGCTTAATGAGTGCAAGAGATTGTATGTGATTTAAAGATAGATGATTGTATGAGATAGGGAGATGTAAAATGAGGTGAAAAACCCTTATTTATACTTGATTTTACTAAAATTTCCTGAAAGTAACGCATCACAGGATGACCTTAAGGGTTAGAGGACAAAATCCCGCTAGAAATTTAAAATTATTTTGAGTTTTGTGCCAAAAAGGACAAAGTTGCCCCTATGGGCGACTTGGTCCCACTTAAGAAAATTAAGTGGGTGTCGGGAATTTTGGGCATTAAAAGTTGTCCAATGGGAATATCCTAAAAGAAAACTTAAAAATGACCGGAAAGTGTATTAAGGGGTCATTTAGACATGAGAAAGGGTTGAATTAGTAAAATTAAGCCTAGAAAAGTGTGAAATCTTATTACAAGGCTTTACAACACTTCAAACTAGGACTTAATAAGTGATGAAAAGGTGATTTTTAGGTGAATTGTAATGATTAGAGTCTAGAAAAGTGTAGAAATGTTTTAAAACACTTCACAACACCTTCACAAGACACCATAATTTTAATGTTTTAGACCTAACGTGAATGTTTTGACCACATTACAACATTATATTAGGAAAAAATCAAGCCAAATCCCATTAGAAAGACTCAAGTGAGCGTAAAAATGTCAACTATACATTTTTTGGTGACACATTGAGCCCACACTTTAGTGAGAGGATGAACTTGCTTCATTCCCTCACTAAAGTAGCTCAACATACACATCGAGAGGGATCCTAATGCACTCACATTAGTAAGCTGAAATAACAATAATAAAGAGTGATGATCAAGCCCCCAGGATCAAGATCTCATGGAAAACCAAACATAAGAACAAAAGAACATGCATGATGATGAAAAGGGATGGAAGCTTCGATCATTTTTCTATCTTTTTGTGGATTAGATCTAGTCTGATTGTTTGAAAAAGATGATGCATACTCACTCTGTGGCGATATAACTCATGGTGGTCCATCGGGTGAGAAAACCAAAGTATACTCACTCTAGGGCCACAAAACTTATGGTTGTCTGCGGGGTGAGAAAGCCCAAAAGGAAAGATACGCTAGTTGGCATGCACTCACAAACACAAAGGTGGCTATGGCGAAAGTCATGATGTTAGATGGGCTTCCCGCTCAACCATATCAATGTTATACCTCCTGATAACTTTAACAAGGGGCCACAAGAGAAAATGTCGATTCGTGCTTCATGAGACAAGCAAAGCTTCGTATGCTTAGAACCCATGAACAAATGCAAAGGTATCACATGCATGCAAGTTGCATTATGCAAGGTGGCAAAAATGTAAAATGCAAAAATAAAATGTGAAAGGAAATGTGAAAGGTGTTCAAACTTGGAGTCATGTTAAGTTCATGTGAGGTCTATCACTTAGAGAACATTGTGTCTAATTTCTCCAAGAGAGGACCAATCAAAAAATAAAATATTCATAACCTTGGGGATGTAGTGCATTGCATCAAGCCACTAAGAGGAATGCAATATGCTAAGATAGATCACACTTATGAAGGACATCACATGTGATGTCATCCACAAAGTGACAAACACATCAGATGAAGTACAAGGCTACACTAAGAATGCAAGAATGAAATATAAAATATGGTAATGTATGCCCCCCACTTTAAAGGAATTGCTACACATTAGTCTGAGAGAAATTACTTTAAAGTAGCAAAAGGAAAAATTCAAAAACAAGACATGAGAGCCAACTTGGAAAGCCCCTATGCCAAGTCATATGTTTCTAAGCTAGGTTGCTTCATGTAAATGAAAAGGAAAAGAAATTAAAAGAAAAAGGAGGGTTGCCCCCTAGAAAGGAATATACCAAACACATAAGGGATCTATGGATTTGGGGTTAGTATGTTCATTGCTGCAATGTATTTATGAAAGAGTGTGAAACTGTCATCATTCCCAAAGCACATAGAACTAGAAGAATGACACAAAGAGAGCGAAAACAAAATAAAAACAAATTTCATTTTGGGTCAACATGGAAGAGACATTGCGGTCTCAATGCTTTGCATCATCCCCAAAAGGAAAACACAAGCGGAAATAAAATGAAAAGGAAAAGGAAAAGCTTTTGGGTCAGCATGAAGGAGACATTTCGGTCTCAATACCTTGCATCATCCCCAAAAGGAAAACACAAGAAAAAGACAAAAGGAAAAGGCCTTTTTGGGTCAATATGGAAGAGACATAGGGTGTCTCATTGCTTTGCATCATCCCCAAAAGGAAAATACAAAACCAAAAAGGAAAAAAGGAAAGGGACATTTTGGGTCAACATGGAAGAGACATAGGGCATCTCTATGCTTTGCGTCATCCCTAAAAGGAAAACACTAAAAAAAAGTGAAACAGGCAATGCACGACATATAGAAGAAGATAGGTACAAATAAAAGAAGTGTACAAAGAGAGAGAATACCAAACACATGATACGAGAGAAAACAATATGCACATACAGAGAAAAAGAAAAGGGACTAGTAATGCAAATGTAAGTTAGCCATTAACTAAGTTATTGGTTTCTTATTCATAAGTAATATAAGAAGAAAATGAATAACATAGTTAAGAGACAAGGACAAGTGCATTACAAGGACAAGGCTGACAACTTCTTTCCCTCCTCACAAGGTAGAAAGAAAAGAATGAGCCGAGGTGGGTGATGGAAAAGGGTCATGCAATAGTGAGAATATAACATTCTACAACTATGACATGATAAAGGGATGTTAATTTAAGGAATAATGGAAAAGCATCAGTATCAGTGAAGTGATACTTGTTTAATATGTCATTTAATGTTTGACATTCTTCAGTGCGGTGTCCAAGGACATGATGATATTTGCAAAATGGTATGTTAGAATTGTTAGGATGGATAACCAACCTATTCATAGGTGGTAAAAGTATAAGACCTTTGTTTAAAAGCAATTGAAGTCTCCTTTCATATTCAGGTGGAGGATGTGTAGGAAATTTGAGATTCTTCAACTTTTAAGGTTGTTTTTGTTTACTAGATTTTCCTTTTTCATGAATGGAAGAAGGAAGAGGACCTGTGGAGATCTTAGCATCCTTGTTATTAGAATCTGGGAATGGTCGTTCACGTGGGAGGAGAATATTCAAGTTAGGAGGAGAATCAAAGATCATCGTACCATCATCTCGAAGTCTCCAATATTTAAAAGGAGGCTTGTTCTCATGAGGAGGATCTTGATAGCATAATTTTGTTGTGTTTTCGTCTTGTGGTTTTTGTTCAAAGAGCTGTTGAATGTTATGTTCAGTCGTTGTATCACAATATTGTTTGCTTAATATAGTAAAACCCTTTCCATATAGGTTTCTTTAAGGTTAATTGGTGTGTTTGTAACTCTATTGTCATAAAATGGTTGTGAAGGTGCTTGTTTAGAGGAACTAGGTCCACCTGATGAAGGGAACTTAGGTCCTTCAGTTGTTTCATGGTGAAGATAACCAAATGTATCAGGGGGTGCAATAGTAGGGAGAGTTTGTGACCTCATGGATGGGTAAAAGGATCCATTGGATTCAAGGTTATCAAGACATTCATTGGAGAACTTATTCATGCTATCGTCATCTTCTTGAATGATATCTACATCACGAGGAGGAAAACCATGAGGAGTTGGAGGAGCATGAATAGGATCAAGATCGTTAGGATCACTGCCAAAGGCACAATTGGACATGTCTACTAAGGATTTCAAAGAATTCCAAATCTTATCAAATGAAAAGGCCATGATGCAAGATAAATGAAATGAAAGAAATAGTAAATCTAAAAATTCTGATAGAGTATAGAGACAAAAAACAAAATTACAGAAAAAATCTAGAAATTACTAGAAAATGCAGTGCAAAATATGTAAAAGGACTAAGTCGCCAAGGGTGGTGATTTAGTCCCACTGATGATTTTTTTGTGTTTTTTCAGAATTTTTAAATGTAAATCTATGTCTTTCAGATGCACAAATGCAACTAGAGTATGTAAATGCATAATTTTTGTCCTTTTCAATGCAATAATGATGCAAGAGTGCAAGCTAATATGAACTTTGTGACTAATGCAATTGAAAACCCTAGGATACACTTTAACTAATGCAAGATGCAATGCAAGTGACACCTATTATGTACTTGAAAAATCAGAAAGGAACATTGTTCAAAAGAGTCGGGTTCACCAAAATGTAAATGATGATTTTGTTTTACCCTTTCGCAATGCTTTGCTCCTCCTAGGATTTTTCACCTAAAAGGAGAAAGTGGATGGAAAGGGTTACCCAAAATGTAAGGGTTTACACTCAAGACTATGTTAATGAAATTTAATTATGCCTAATTAAGATGTACTAATGCAATAATTTGAAATTGAAGTAATCTAATGATGCAAAACTATGAAAATGTAAAGTGCTGGAAAATATAATGTGATATGTAGAAATGCCTAAGAAATGCAACTAAATGATGAAATAACAAAATAGAATGGAAGATGTGCACCTGGAATCAGAAGTTTGATGTTGAAAGATTCTGGAATCTTGGAAAAAGTTGATTGAAATGTTGACTAAGACACTTAGGCCAGACTGGACGACTTAGTCCCAGTTTTGAGAAACTTTGTCAAAATAGGAATCTTCCAAATGGGTGTTCAGAAATGTTAAAATAAGTTTTCAGGCCCAAAAGCAGAACTAATCAACCTTAGTGGCAACTTAGTCCTCCTACAAAATTTGGGAAATTCAGGACAAAATCTTGTAGTCTTAGGTCCGCACTTCCTTTTCTGACAGGTGTTCTTACTTGATTCTATAGAAAATGGGGCAAAAAGTCTCTCGAGGCTTGAAATAGGATGATGTTGACTTGATTGACCTTATGCACTTTTTGATCACTTTTCAACACCTATTGCTTGAAAAATCTGCATACAAAAGTCACATGCAAAAGGGGAAAAATGGTTGAGGGTTAGAGAATAAGGGTTTGCCTTGGTCAAACCACACTTTGGTAATCAAACCATAAGCAATGAAATAGAATGAAATGAGTATGATAAATAGATAACATGCAAATGAAAATGACATAAACTTACCACATCACTGATACTCAAATATGAAGATATGCAATGAAGAACTCCAATAGCTTGACTCAATAATGTTTGATTTGCTTGAATGCTTAATGAGTGCAAGAGATTGTATGTGATTTAAAGATAGATGATTGTATGAGATGGGGAGATGTAAAATGAGGTGGAAAACCCTTATTTATACTTTATTTTACTTAAATTTCCCAAAAGTAACACATCATAGGCCAACCTCAAGGGTTAGAGGACAAAATCCTGCTAGAAATTTAAAATTATTTTGAGTTTTGTGCCAAAAAGGACTAAGTCGCCCCTGTGGGCGACTTGGTCCCACTTAAGTAAATTAAGTGGGTGTCGGTAATTTCGGGGCATTAAAAGTTGTTCAATGGGAATATAGTAAAAAAAACACTTAAAAATGACCAAAAAGTGTATTAAGGGGTCATTTAGACATGAGAAAGGGTTGAATTAGTAAAATTAAGCCTAGAAAAGTGTGAAATCTTATTACAAAGCTTTACAACACTTCAAAATAGGACTTAATAAGTGATGAAAAGGTGATTTTTAGGTGAATTGTAATGAATAGAGTCTAGAAAAGTGTAGAAATGTTTTACAACACTTGACAACACCTTCACAAGACACCATAATTTGAATGTTTAAGACCTAATGTGAATGTTTTGACCACATTAAAACATTAAATTAAGACAAAATCAAGCCAAAGCCCATTAGAAAGACTCAAGTTAGCGTAAAAATGTCAACTATACATTTTTTGGTGACACAAATGGTTTGACAAAAATCAAGGTATCTTAAGAAAATCTAACTTAATTGAGATTAGAGGACTTAGGGAGATGAAGACTAAGGTTGAATTAAAATTAATTAATTAACCTTTGAAGAATAAAGCATTAATTAAATGTAATTTAATTAAATGTGCCAATAGAGAGGAATTAATCAAATAAATAATTTGATTAATTAAGAAGAATGAGGATAATAATTAATTAAATATTTAGGAATGACAACATTCTTCTGAAAGCTTTATGGAGAAATTCAAAGAGAATGTGTGTCACAATGAGTTTTGATGTCATGGAGAAATATTATGCTATATGTTTTCTCTGTGAACATCACCCTCATCCACCGTAGGTTTTAGACTATGCTAATTAATCTAGAGGACAGGGTTCCAGTGTCTATACTAGGAAACGAGGATCTTGAATCGCTGCCAGCTAGAAATGTTATGCCAGATGAACATGGTGCTGGTTCTTCAGTCTGAGTCCAAGTAGAAGTAGGGAATATGGGAATATGGCTGGTTCTTCAGCTAGGTACCAATTGGAAAAGGGAAATGTTGCTAGTCTGTTTGTTGAAAAGGAATTCCAATATGATCCTGAGCCTTTTGTCCAAGAATGGCGTCTGCGAAGATTTCAGAGGGTCAGGATGAGAACTCAATCCATGGAGAAGATTGTATGGAGGAGTAGATTTTTGACTTGTGCAAGCTCTCAACTTTTGTTTACAGTGATTAACTTCGCCTAATTTTATTATAGTAGATATAAGGTGTTGATAGGACGATATGTATTGAGTTTATTATGATGGATTTTGATGCACTATATCCTAGTGTGATAGTATGGCGTTTGGAAGTTGGTAGAATGATAGGTTGAAACTTTAGACTTGATCTGGCAATCTGGCCTTTTTGATTTTATGTACTTCCTTATGATAGGTTGAAATTTGGATCTGATCTGGCAATTTGGCCTTTTTTTATATATATGTACATTTTATAAATATTATATAATATATATATAGGCCTCATGCCTTTTATCGAAAAAAATAAAATATTTAATTTAATTAATTATGGAATGAAAAGTCAATTTAGGGTGTCTACATCCACTTCAACCTATAGATAAATTAGGGGAGATCATTATAAATTTAGAGAGAATAAATGATTGGTGTATTATTTATGATATAATCACTATTATTTAACTATTTTTAGATGAAATTATTTTTATTTCACATAGTGTTATAGGCCTACAACATCTTGATATATTAAGTTCATTATATGATACTCATATTTTGTAATTCAACTTGAGTAAAATAAATGCTATGGTTTTGAACACAATTAAGAAAGAAACACGTGCAATTTATTTTATTTACATTAGCCCTCCCAATTAAATAAAGTAGGGTTCAATGATACATGGCATGCTAGCTAATAGATAGTTAACTAGTATAGTCACCCATGGGAGAGAGAAGGAGCCCTTGGTTAAAGTGGTTTCCTATTACACTTACCACATGGTTTGTCATTCATGAGACCTCCCTTCAATATGCTCCATGTTGTAGAGGAAAGGTTGTGCAAAGGTTATGTTGTGCTTAATACACTTGAGAATTAATGCTTCCAACTCTAATTTTAGGATGTCAATTTTTATTTTTCTGAACTTTTTTGTCACCATCAATCTTGTATGATTGTGAGATTTGGGGTCCTGGACTTTGTAGTACTAGCTGGGCTTAATTTGATATAATTATTGTTTCCATGTTATCCAAAAAATTGAAGGTAAAATGGTTAGTTCTACATGCAATTATGTTGGCTGAATTTGACATACATCCTCTTCATTTATCAATTATATTTGATGTAGTGATATTACTTTGTAGATTATGGTGTATGATAACTTTGAAAATGAGACATAATAAATATATATCCAAGACTCTTCAATCATCTATGAAGTTATGTGAACAAGGGATCAATTATACTTGATATACCTAATACATATGTTATATACATGAAATTGATACCTTTTTCATAATACTACACATATATTTAAAATAAATTTTCAAGTAAGAATCATGGATGATATCTACAAAGTCTACATATTGAATAAAACAAATATAATTATTGCGAACAATACTACATTACTATTTAAAATAGTATATTCATATATAAAAATGGACACATTATTCCTCCCAAATACTCTAAACTTACATTTATTTTCAAATTCCCTTTGGACCAGTTGTAGAAATTGTCTCATCAACTTTGTAATCAGTGAATATCGGATTCGACATTACATTTCTTTCCTATTTTTCAGGGGAGAGTGAATTTCCCCAACACGTAACTAGTAAATATTCTGTAAAGTTGCGTTCAGACGAGGTTCGATCTGGCTCATTTGTAAAGAGTTATGACAGTCTGTGCTTACAATTACTGTGGCGTGGATATACAGAAAGACAAAGCTCTCTCCTTTGTAAACATCTGTGCTTTGTATTTCCAAAGCATGTGCTTCAATCTCTTCATAAATCTTGCAGAGAGAGCGTGGCATCCTGGAGGCTGTAATTCTTATTATCACAGTTTCACTGCTATATACATCTATACATACATTAAGGCTTATGGATTCTCTGTCAATGGCTGATGAATTCTGATCAATCAATGACCCCCTTGTCGCCAATAAATGGGTCTTCTTCTTCTGCAGCTCTTGGGTTTTATTTTGGAGATCCTGAATATATTTAACGGTTTCTTCTGCTATGCAATATCTTGGTACCTGAAATACCACAAGTTTATATGATTAACACCAGTTTGTAAAAAACTAGTGGGTTGCAGTAAAAGCACTGGTTATCTACATGGGAATCTGAGTTCTTACATAAATAATCAGGTATTTTATTATCAACATATTTTTGAAAAGAAAATGTAAAATTTCGTTGATGTAAGGGGTAAATTTTATAATCAGATCTATCTTCTTCTTTCAGTACTCTTGTTCGACTTCAGGCAAATTCACCGTCAACAATTCACTGTCGGAAAATTTCACCGTCATGACAAATTCATCTCATGAAAAATGCTGGTGGTGAATTTTCCATGAGGTGAATTTGTCATGGTGGTGAATTTTCCTGCAGTGAATTGTTGGCTGTGGATTTTCCTAGAGCCCTCTTGCTCTTATCACATAGCCATTTATGTTTTGTTCTGAACTTCTGTCCAATCCGAATTTTACAATTAAGACTTATCGCCTCATTTCAGTACTCTTGCTCTTATCTCCTAACCATTTGTGTTTTGTTCTGAACTTCTACCCAATCTGAATTTCAAGAGTGCTATTTTCCCCACTTTTTTTTATGAATATGTATAATACTATTTTATAAATAATTAACTGTTGATAATCAAGCTGAAGAAAATAAGTGGACATTTCAATAAATTACCTTGTGGGTAGTGGAAACAGGCAGCAAAGACTGCAAAATGGAGAACAAGTGTGTCATCTTTTGCCGCCTCATTTTTTCACATAAGACTATGCTCTGATTTTTTCTCCTGCGTTTACTTTCTTCTTCTGATGGTGGAATGAGCTGTTGTGTACTTTCCTCATCCAAATTACTGCCGAAGGGACGCTTGAGGGAATGGCAGTCATATGTAACAGCACCAGGCAAATCATGTTTAGGAATGGAGGGCTCGGGAAAGAATAACGTATACAGGTTTACAGCCATTGTTATTCAGTGAGGATATCTTTCAATGTGCTCTATAGAATTATATATATTGATTAAGTAGTCAAAACAACGAAGTGCCTTTCTTTCCAGGGAAGAAGCTTTAAGCAAATTGCCTCTGTAGAAACTTCGCTACATTTCAAGGCAGGAATTAATGTCATATTTCATTGCAAGAAAAGTAAAGAGCAGACTGGTCAACTTTGAAGAAAACTCGGAGAAGTTAATGTTATATAAAAGAGTGTGAATCTTTGGCCAAGTCAATAGCTCAAAAGTATTTATAATTACAAGGACATATTGTCCTATGTAGTTGGAAATTGTGTATTCTTGTTTGAGAATTATTCTATTTACATATTATATATTTTAAAGTTAAGTTATTTATATTACATTTTGATAAATTAGGTATGGTTTAAGAATAGCTGTCTAATAATGTTTTTAATCATAGTGATTCATATTTTTTAATATAAATGATATTTTAATTTTTTGGTCAATCATTTATGGTAGGATGTATGCATGATGAAAATACAAATATATTTGATGGGTATATATATTTTGTATGAAAATTAGTTTTCACTCTTTGTGAAGTTTCAATCCATCAATCTATCTCATGTAATATTTTCAATAAAAGTATACAAGCGTGTTTTAAACGAAAATAATTGGGTTTCATAGATATTAGCATCTTTGAGATTTTAAAGTGGTTTACAATATGTCTAAGTATACATCTAAATCAAAAGAGACTATTCCGATAAGCAAATATGTATTCTCTTTCCTTTTTAATATAAACAATGGAATTATGTAGATACTAGCATCTCTACTTTTTAAAATAGACTGCACTATGATTAGTAAGTATATATCTAAAATAGCTAATTATATCTCTATTTATTTTACAAAGATTACAACATGATGTGTAAGTATACATCTAAACTAGAAGCCATCTTTTGAGTAAGTAAAAAAGTTTTTTTTTTCAATAGAAATGATCAGACAACATAAAAATCGGCATCGCTTCCCTTCATAAGTAGATTACAATATGATGAACGAGTATACATCTAAATGAAATATTTATATCTCTATCTTTTTAAAGTAGATTACAACATGATGAGTAAGTATACATCTAAACTAGTAACTTTTCTTCAACTAAACTATTACCAGCCCTCTATTCGAAATGCTCCCATTACCCGCACTCAAGACCACTTGCAACTCCAAGCCCAAAAACAACACAATGTAGAAATCTAAACCCATCTTCCTGACAGCTGACATATATAGCTTTACTTCCATTAGAGGTGTTACACTGACAGCGACGATTCTTTGAAATGGTTCCCATGCAAACTAATTGGAATCGTTTGACATTTCTTTCGTGCATCTTCCACTACTGCCACTTGCACCGCTTGGTCTTCCACCATTCCTTCCAATTAAGTGATGAAATGCCTGTTGTTGCACTACCACTTGACATCTTAATTGTAAGTGCCATCGTTATAACCAGCGAGGACGTCAAAATATTTCACACACAGTTTTGTTGACAGCGGTTCTTCACTCTGCTATGACTGTAGAACACCTCTCAACATAATGAATAAAAAAGAGTCAATCTGTCAAAAATTGATCCAAAAACAGAATCTTATCCAATCTCATCTCAAATATTTTTCAATGTTCATCAATACCATAATCAAATAACATACCATCATTCTTACCACTTAAACTAAAACTCTTCAATAAAAACAAAAAAATTACATAATTTTATTTTAAAAACAATTCTCTCTGTAGCTTCAGTCGTGTTTGCACTAAACGATGGAATAAGAGTCAGAGTGCGTTTGTCATACTCAATTAATTCCATTCCTTGATTCGGTTGCATTCATAGTGTCAAGTGCTAGAAAACAGGATTATCTATATTCAGGAGAATATTTATGCTACGGTCATATGGAAAAATGCAACGGGTCTGGTTTGATAAAATTCTCGTTTGAAATCATTTAAGGAATCTTGACCTCCCAAGCATAAGACATGCTCAAACCAATCGACAATGGTTACTTACGCACTTGGAGTCCGATGTTTATGGCTTCCAGTCAGTATGACTCCAAGAAATTAGAATATAATTTGCCATAACGCGCTAAGGACAACTTTGTTTTCCCTTTTTTCCCCTTTTGAAGTAGGTTTTTAACGTATAAATTATTTTTTCTTAATCATATTTTCATGCAAAGTTTCATTCAAATTACAAAATGATTCCAGAAACAACATCACGTTGCGTAATAGACTGAAGATGATGTCACAAGACAAGGGGATTTGCATATCCATATTTAAAGGATGTCAACCTGGTTGGTTAGACTAAAGATTATCCCCATATATATATATATATATAGATAGTGGTTAGTTTTAGGTGGAGACTAATGTTTTTGGTGGGTTGATTTTCAATATTAAGGCTTCTTAGAACTGGCGTCAGACTACCATATATTCATTTAACCTATGGTCCGTGGCATTTGTTTTATTAAAGTCAAATTTTTAGGTGGTTTCTTCAAATTTTTGATTGGCTCGATTTTTTTTGCCCATGTTTTTTTTCATTTAAATTTGTGGTTGCAACGAATCAGAAATGAGGGAGGAAAAATTTGGGATCAATTTAGATAATGTTTTTGTTGTGTACACATGTCTTTGTTGCAAGGCTCTTGTGAGCAACTGGCGTTGTCATGTGGCTTGTTTTTGTTCTCACATTTTGCATACATGGGCTAAATCAAGCTTTAGACGAACCAATGAGATGGCATTTGGAAGATAACTCACGTGGTTGCATTTTAGATGCCATGTGCTAGAGATGTGTTGTAGCCTGGTGTGATGTGGAAAAAGACTAATACAGATGCTAAATGTATCTTCTTTCTTCCATTTTTTGCATTCATGCATATGAGGGAAGTTGCAGAGTCATTGGGTCAGTGGTTGGGTTCTTTATTGCTTGAATAGAAGGTAAGTATCAACCCATGCCTCTTTAGTTCTTCTATTGTTCAGTGTTTTGCCCTAATTGCAAAAAGGCATCTCGAGTTGTGTAAACCCTAATGTAGTAAGGCACCCTAAGCTCTATAAACCCTAAGTGTAATAAGGTGCCTTGAGCTGCATATTAAAGGCTTTGGCAATATAGGGGATCTCTCCAAAAGACCATGGCCATTATTCAATACAAATTCTACTTACTGATTTCTTGCTCTCAAACAAATGGCTCGAGAAGCCATTTCTCTTAGATTTTCTATAGCTAAAGATAGACATTAATTGCTCTCCTCTATTTCATAGTCTTCCAACACCTTTGGAAGTTTCTCAAGGCAACCTTTAGAATGGTATCTACAAATTCAATGGTAGTTCATTCCAATCAGGTTTCTAGAATGATATCTACAAGGTGGAGATTCCCTCAACTTACTTCAATGGTTGGCGACATTTGGGGCAAGTTCTAGAGGACACTTAATAATGCCTGTTAGGTTAATTTTGCATGCTGTTGTATAACTTTAATATTTATTTATTTGTTTTAACTATAATCTTTCATTATGTTTTGATTAAGGGGGAAAAACATGTTTAGAATGGACCCGAAACCATTTACAACAGGTTTTGAATGGACTTGAAACCATTAACAAGAAGGTTTTGATGGAGACTTGAAACCCACACAAAGAAGAACTAGTTGCATAAGAATAAAATACAGACAGCCATCAACAAACCAACAACAGATAACCAACTAAACAACAAGACTACCCAGATCCACAAGGATCAAAAAAGGTTTTAACGTGAACCTTAAACCCAAATCCCAACCAAGTTATACAAGGGAACTTGAACCTAGACTGGGTTTATAAGGGAACTTGAAACCCACTTACATTCAAAAAATAGGGACCAAAATCCCTCACATCACGCTAGGTTTTATCGGGGACCTTAAACCCACAACTCACACAGATACCATCAAGAATCACTAGGTAGGAGGTCATCCAACCACACCATTGATAAAAAGAAAATCTCTTGCACCATCCCCACACACGAATAGCTGAATCAAACTCCACCTCAAAAGGAGTTGACTCCCCTCTATAAGAGTAGATACCATGAAGAACCTTACCACCACTACAGTCAAATTGTAACAAGAAACAACTTCACCTCAAAAGGTACTGTAATAGAGAAGACCATCAACAAGAAGCACCTCCACAAATCCACAATCCCCATTTCTACCTCTAGAAGAGAGGGCTCCACCTCAATAGGAGTAATTTTCACCTCAATAGAAGACTCATATTGAATAAAAGAGAATATGAGAGCTACCCAACTAGTAGCAAGGAAAAACATGACATCCACCAACAAATTGAGAAAAAGGGCTAGCAAGAGAGTCACAAGGATAAACCCTGCACACAAACATTGAAAATAAAAACCTGGGAAAACTAGAAGAACATGAAGAGCAACCCATCCAACCCATTCAAGAACACCATCAACCAAAGAAAATCAACTGGTACATACTCCTCCAACACTTCCACAAATACATTAGAGGAACCCTTAAGGAACAAGTGGAGTTGGGTCATGAAAAAGACTGAAGAAAACACCCCAGCAAAAAGATCAGGATCAAGAACCAAGAGATAACATTTTACCAAAATAACCCACACCCCTTCCACCTAGAGAGAAATGAGGCCCAAAGGGCGGTCTACACCAATTGAACATTAGAGGGGCAGCCAATGCCAACAAGAGAACCACTTTCAACAATAGAGGGGAGGGAACAAAACCACTCACCTACAGCCTTAAAATAAAAAAATTCATTAAAGCCCAACCACATTAGGCACACCAACCCCGAGCAAGATAGCCAAAAGTAACCAGGGGAGCAATGAAAGTAGAGCACCAAAAGGACAGAACCTGCCCCAAAACCAAAAAAGACACTCCCATGAGATAAAACACCATTTCAAGCACCAACAACTGGGAGAAACCAAAAACAGAGGACGCCACACTAGCCTACACTGGAGAAGCACCTTTGTGGAACCAAAATCCACCAAACCCCAAAGACTATACTGGATGCCAATGCACCCAACCGAATCCAGAACAGGAGCACCACAAGAAAACAACACAACCCCCGTAGAGAACACAATTGCTCCAATAGAGGAAAGAGAACCGCACCAAGCGCCAGGAAGAAGGAGAGCCCGAGCCATAGCCACAACCACCTAGTGCCTAGAAGAAGCGACAAAAGGCCACACAAGATGAGCAGTCCCAAAGCCGACCAAGCACAACCAACCACCTGCATCTAGTGAAGAAGCCCACAATGGCCCAGACAACCAAAAATCTGAATCATCCTCATCCTCGTCTGCTCCTCCATCACCATCTGCGTTAGGAGAATTCAAACCGCTTTCCCCACTCCTCTTCCTGCCCACGCACTCCATAATATTTCATTTTGTTAGTCAATTGTTTTTTGGTAATATTTTGAAATTCAAAGTGAGGTTATTTCTCCATTCAATTTCTCCAATTTTTTTTTCTCTCATCATCTACTGGAGTTTTAGAGAAAAACTCTTGAACATGCCATTTTGGGCATTCCATCACCATGAAACCACATTTCTTTGAGGCATTTTTTCAAACATTTCACTACCTTGTCTATGCTATTTCTCACTATTATGCTTTGATAGATTTTTTTCAAGCATCCATAGCTTGTTCGAAAGCACCTATTTTAGGCTTTTAGCAATAGCAGCAAGGCATTGAACTGTTTGATAAAATTCTTTGGTAGACATGTATGAAAAATGTGGTAGCATAGGCAAGACAATTAACTATTTGAAAAAATTGGCATAATCATCCCTAACATTCATGCTTATGATCTCTTAGGGCATCTAAGACTTAATTGAATATAAGAAGATGATTAATAGAGATGCCAAAATATTGGAGGAGTGGAAAAAGTCTCAAGATACGAGCAAAATGATGCCTTGTCAAACCCAATAAAGCATAGATCTTAAAATTCCAACAACAGTTATTTGAGTTTCAGCTCCTTATAATTATGCAACTGAATAGCTATGAAATATGATTTTTTTTAATGTTTTTTCCACACATATATATCTATGCATGTACATATTTATGTGTATGCGTGTGTGTTTGTATACACATTTTCCATGCCCCACCATCCCAAAAATCCAAAGAAATTTGACAATCCTGAAAGAAGGTCCCCTTGTTGAGGAAACTCAAATAAACATATAGAATGACTTACATGAAACATTACACAAAGTAGTTTCGGTGCACTCTCTTGCATCCTTCTAGATCTTATTCTCTACACATTCAATCGGGTCTCATATTTTCAGTGTCAATGTGTTGTTCCTAAGCAGATCTCAACATATGAGTTTACCTTGATGTGTGACATTATTAGCATAATATTGCCTCAAGTAAGTTTTAGCGAGATCAAGAATGAATGCCACTCAATATATAAGCATGCATGATTGATGTGATATTATATTTAATATGCATGTATCATTTGATCATGCATCACATTGTAACACCAAGTAAATCCAATGTTGAAGTCTACATATCTCAATTTCTTACAAAAGAAAATGACACATGGACATATAATTCTCCCAGATAACTGAAGATGAAATTACAATGTACATACACCATTACAAAAGTAATAACAATTTTGTTTTAAAAAAACGTTGAATGAAATTCCATTAGATTTTAAGCTGTGGTATAATAACATTGCTGACTTATTTCCATGACATATGTTGTTTTAGTTTTGATTGATTAGAATACAAGACTTCACCAAATTTTATAGTAGGTTGGTTAATCATTGTGCAACAAAAGGTTTCACATCATTTTTTGTGAAATTCAATGTTATAATTACAAATATGTAAACAATAAAATCATTGATTCCATTTAAGTGACAACTATCCAGTGGTGCAAAAGAACCAATTGAAGGGTCAAGTAAGTTGTTCTAAATTGTAGAAGAGAATGAAAAAGCAAAAAAAATTTATGAAAAAATCAACATCCATTATGACCATGAAGTAAGAGGAGAACAACATTTCTACCCATAATTATGCACACAAAATTGACAATGGTGCAAATTTTTCCCATTCTTTTCTATTCACATTTCACTAAGTTGTCTTTCCTGCTATGGTTTGTATTTTGTGTTTTATAGAGATGACATTTCAATCTTTTTTTTCTCGTTTGGAGTTTCTTTGCCAATACTCTTCTACTTTTTTGGTGGGTAGATGGCATTTTGCAAAGTAGTTCATGTGGCTTGTCTGTGTTACCACATTTTGTATACATGCTTAATGGGCAGCTAGTAGCTATAAGACCTAGGTAGTTTTAGATTTACTCTTTATTTATTGTGAATAGATTGAAGTGCAAAGAATTAATACAATGCTTGATTAATTTAATGTTGATTACTAACTTTTTCTTTTTTAAAAATTAGAATGATCGAGATCCTATTTTGTATTAACTACTATTTGTACATGATGTCGATGTGATTTACAAACAAAAACAATAACAATTCCTACTTTCATGTGCCTTGGCTTCGACTTGCAATTAGGGTTTTGAAGCCAAATTCCAATGGCAAAGAGGATTGAAGGGAAAAATTTGCACATACTAGTCTATACCCATGATTGCTATGCTCACACTGTAGGAAATGTTTACTATGGATTTTTCTTTTAGGTGAAGAATGGAGAAGTTTTCAAGTAACTCCAATTATTTTTCATTATTTATGATAGTTTTTATTTCCAAGCAATTTCTACTCTATTTCAAAATGTGTTTCCATAGAACTACTTAAAAGTTTTAGGAAATCAATGTTTTGGGTCATATTTGAAAATGCTAATTTCTTCATTATGAATCACAAATTGTGACCTAGAACTATCTTTGTTCTTAGGTAGGAGTTTAATTTGTTGATCATGACATATGAAGTTGATCTAATATATTGATCTATTAGATGTTTTGTCACAATTCAAATAAATGCAAATTCTAGGTCATCATTTGATGGCAATTCTTGCTTTAGTAGTTTCATTGGAAAGATGATTAAAATCTTATGGTTTGTTGACAACAAGAAAACAAAAAGTTTGTTGATTGAATCAATGTTCATACATTTTAAATGGAACAAATTTAGAGACTTTACAGAAGCGATTTCTTCTACAAGCCCCAAAATATTGTTGTCTAGCTCTCTAGGTCTGTTATCATTTTTTAATTTTTTTTGTACAAGCTTGGAAAATGATAGTGGTTACTTGGAACATGATTATGATTACCAATGTATTCATTGACTTTTTGATTTGACTTCTATTGTCTTTTACATAGGTTTTGAAATATATCAAGAGAAGCTGGTGAAGGCATTAGTAAATCATTTTGATGCCAAATTGCTTATATTTGATTGTAGTGAAAAGCTTGCAGTAAGCATTGCCATATCAGATTTTGAGCATTATCAAAATCTACGAACTATTTTCTCAAAATATGATAGTGGCTGAGCTATAATCTAAATTCATATTATTAGTGATTGTTGATTGAGTCCTTCCTTTTTTGGAGTGGGACAAAATTCATATAGATATACTATTATATAATTGCAAAGCATGAAAAGTTGTTGCATTTTATTTAATCACAATTCTATTTTTCAAGGGAATAAGTTTCATCTTGAAAACTATGAAGCATAACATGTGTTCTCAAATTACTTCCATTTTATTGAATATTTTGTTCAATCCAGCTTGATCCTTGAATGTAATCTTCTTCTTTGTATTGGTCTCAGCTATGGTAATTTTGATGCTTATTTTGTAGTGACTATTGGGTTGATGAGTTTTGTAAAACTTAAACACTATTGTAGCAATCAAACATGGTACATATTTCATGTGAGATGAAAAACATCTCAAAATTGATTATTGAATAAATTGCATTCCACTTTATTTCACCTCAATGGGATATTATACTGATATGCTTTTAACTTGACTAAAACCCAGTACTATGAAATGTTGCACACTGTTGACTGTTGTTGGTTAGATAATATCATAATTTGGAATGTTATAAGTGATATAGATGTTGATTGAACATAAGTATTTTGCACCATATTTGTAGAGCTTTGGTTAATATGCTTTTATATATGTTCAAGCTTAGATATTATACTAAAGCAATGGCATCTCATGGATAATATTCTTTATATGCTTTGATAGGTAATATTGTCCCTTGAGGATCTGCACAAGATTCTCCCAAGTATAGGGTCCTTTTTTTAATTTTTGTTTTTCCAAGATTCTCAGATTTTTTGATTCAAGCGATGCAAAGAATCATGCAACACAACTTGACAAACATAGAAAATTCCCAAACACCCAGTATTGCTTAAGGTATGGACTCCAGCTGGTACACAACTCTTGTTATTATTGCGATATGCTTAAAAATTAATAGTTAGATTAATTATGTATTAATAATTTGATTATGTTATAATATAGTGATAGTTAAGTTTATAATTTTTTTAGTGATATACATGTCACATTCTTTTATTCAACATGTTATTTAGTTTTTTGCATTAATGAGTATCATATGGGTTGAGGTTAGTGCTTTAAATCTTAGAAAATCATGGTTAAGATCATGATAGTCAAGAGCATTCATTATGCTTGTATCAAGTGGCATTCTCACTTTGAAATGGACCACAAATAAGTTTTTAGTGGTGACAAGTTATTAAAATTAATCAATTTTGAGTCATGTCTAGCATCACTAAGAGAAGCCAACACAACATAAGATAATTTGTTAAAGGAAAACAAGAATCAACAATAAAGAATAGGTGAGATTAAGATATATTTGTGTTCCTTTATCTTACCATGCAGAATCAATGTCTTCATTCCTTTCCCTTGTAAACTCTTCTCCCACTCCTATGTCTTGCCAAGATTCTAAGTCATGGAAACCTTTATCACTTTGTTGCATAGTTTTGCTTAAACATTCCAATTCACCACTAAATTTCTTAACATCTTTTAAGGAAAAGATCTTATAATGGGGTGATAAATAGTTGCTAGCCACCAAAACTACATTGATAAACTTGGACAATAATGGTATATGTGTGTGTGTGTGTTTATATTTAAAACAAAAAATGAGGATAATTTTACTCTATTACTAGCTAGAGTGCTTCCAAAAGTTAAATTGGTTATAGAGGTTAGTAAATTATTTGTTGAATCCATACCATTTAGACATTCACAAACTAGAAAACCCAAAGAAATTTTGAAATGCCATTTTTAGAGATCAATATCCAAGAACACCATTTATTTAGTAATTTCTCTACTACCCCCAAATCCATCAATATATTTTTAGAATGTAAAAATAGAGTCAAACAAACCTCTAGATTTCAAATCTTAAAATTTAAATTCAATGATTCAACCCTTTCCTACTAGCCATTATGAGATGAGTTGGTATATGTTTCTATGATTGATGACTATATTATGGTATTTAAAGACATTAATTTGTGTAATTAATTCATATTTTTGATCAAAGAAAAATTAAATTTTTCAAAAGAATAAAATAACCTTATTTGCATATAGCCCACTTACTAGTTGGTGAATATTCTCTTGGAATCTTTCCAAATCATAGATCTAGTCCAAAAAGGTGTCTTACCAAGGATATTTTGAACCTAACAATTTTACATATTCCTCAAGGGTTTTCATAGACCTAACCATCCTTACAAGAACTTTAAATATTAAATATTAGGTTGAAGATGTTCTAATTTTTTATATTTTGGTAGTTTATACCTATGCACCATAAACTTAAAATTTATGGTAGTTGAGACTGAATTTGTAGTGATCAATTTTGAACTACAAGCTTTATGTAGACACCTACAGGTGAAGCCACATAAGTGGTTTACACTTTTGAAGAGGAAGGAAATTTGAGAAAAAATGACCCCATGGCAAAAAAATTGGTTTTAGGGGTTCGCATGAACCTAGATGTTCGACCGAACCATAAAGGGGTTCGAGCGAACCCACTAACTATTGGGCCCACATTTCCCGCCGAAAAAATAAAGGAAATATGCATATTAGGGGGGGTTCGCATGAACCAGGGTTCAAATGAACCCTGGTTCGCTAGAACCCCTGGGGGTTCGCTAGAACCGCCCTGGTTCTAGCGAACCCCCTTTTTCCCTAATTTTTTAATTTCTACACACAAAAAACCTAAAATTTTACGCTTTCAAGCTCCGGTTGGGGATGAAAATGGGGGAATATTTAGAAACCAAACTTGGAATCGAGTAGCCTTCAGAACGAGCTATCCAATGAATATAATTTTAGTATGTTTTGGTTTTATTATCTATCTATTTTTAAGTTTTATTAAATATAGGTTTTTCATCGAAAACAAAAATCTTTGTTCTGCACAAGTGGAAAAATAGAAGATTATAAAAAAAAAAAAATTAAAAATATGAGTGCACCAGATATTGAAGTCCTTGATCCAACAAAAAAAAAAGAGAAGAATTTCGATACATACAGTAAAAGTTATGCATTATACGGTCGCGCTAGGTCTGAATTGTCATTTGATTGACTTTGAAACATGATTAAAGAAAAAATATTCAATAAAAAACTATCTAGAAAAGTGGAAGCACTAGATATCGGAGTTAGAAATCTAAATTTGAAAGAATTGGAATTTTATCCTTCATGGAAAAAAAGTTATGCGTTATACGGTGTGCGTCACTTTTTAAAAATGTTGTTTTTGAAAAAAACCAATTTTTGTGGGAGATGAAAAAAGAAGTGCAATCTGATTCCAAAAAAATTGAAAAAAATATTTTTAGAATCTACAGACAAAATGTGACAAGACTCTAGTTTACATCATCTTCAATTTCCTTACGGTTTAATCGCTATAGGTGCCCGAATGTGGAGATTGTGTTAAAAAAAAAATATCAGTGTCCAGTTAGGCCAAAAAGTGTAAACCACTATTGTGGGATCACCCTTACCATATTCTTCACAATATGCACTTGGAACTATTCTAAAGAAAAATGCTCATCCAATGGCCTACCATTCATAATATTTATTTGTTTCTTAACATAACTACTCCATACATGCTAACAAATTATTTGCATTGGTCCAAGTGATCAAGTATTGGAGACATTATATTTATAGCAAAGAAATAGTTCTCCATACTAATCACTTTCCTCTATAGTTTCTAAAATCTTAGAACCAAATTAAAGAAGCTAGGCATATATATGAATTGGGCTTAATATTTACAACAGTTTCATCTAGTCATCATGTATAAGAGGGGGAACATAAATTTTTTTTATATATTGTTAAATCATCCTCCTACAACACATGCCTTAACTATTGTGACCACTTCTCATTTGGGATTTCAGAAATGGTCTTCTCCATATGTGAAGGATACTAATTTTGGAAAATTCCACACTAGTCTTAAAAATCCTCTAGCTTCTAATTTGACACAATTTCAAGATTTTCATATATAAAGGAAGGGTTTCTTTAAAATTTGGATAAAATTTTTGTCCCTCAAGATCATCAAACTTCTCTTCTCAAGGAAGAACATTCTACTCTTTGTGATGTTCATTTCAAAAAGTACAAAGACTTCATGTCATTTGTAGTGATTCTTCTATTGGCCTCATATATATCAAGATGTTGTCTATTTTATAAAGACGTGCAATTTTTTTGTCATTCCAAATCGTAAAAGAAAACAGTGGGATTGAATATTCCTTTTCCTATTCCTTCTCATCTCAGGAAGATAATTTACATGTAGTTGGTTAGTGGGTTTTTATTGGTTATTTTCCACCATGATTGTGTTTTTGTAGTGGTCAACTGATTGACAAGATGGCTAAGTTCATTACATGCCTCAAGACAAGTTCTACACATGACTTAGCCCAAATCTTCTTTAAATTTGTTTGGAGATCCTTTGGTTTACCAACAAGCATTATTTCTAATCATGAATCACATTTTGTGGGCCATTTTTGGTGATATTTGTGGAAGATTTTGGGAGCTTCCCTTAACTTCTCCAATTTTTTTCATCCTTAATCAGATGGTTAGACTAAAGTTGTGAACCATTTAACTCTTATATAAAGTTTGAGGATTTATCACTATAGTGTAAAAAAATGTAACTCTTTACATTTTCTCACTTGTTTGGGCCCTCAATAAAATTGGACTTCATATTGCCTTAATTTAGTGCTGTTAAATGTACCTTATTACATTTACACACTTATTTGGGCCCTCTTAATTGAACTGAGAAAAAGTGTCCCTTTTTCCTCAATTTGGGAATAATTAACAATAAATGAACTTAATGTTGCCTCGAGTCTAGGCCCTTTTTAAATAAATGGACTTAATGATGCATTATTTAGGGTTTTGTAAGTGTTTCTTTACACTTTCACTCTAATCCAGGGCTTTATTAATTAATTGAGATTAATTGAGCTTAATTGGCCCCTTAAATTCAAATCCAAGCCTTATTTATTGCATTTTCCAAGGAATAAATCTTGGCACTCATTAATAATGTTTCACAACACTTAATTTGGCAAGGTTTGAGTCCTAGGCTAGTGACCTAGGACCCATTTGCCACCTAGAAAAAGGGTCCTTCCTAGGTCCTAGAACCCCCTTTTTACATGTTATTTCATATCCTCAAAACTTGTCCTAGCTGACTGTTCTAGGACCCATTCGCCCTATGGTGAATGAGTCCTCCTTAACTTAGGATACCCCTTTTTGAACATATTCTTGGTGGGATTTTAATGATTTTGAATCCTAGATCTGATGTGGGCTTATGTTATTTGAATTTTGGGATTAAATATTAAATTAAGTATACATATAAGGTTATTTTACATAATTTCACCTAAAAGAATTTCATGAGATCAACCAATCTTCACAAGAGAATTATAGAGCATTTAAGAGCATTTTCAAAGGTATTCAAGGGTAGATTATCAAGGTTTTATTGCAAAAATCAAGGATCTCTTTCATTATGTCAAAGTCATGCATGATGTTGAGCTAATGTGATGTTTTAGCATTGGTGATCAAGTTCAAGTCTTCAAATCCATTATCCTATGTTAAGTTCATGATTAAGATCTACACTTATTGAGGCCATTTCATGCTAAGTTTTAGATTTTCATTCCAAGGTTCAATTAAGGATTGGTGAGTTGTTACATATTGTTGTTCATTCATCATTCCTTTTATGAATTATTTTAATTCAAGTTTGATTACCAAAATGGGTTTTGACCAAGGAAAACTCCTATTCCCTAACAATCAACAATTTTTTCTTCTCTTGATGTGTGATTGAAGGTTTTAGATTGATGATCAAGTGGAGAGAAAAATTGTAAAGTTGCAAAAGTTATCATCTTTGTTGCAAGATCATGGAAAGAACTATACATAACTTATTTCTTACTTTTAGGAGATAAGCACCTAGGATTTGGGAGTGTAGACATTGAAGAATAGAACCCAGAAAACACTTTTCCAAAACCCTAACAGGGGCCCATTCACCACCAGGCGAATGTGATGTAGAGCAGGGGTGATCTTTTTCAGTGAGGCCTAAAACAACACTTTTTCAATAGGGGTTTATCTTATGGTATTCACACCTTATTTCATAGCAATGGGCTCTTTCATTTCTCAAAGTTTAAAAACAATCATGACAGGGAAAACTCCTTCAAATAAGGGTAGACATTTGATCTTTAAAGCAACAAGCCATTCAATGACATGGAACAACATGGTGACCACATGGACAGTATGTGGTGATGATATAAGTATCCTTGCAAACCTTTCAAAAGGTTTTGGGATCTTCAAAATGCATGAGAATAAATTCTAGGGTGGCAACAGGTAAATGGATAGTAATTTTTCCTCACAAACAAGTGAAAGTTTCAATAAAAAAATAAGATGGCTATTCAGTGGTCAACAAATGCTTAGGATCCAATATTCTTCTTGTATCTACATGCTTCAAACACCATACAATGCTTCAATGCCAAAACATTGACATTCAATCACCATAGAGGGTTTGTTGACTGTGAACAAGGCATAATGTAACAACTGTTAGAAGATTTCTCCTCACTCATGCAACTTCCAAAATTCAACTCTTGGAGAATGTTAGAATACACTAGGACAAAATTCTATACAATATGGCTTAATTTAATCATGGTGTAAATGTGAGGGATTGCATTTTGAATGCTCTGTGAAACCCTAGGTAGGGTTTAGAGCAACTTCCACTAATTTATATCACCCAAAAATTTATGTATTTTTCTCAAACAAAAACCAAAATTAAGATAATAAATTCCTCTATAGTATACAATCACCATTAAATTCTTACAGTGCACCATTTAACTGTACAACATGATAGAAGTTAAAAAATGTAGGGAAAACTTAGAAAAATAATGTGTAAAGAGATCTTTCATTCACAAAATACCATTCCAACCTCCCCCTTTGAGATTACAAGGCCTAGTTGAGATTTTAAAATCATATGACAAATACCTCTAACCATATTTTTTGTTATTGGCTTAAAAAATCCTCAATCACACTTTTATTTGCAAAAAGTTGCAAAGTTGCTTGACAACTTTTATACAACTTTTACAACATTTGCAATTTTTCAGAACCTTGCATCTAAGAACTCAACAATGACCTGAACTGACTCAAAATGGCCTAAGAAGACATTATTACATGAAATAAACCCTTACAAGACCAAAAACCAAAAATTCATTACATAAAGCCAAACCAAAACAAAATTCCAATTGTTGACTCCTAGAGGCACAATGAACCTTTGGGTGCCCCTGCACCATACTCCCAACGAAAAGAAAAAAGATTCAAGCCCACTTGAATGGAAAGATTTAATATTGTTCAACTTGAACTTATTTAATTAATTAATAAGACATGTACTAGTTATACTGCTCCAACTCTTTCATTCTACTTTGTACCTGTGCTTCGGTGAAACAAATCAAGAATTGTCTCATCTTAACTTTAGGTCTCCTTAGTGCCTTACAAAAATATTTAAGCCTGTAAAAAAGAGAAATAATTCTCTCATATGCATCTCTAAAGTCCTCTATCCATATTACTTCAACAGTCAAAACTTTACCACTACATTGTGTAGGAACATCAAACTCAAAGCCCTTAGTCTCCTTGGTGTGAAAGGATTCAACTTCTTGTGTAGAATTATCCTCTATAATTTATTATTTTCTTTGCTTCTCACATTCTTCTATGGATCTTGCAAATATTACAAATTTTGATGGAGGAGTCATAGGTTGATCATTCACAATATCACAAATTACCTTGTTAACTACTGCCCTTTCTGTTGTACTTGTAGAATGATTGATCTGCTGCTCCTTCATATCATCCTTAGATAGAGAACATGATAAGAAAAAATGCTGGAATGGGTACAAAGAACAGTGACCTTGCATATACTCTTGACCATCCCAATTGACTAGGTTTATTGCTACCTTCTCCATATACTTTGTAGATTGATCAACCTTCTCCCTCTTGACATTATTATTGTCATACATTCCCATATTGGTAAATAAGTCAATAGAATCATATTTAATGCCCTATAACATCCTTAAATAATAACTGATCCTTCACATTGGAGGCAATGAATTAGTAGGTTCATCAACAACAATGTCTATACTACCCTTCAACATGTCTCGTATGCCCCAAGGCAACTCATCAATGCATATTTTTTTTATGACTATCCTAGGTCTAATTATTGTGTCAAAATCTACTTTTTCCTCCTCCTTTCGCTTTAGAAATTATTTATGACTCATTAGCATCTTAGTTGACCCTACTTTTGGATCTTTTTCTTCCTCCTTCAAAGGTGTAAGAGTAAAAGAGACTCCATCTTTTTCAATGTTATAAGTATTCTTCCTACCATCATGCTTTGAATTCTTATCATATTTCCAAGGCCTACCCAAAATAAAATGACAAACATCCATTAGAATTATGTCACACAAGACCTTATCCTTATAACCCCTTATGTGAAATTCTACCCAACTTTGCTCATTCACAACTACTTGCTGACCTTTGTTTAACCAAGACACCTTATAGGGAGTGGCATGAGGGAGTCTTTGTAATTTCAACTTCTCTACCATTTCAAGAGAAACCAAATTGTTTGTACTACTAGAATCAATAATAACCTTGCAACACTTTCCTTGGATTTTACATGTAGTCCTGAAGAGAGACTTTCTTTGTGGTGGTTCCTTCTCCATTGGCCCTTTGATTTGAGTTCTCCTCAGTAAAATCTCTCCAATATCTGGTTCTTCAATGTGTGGTTGTTTCGAGCCTTACTGTAACAATCAGTGAGGCCTAAAACAAAACTGTTTCAACAAGTTATGCATCAATTCAACATTTGAAAACCTTCCTATTTGCTATTATAACAGTTAGGTTTGATTTCTGATTGTTATTTATGCATTTTTCCTCTCATAATTGAGTGAAACAACTAATTCAAAATTAGGTTCCTCCATTTGGTCAATCCATTTGTGGTGAACCTCTTTTTCTTTGTTTCATTTTGGTGAACCTAACTTCTTGAGCATTGCAATTTTCTAATTTTGGGAGTCTTTCTTGCCATCCTAGGTTAGTTCTTGCATTTATTTGCATTGAATTAGATCTCATTTAAGGTTTCTTAATTTGCATTCAAGTTTTCATCTCATTTAGGGTTTTAGGATTGCATTGTTTTCATTCTTTAAATCTAAAAAATACAAAAAAATCAGTCATTTTGCATATCATCTTACATCACAAAAATTTTCATTTGAAAATCAAAACAAAATTTCATATCAAACTAAGTCTTGTAATTCATCATTTTTTCACATATTAATCTTGCATTTCACATTGCATTCACATAAATCTAAAACAAAAACTTACTATAGAAGACTTGAATCTAAAAAACATTAGAAAATGCTTAAAAATATGCAAAAATTAACTTGAAAACCCTAATCTAGGAGCCATTCTCCCTAGGTCGAATGAGTCCCCAATCAGATTTAAATCTAGACATTTCTAGAATTTCAAAACTCCTATTTTGTGCTTCTATTACATATTTGTTTCAGTTTATTGAATTTATGTTTCATTCATTTTATTAGATCTAGCTTAATTTGCTTCATTTAGTGCATTGTGAAAATTCAAAATTGCATTTACAACATTTCATCTTTAGTCTAAATTGCATAGTGTAATTAGTAAATCACCTTATTTTATGTTTGAAAATCTAAAAATGGACAAGTGTTTTAGCAATGTGTGGAAATATTTGTTCTCTTTGGTTGGTGTTTCAAGTTGTGTTTTTAGCAATGATCCTAATGCAATTGAACCCACTCATGCTCACCCAACTCCTAATGAGTGTCCTTGTGAAGTTGACATCATTAGAGAAGATGATGCTAACATGAATGAATTCATAAATAATTTCCTTAACAATCTTGAGAATAATGCATCCTTTCACCCTTCCATGAAGCAACCAACACAATTTGAAATGTTTGGTCTTTTACATCCTAAAATTGAGTCACAAACTAAGCCTAAAATTCCAATAATGAGCAAACCTAGTTCCTCTAGTCAAATGCATAGTCATTCATCTTATATTAACAAAGTAACCATCACTCCCATCAACCTAGAAGAGACTTATGGACAAGGATTTAATATTTTAACCAATCAAGGATGTGACATAACTAATGAGAATGAAATTCATAAACTCCCAGAGGAAATTCCTATTGAATAAACAAAATGAATAGGATATCAAGATCCTCCCCCAAAAATAAGTGTCCTGCTTCCTAAAGAACAACCAATGCCTCACAAGAATGACAAGATCATTTTAGGTCCTCCTTCTCTATATCCACCTCGAGACGTTGGTGAATGTAGAAATAAATGAAATCCTTACAAACTAAAGAGACTAGAGTTTCCATGTCCCATGTTTGCAACTTAAAGAACCTTACACAAACTTCTAAGCCAAGGAAGTTTATAACATTACCACCCATGAGAGAAAATCTAAAACTATATCCTGAGATTGCAAACATGTCTCATTGTTGATATCATAGAATTATTGGACATAGTATTGAAAAATGATGTGCTTGAAAATAAATATTTAAAAGGTTTGATATCATAGAGATAGTCCCTTAAAAGGGAACATTTCACTCTGTGCCATGTAATAGTTGTAGGACTCTAACATTCTCCCTATTACATGTTATACATCCACTACAAATCATTCTCATTATTGCAAGGAGCTCATTCTCATCACTTATCTCTTCTCATCCTTGTCCTACACTTATTAGGGGAAAGAGGTTAGTTAGCCTTGTCCTAGTTCAACACTTGTTGTTGTCCCTTTAGCTAGTTGTCCGCCTTCCGTTTATACTAACCAAGATTGGGATGTAGACAACCCACTATAGGTTGAATCGCATGTGCCTTAATAGTGTTTTTCTTTGTTTTTTATGTTTCATTACATGATTTCATGTGTGTAATGTGATACCCCATACTATTTTGTTTGATGTATCTCTCTCTCTTTGTGCATTCCTCTATATGTATCTATATTCTTCTCTATTTTGTAAACATTTTATCTTTTCTTAGTCTCATGTTTTCCTTTTGGGGATAAAGCAAGGTGTTGAGACATTTAGGTCTCTTCCATGTTGACCCAAAATATTGTCCTTTATCTTTTATTTTTCTTGTATTTTCCTTTTAGGGATGATGCAAGGCATCAAGACATTTAAGTGTCTTCCATGTTGACCTGAAGGATTTTTCTTTGTTTTCACTCTCTTTGTGTCATTCTTCCAGTTCTATGAGTATTTGGGGAATGATGATAGTTCTGAGCTCTAAAACAGCATTGTAGCAAAGACATACTGACCCTAAATCCATAGATCCCTTATGTATTCTTGGGGGAAACCCCTCTTTCCTTTTTCATGATGTAGCTTTATTTTGGAAACATATGACTTGGCATAGGGTTTTTTGAGGAAAGTTCTCATGTCTTAGGAGAAAATAAGGGCTACTTTAAAGTAGTTTCTCATAGAAATGGTGTTGGAAATCACTTTAAAGTGGGGGCATACATCAATGGCATATTTTGACATTTAGCATATTTCATGGTGTGATTTTCTTTTTCTTGTGAAATGTCCTTTTCTTGGTGGTGTCATGGTGTTTGATGTCCTCTAAGAGTGTGATAATTCTAAGTGTACAACTTCCCTTAGTGGCATGATGTCAAATCAGGCATCCCATAAGTGGTAATCTGATACTCTTGACTTGTCCTCTCATGGAGACATTAGGCACAATGTTCCCTAAGAAGAAGACCTTACATGAAGTGAAATTCCTTTGAATAAAAACCTATAGACATAACATTAATAAGCATTTAGCATTGTGGTTCCTTATCAAAGTTTTTAGGAGGATAAATTTGGTATGGTATGGGATGCTAATATGATTCTCTCATTTTCCACCTCATCAGGCTACTCACCTAGTAGATGGCTTGAGGTTCTACCACCCCAAAGTGAGTGCATGTGTAATTTGCATAGTAGACATCAAGTTCTACTTGTAACCATTGTTGGAAAAATAGCCTAGACCTAGTCCACATCATGTTGGATAGATTGTCAAAGCTTCATCCTTGTTTCGGAAAAATAATTGCATTCAACATTGTGTTGGAATGGTTGATACTTGATCCTTTATTTTCCTTTTTTTTTCTTGTTCTTTGATAGGGTATGATTGTGTATCTTTGTCATTGTTGCATACATAAGTTTCTTGAATGTCTACTTTAGTGTGAGTTTGACACGGGGGAAAACTCACTAAAGTGGGGGGAAAATGTAGTAACAAAAAAGTATCCCTTTTTCCTTAATTTGGGAATAATTAACAATAAATGAACTTAATGTTGCCTTGAGTCTAGGGTTCTTTTTAACAAACTGGACTTAATAATGCCTTATTTAGGGTGTTATAAAGTGTTTCTTTACACTTTCACACTAATCTAGGGCTTTAATAATTATTTGAGATTAATTGAGCTTAATTAGCCCCTTAAATTCAAATCCAAGCCTTATTTATTGCATTTTATGAGGTATAAAGCTTGACACTCATTAATAATGTTTCGCAACACTTAATTTGGAAAGGTTCGAGTCCTAGGCTAGTGAGCTAGGACCCATTCACCACCTAGCAATGGGTCCTCCTTAACTTAGGACACCCCTTTTTGATCATATTCTTGGTGAGATTTTAATGATTTTGGATTCTAGATCTAATATTAGCTTGTGTTATTTGAATTTTAGGATTAAATCTTAAGTATAAATATAAGGTTATTTTACATAGTTTCACCTAGAAGACTTTCCTAAGATCAAGCAATCTTCACAAGAGAATTATAGAGCATTCAAGAGAATTTTGAAAGGCATTCAAGGGCATATTATCAAGTTTTTATTGCAACAATCAAGGATATTTTTCATCATGTCAAAGTCATGCATGTTGTTGATCTAATATGATGTGTTTTATTATTGGTGATCAAGTTCAAGTCTTCAAAGCCATTATCCTATGTCAAGTTCATGATCAAGATCTACACTCATTAAGGTCATTTCGTGCTAAGTTTTAGATTTGAATTCCAAGGTTCAATTAAGGATTGGTGAGTTGTTACATATTTTTTTTCATTCATCATTCCTTTTATGCATTGTTTCAATTCAAGGTTTGACCAAGGAAAACTCCTATTCCCTAACAATCAATTTTTTTTTCTTCTATCTTGATGTGTGATTGTATGTTTTAGATTGAAGATCAAGTGGAGAGAAAAAAAAGTAAAGTTTTCAAGATTGTAAAGTTGCAAAAGTTGTCATCTTTGTTGTAAGATCACATAAAAAACTCAACACAATTTATTTCCAAATTTAGGAAGCTGAGCACGTGGGAGTTGGTAGTGAAGACATTGAAGAAAAAAACCAAGAAAACACTTTTCTAGAACCCTAACAGGGACCCACTTTCCATTGAGCAAATGAGTCCTTAGTGAATCTGAAAACAACACTTTTTCAACAAAGTACACATCATTTCAACATTTAAAAACCTTCCTATTTACTATTATAACATTTATGTTTGATTTTTATATTTATTTATGCATTTTTCCTCTCATAATTCAGTGAAACAACTAATTCAAAATTATGTTCCTCCATTTGGTAAATCCATTTGGGGTGAACCTCTTTTTCTTTGTTTCACCTTAATTGGCCCTTTAATTCATTTTCCAATCCTCTTTAATTACATTTTCCAAAGGGGAAACCAAAAAATAATTAATGCCTAAACATAACACTTTATATTGAGAAATGTGTGTCCTAGGTCCTACCTAAACCTTAGGACCTAAATTTAAATTATGTTTTTGGTGGTATTTTAATGATCTCAAATCCATAATTCAATGTCAACTAGTGATATTTGAATTTTAGGAAATTAAGGATACATATATATAAATACAAGGTTATGTTGATGGTGTTTTCTGCATGGCAACAACTCAGACAGAAAATAGTATTCTATCTCTCTTGAAAGATAATTTTCAATAATGAATCACTAAAAATCACCCCAAGGTCTCTCGGGTGTTAGGTCATAACAATGCATAAAACAACTCAGATAAAATGTGAGATGCTGGTAATCACAATCGGACCTTACCACAAGCAAACTGTATCTTTCAATTTATTAGGTTTGACAATATGATGATCTTAAACCCTAAATCTAACCGAATAATGAAGAAACAGCAAAAGATAGGGATGCAAGGAAGTGATAAGATCTAAACTACTGAGAGGACAAACAATGTAAATAACATATATCTGGAATGGACCTATCTCGAATAACCAGTTCTTATTTGACCCACAATGCAATCTTACAAGAACGGTGCAATCTTATGAGGAATACAGATTTTCAAATCATAGACATGCATCTACAATCAAACTTAAGCACATTGAATATACGGTCCAGGTTGACTTTGCCAGCCTACTACAATTAGATAGTTACTCGGAGTATAGACCAAAGATAGCTACAAACATTCCAAATATGAAATCATCAACATCATTTATCCAACTGAAACTAATTTATTTCTGAATATTAAACCCTAAATCTTCAAGCAATTTAAAAGATGGAACAACAAGAACCATGCAAGATGAAATAACACAAAGGATTCCACCAGGAAAACCACAATGTCTCCAATTGTATCAATCACCAAAATCTGCAACAATTCAACTGTTCTGATATAGTATTTGCTTCAAGAAAAGACTAAGAAATTCTAACTATTGCTCTTGCTTATCTCTATTACTGCTTAGCTAACCAATGTCTAACCCTTACAATGAGGCAAGAATTCCTATTTATAGCAAATTCCCCCCAAGACATGTCGGCCCAGCCAAACATTTTACAAAATAATAAAACCGCCAAAACAGGTCGGCCAAGGAAACGAACTAAGGCACACATTAAATGCCATCATCCAAGTCGGCTCTGACACAGTCCCCAAGGAAGTCCGGTCCAATGCATGCCCCATGGTAATAGGGAAGCACAAATCTCAAAATGAGCATTAACTGCCGCTCCCTTTATCCTTCTTCTGCCCGGATGACCCTTGGACCCTCAAGAATATTCCGTCCAACTCAGCAATAGGTGGCAATGGCAAAACCCTGAGTCGGCATTTAATGGATCTGTTCCTCCTTGGACCGTCAACAATCTTGTTCCAATCCTCCCTGTTGGCCATGTATCTATCCATCACTGCCATGTAGGTGGCTGCATCATCAAGTAGGTGGCCAGTGACAGCTTCATCAGAATCCGGGGCATAAATTTCATGCCACCACTCCTTCAATTGATCCAAGCTGAGATACTTGGGAGCTATCTTCTTCCTCCCTGTCATTACCTCAAAGAAGGCAATGCATCCATCATAAACTACAGTAAGCTCACCATCAATTTGCTTCTTTCTTTTAAAATTTTCTTCAAAGCCTTCTGCCTGATCTGCAGCGCTTCGAACCACTCCCACGGTTCATCCACCCTGGAGGAAGGAAGGATTCCATCTTTGGCCAATTGATCCTTGCCATGTCCCATGATAACCTTCGATTTCTGCAGCAGGAGATCCATGTCATTCTTATCCTAGGACAGAATATACTCCAACAGCTCCTTTGCCCGGACTGCATCCTTTCCTACAGATAAAACTGTCTTGATAGCATCATCTCCTTTTGCTTGTACACCCATTAACCAGTCCGTGGCAGCCTGAGCAGAGGCCTTCATCTTTTCAATTCCGAAATTGTCTCCTTAGGCAGAAAGCCAGGGGTAGCAGATGAAGAAGGGTGAAGTGACTGCAAAGGTTTCATAACCTCCTCCAAACACTTCCTTAACCGTTCATTCTCCTTCTTTAGCTCATGTTTAGTTTGGGTCTCCTTCTTCAACCTATCCACAATTACGGCGCTGGATCCCTCAAACTCCTCAATATCCTGCTCCATGGAGGCTGGCCCGAGGTTAATTGTCTGGACATTATAGTCCTGGCTTGTAATATCCTCCCTCATTTTATCCGCTGGCAGGGGTGGCAATGTGGACTACCCTATTGTGCGCTTCATCCCTTTCCACCCGGGAGATGACCTTTGCAGCCTTCTTCTTCTTTCCTTTGCCAATTTTTGACAACATTTCATCCCAGTCCAAAGGGGTGTCCTCAACAATCACTTGCTTCTTCCTGCAAGTTCCTTTTCGAGCCAGTCTGGGGCTACAGGGTCAGTCCGGATTTCTTCCACTCCGGCATTTTCTGGCTCCTCTGTCACTTTCTCTTCCTCTGGAGTTGTTGCCTTATCATCCTCCTTCTCCGGAAGCTGCTCACCTGGATCCACTTCTTCAAGTTCTGCCTCTTGCTGCACCGGTGAGGGAGTCTTGGCAGGGATATTCTCCTCTGGCTCTGGTGATCGCGGCCTTGGTCAATCTCCGGAGAATCTTCATATTGCACCAATGGAGAAGTGTGTCTTTCTTCTGTTCCCACCTCAAGCTCAGCCGCCTCACTGAAAAGTGTTCCTTCCTTGAACTGTTCTGCCTCCCCGCTAGTTTCATGCTCATCGGATTCTCCGGTTCAGGTGCGCTTGGTGGTGGAGAAATAGACTTTGGTGGCTCTTCAACTGGTAGCTTTGGGGAGGAGTCCCTCTGCTGTGCAGCATCCTTGGGAGAGGGAGTCCTTGATTTTCTTGTGTAGACCTTGGTTTTCTCCCTCGGAACTCTCCACATCGACAATTGGAGGTTCATCCTCCGAAGCAACTTGATATTTCCTCTTGGCGGTCCTTGTCGTTCTAGTTTTCTTAGGCGGTGGAGGAGCATCCTCCTCTTCAGCTTTCTCCGTTTCGTCCTCATCAGAGGACTTGCTGATTGTCAGAGTCTTCCATCTTCTCTTTCCCTTCGGCTTCCTCTTCGTTTCAGGTTCAGCCCCTTCCTTAGGACCTCTGACTTTGATCTTGAATGGTGATGTTTTCACTGTTTTCCCTTTGGGGTCGTCTTCCCCGGATTCTTCAGAAGTTGACATGGGATTGAGATTTCCCATCAAGTCAAAAGTGCAAGCTACCTTTGCACTTTCCAATTCCCAATTTTATGCTTTATCCACGAGGAAGTGAACTTCATGACAGGAGCCATCAAATCCTCCAGCTCTGTAACTTCATTCTCATTCCAGTAAATATCCCCGGTTGGCCTGCCCTTCACCGCATCATAAGCGTGGTCCTGCACCAGTTTTCCATCATCATCAAGTTGATCTGGAATCAGTTTAACATTGTATTGCCTGATGGCCTCCACAGGCAACCTAGAATATCTTTTCTTCCTCGCCTCAAGGTCATCTTTGATGTTGACCCAGTAATCTTCTAGATCATCTTTGTGCCTATACTCCCGGGTAGCTTTCTTCTGAGCCTCTCCAGTTATGTCAAAATTCATTCTTTTCGAATGGAAGGAGAATCCATAGGCTGCCAGTTCCTCCCCTGCGGTGTGAGCTGATTGGATAGACGGGCACATCTCTCCCACACCAATCCCAAGAGGGAAGTCTCCTCCGAAGCCTGTCTTGTGCTTCTCCCTCTTCACCACTGCATCAAACTCACATATTTTTCTTACAACCTCCAGCAGCACAATGTGGTCAGTGGGATACCGAGGCAACCTGTAAGGAGCAACTGGGCATCCATCAATCCTGAGGTAAGTGAATGTGGCGAACTGGATGAACCATGCTCCGTAGTTCTTGATCAGTCCTTTAGCTCCATCGGATAATCTAAGGTGCTCAACATTCTGGAGTGTCCGGGTGATATGCATTGTGAATGCATCATTTGCCCTCCTATAATCCTTATGCCCCAGATGCAACTCCGGATAGACTTCATAAATTATATCTTGTCCGATTGTTCCCTTTGGACTCAGGCCCTTGTATGGGTAGGAGATGGACAACACATACACTACATATGAAGACATCATGAATTTCTTTGCCTCTAGGACATTTCTCAACTGTCTATAATCTCAGCACTGATGAGTCCTGCCCAGTGATAGTTGGTCCCCTGACTAATTTTGGTGATCACATGGACCATCCAACTCTCCAAGACACCTGCACCTCTTAATCCTACCACCCTGCTCAGGAGTGTGATGGCATCATATACATCTGACCTGAATTTTACCCTGTGCAGCTGTTTGGGCAACTTCGAATGATGGGATTTTGGCTTCTCTAGCCAGGAGTTGATTATCTGCTGAGCCTTGACTGGCTCATTCTCATAGTAGGTCCTGGCAGTGTCAATATTCAGGGCACACACCGAAGGCAGATCTGGCATACTGAAAGCTTGTGCGATGGAGGCCGGATTGAAGTTGGCCAAGACTCTCCCCTCGGTGCTGACCACTCTCTATGTATCAAAGTCATATTGTCGAGCACACTCCAGGATTAACTCATAACAATGAACTTCCAGAGGGAATCCTGCCACATGTACCAATCTGGAGTTCATCATCCCTTGTCTCAAGGCTGACTGATCTTTCTCGGCCGTTCTCTGTTTGAACTCCTCATATCGCCAAGCACCAACATTTGTATCCGATACTTTGGCCCACACAGAAGACACTTTTCTCTCAGGAAGCTGGTTCTTCATGTCTAGTCGTAGTCGTTCTGTTTCAGAGATGGATGAAGCCCCTGTGCCACCTTTGGACTTACTAGCAGCCGCCCTACTTGATTCAGCCTGCATATCCAAAAATTGTCATTAGTATTCAATTATTGCTCATATTCCAATCCAAAAGGTTAGCACAAATCATCTAAATCAATCAAAATCCATTGCCAAATGCTAATCCTTCGAGATCCAGAGAAATCAGATAGTCCAGAAAAATCGTGCAAACTGGAAAAATACTATCGGGGCAAAATTTCAGAGAAATCTGACCCAGACGGATTCCTGCTGCCAAAGCATCATTAGTCAAATAAATCATTAGTGCAGATGAAAAAACAAAGGATAATCATTGAATCCACTCATTGGCAACAAGAAATAAGCATTAAACAACCATTCCATTAATCCTATCATCGAAACATTTGAAAGGACACAATCAGACAGGAAATCCAGAAAAATCTGGATGGATCGGATTTTTGCGGACGACTTAAAATGTGCTAGAAATGACCCCAGTCCGCGGAATAAGTCCAAACCGGGAAAATCCGAAAGCGAGGAAATTTCGCGACGACCCCAGGAACCCGAAAAACAGCAAAACGCGAACCAAAACTCGAACGACCACGAGATCCTCCCCTCCTAAGCTCGAATGATCTCAGAACCGACGACAACCAACCAAATTCGAAGCTCAAAGGACCCCAAAGTCCCAGAAACTTGCAAAGGACAAATTCCCACATCAAAATGATGATGCCCTAAATCGAATAATCAAATCTCCGCCATTAAAACTAGAGCAAGCTTTAGGGTCTAAAATATCGGCTAAGGATTTACCTAAAGCACTCAAATCTTCACAAGACGGGGAAGTCAACAAGATACAGGGACAAAATCGCACAAACAAAATGAAATCTTCACTCCGGGCCCAAACACCGAAGAAAAACCCTAACTTCGCACGATATAGCAGATTCCGCACTAAAAGAACAAACAATCAAGCCCAGAACTTCGTCTAAAGGATACACATGCAACCAAATGGACGGAAAAACTCACAGGACACGAGTGATAGGGTTTCATCATACAAACGGGCCAAACCCTGACTCTATAAATATGAAACCAAAATCAATCAAGGGCCGACCCAAATCTAATAATACCCAATGCAAAACCCTCAATCACCATACAAGCAAAATGAAAGGGCAACGACTACATACCATGGATCAAAGCGGAAGAAATTCAAGCTTGAAAAGGCGACCCTCACAGAAAACACATCCAAGTAGTGAAAACACCAACACCAACACTCAAGCAATCCTCACGCAAACAAATGAAGATCAATCCGCAAAGCTCAGATGGAAAACTCAATCGCCAGAGCAATCAGCAAGGGAGCAATGAAGTTAGAATGGCACTGAAAATTCCCTAAATCTTCCCTTATACCCATCTGAGCAAAGGTACCTCAACCATTAATGCATGACAAGACACCTCTGACAAGTCCGGAAACTTGAGCCCCAAGCAAAATTTTAGAAAATCCCAGAATGCGCGGAAACACGAATTTCATGGAAATGCAGAAACCGGGGAAATGAGGAAGATCGGGATTTTGGCAGAATCCAGGAAAATCCGCCATGGCCGGAAAATCCCGAAGTTGGGCAAAAACCTGGTATCGGAGAATCCTGCCAGAAACAGACAAGGAACCAGGGTCCGGGAAAATCCGCCAGAGCCGAAAAATCCTGGATCTAGGTGAAAACCCGAACTTGGCCAAAAACTCATTTTCAATCAATTTGAACCTCAAGGCAAGGTCAAAGCCAGCAAGATCAACATGTCAAAACCCTAAAATGATAAGTCCAATAGAACTAAAGGTCAAAGACACCAAAAAAAAGAGGGTCCCAACTCCGAGTGGGGCGTGTGTGCAAAAACTGCACAACAAATGGCGACTCTGCTGGGGAAATGCTCCTGAGCATTTCGATGAAAAACTGGAATCAAGAACCCAGAACTCATGGTTTCAACACAGATACCTGGCCACCACCCTAAGTTAAAACAAAGAAACTCCCAGTCATTCAGACATTCCTATACCAGGGTCTAAGTGTGTGCACATGCATTTATTACCTACCCTCAGTTGCAAGAAAAACTAGACATGGTATGAACAGGCTACATAAAGATTCTTACTCTAAAAGTAACCTAGATAGAGCCTCGTTGCCAGTCAGGCGTCCATAGCCCCGACGAGGTTATCGCTGTGGTCCTCCTGAACATAGCTCTACTGCCAGTCAGGCGTCTATAGCCCCGGTAGAGATATTCAGATCCCCCTGATAAGTTGAATTCAAACCTCACGATTTTCAATATTTTTTTTTCTCTTTTTTATTTATTTTTCTGATGTTTCTTTTCTTTTACTCACTTCATTCAACCTGTGAATAGTGAAGTCCACACTCAGGGCTCAGAACCACAGTGGCACTAGAGCAGAAAAGGATTTTTCACCTGTCCAGACCTTATAAGGACCTTTCACAACTTCAGGTATATTAAGGATTAAAGGTATAAGACCCCCAATATATTCCTGTTCAGACTAACTAGAAACCCTTTGTCTCAAGCTAAGGACAAATGACATAGGTTAAAGAATTCATACCATGGTATTCTGGAAAAATGAGCAAAGTTTGTAAGGGAAATACCAAGAACATTAGACCTGCTTTGCCACCATTACCATACAGATGCACCCACAATCCCCAAAAGAGAAAGGACCAATGGCAAGAGCAACACCAACCAAAACAAACAAACCAAAGCAAACCTACTCTAACCAAACAAAACCAGCAAAGCAGAAAGGGAAACCTACCCTAACTAAAGCAAGCAAACACACGAACAAAGCAACCTAAACTAACTATTTACAAAGCAAAGAGCTGAAAACAACTCAAGACTAGAAATAATGTTTCAGATACTGCCCATTGACAGGCAGCGGTATGTCCTCTCCTGTGAGAGTCCTCAGACGGAAGGCATTATCTCTCAGTATTTTGGCAATTTGATATGGGCCAAGCCACAATTTATCAAATTTTCCATGACTCCCTTTCTGATCATGAGGTTTATCCCAGTACAAGACAAGGTCAAAAATCCTAAAAGCCTTAACTTTTGCTCTCCTGTCAAACCACCTCTTGACTACCCCCTGGTGTTTGGCAAATTTTTCAAGGGCATTGTCTCGTTTTTCCTCAAGGTTCAATAATTCCGTCAGCCTGGCCTCCCTTCTATCCCCTTCATCATAAAACTGATTTATAAACTGTAGAGTTGGGATCTTGAGTTGGATAGGGAAAACTGGTTCCAGACCGTACACTAAATGATAAGGAGATGTACCAATGGAGGACTTAACCCTGGTACAATCTGCCGAAAGAGCAAATCGAAGCTGGGTGTGCCAGTCTTTTGGGTTCCTCTCTAACAGCTTTCAGATGACAGTTAACAGGTTCTTGTTAGAGGATTCAGCTAGACCATTCCCCTGGGGATAATAATTAGATGCAAACTTTACAATAATACCATGATCAAAGGCCCAGTTTGAGAATTTCAAAGATGCAAAGGCATGACCATTATCACACACAACAACAACAGGACATCCAAACCGATTGAGAATGGCAGATTCTAAAAAATCAATTACTACCTTTGATGTACACTGCCTACAAGCAAAAGCTTCAGTCCATCTTGTAAAGTAATCAGTTATGGTGATAATGTACCTGTGTCCTGCAGAGGATAGTGGATTTATGGGGCCTATGAAGTCCATACCCCATTGAGCAAAAGGTTTTACCTCAATGACAGACTGGAGTGGAAGTGCTGCACACCTTTCCCTTGTTGTTGCAGTCTGACAAGTGTGACAGGTCCGTACATGATGATAAACATACTTGAACAGTGTAGGTCAGTAGTATCCTGCCCTCAAAATCTGATTCGCAGTAGCAATTGTAGAACCATGACCAGTACCATATTTCTCATGAAATTCACTCATTACCCTTTCAGCTTCCTGTCTCCCAAGGCACCTCAAATAAATACCTTCATGATTATTCTTGTATAGGACAGCTCCTTTTAGCATGAAGCTGTCACTTTTCAGCCTTAAGGCTCGCCTCTGTACTGCATTAAAGTGTGCTGGAGGTCATTGATTCAGCAGATAATAAACTATATCATCATACCAGCCCTTTGGGGAAACTTCTTCAACATTATAGTTCTGAACAGACAATTCAGGGCCTATCTCTGCCATGGTTTGGGTGAGTCCTTGTCTTCTTACCAGCTTCATCGGCTAGATCTCAATGTCATACTCCTAAAGCATGGTCACCCATTTAGCTTTGCGTTCCCCTAACTTGTTCTACATCAGCAGCAACTTAACTGCAGAATCAGGAACAATTGCAAACACCTTGTTTTTGAGGATATAATGCCTGAATTTCTTTACTGCTCGAACAAGGGCATATGCTTGCTTCTCCACACTTGGGTATTTCAACTCAGCATCCTTTAATGGTGCACTCATGAAAGCAATGGGATGCTCATTCCCCTCATCAAACTTTTGTGTCAGCATTCCAGCACATGAGTGATCTGAAGCAAACGAATAGATATAAAAAGGCTTGTTGTAATCTGGGCTCACCAATACTAGAGCATCGGCAATGGCTCTCTTAATCTCTGCAAAGGCCTCCTTTGCCTATGTAGTCCATTCGACCTTGGCATCTTGCTTCAACATAGCATTTAATGGCTTCACAATTTTAGCAAATTCAGTGATGAATTTTCTGACAAAGTTAATCTTACCAAAGAAGGGCTTCATCTCTTTTTTGCTGGCAGGTGGCTGAATTTTCAGGATGGCTTCCACCCTCTCTGGATCTATAGCAATTCCTTTCTCCGATATCACATGCCCTAACAGCTTGCCTTTTGTAACTCTGAAGATGCAATTCTTGGGATTCAAGGAGATGCCAAATTCTCTGCACTTCTGGAATACTTTACGCAGATCTGAGATATGATCCCCTCTATTTTTTGAGAAAACAGTCAGATCATCCATGTAAATGATGATACATTTGCCTATGATGTCTTTGAAAGCAATGTCCATAGCTCGCTGGAATATGGCCCCTACATTGATAAGCCCAAATGGCATCCTCCTGTAAGCAAAGGTTCCCCACTTAGTTGTAAAAGCAGTCTTGTGTCTGTCCTCATACTGGACCATCACTTGATTATACCCTGAATAACCGTCCAGAAAGGACATCATCTGCGATCCATTGACCACTTGGAGCACTTCATCCAAAGAGGGAACTGGGTAATTATCTTTTTTTGATGATCTGTTCAGATTTCTGAAATCAACACAAAGCCTAATTTCACCATTCTTCTTTCTTACTGGAACCAGATTTGCCACCCACGTTGAATGCCTGACAGGAAATATGATTCTGGCAGACAGCAATTTCTGAACTTCCTTCTGTATGAGTGGTTCCAACAGTGCATTAATAGGTCTCTGCCTCTATCTGAAAGGTTTAGTGCCTGGCTTTAGAGGTATAGTATGAGTTATGATGGATGTATCATAAGTCTTCAAGTCTTCATAACCCCATGCCACTATATCTGGAAAATCATATACGGCTTTGATTATACCCTGTCTTTCTTCATGAGTGCAGACCTTGCCAATAAAAATGTTCTTGATATTGTCCTCAGTACCCACATTGTGAGGGTCACACTGTCCACTGATGGACTCCTTCTTGGAGTCTCGCTCTTGATCTCTAATCTTGTCCATGTTGAAAATTATCTCTAACTGTACCATTCCCCTTGGAATAGTATTGGACTTCAGATTCAGTACACCTTCTAGATCCAATTCTGCTTCCTGAGGTTCTGTTTCATCAATGATCTGTGAAGCGAAAACATCTGTATTTGTGATAAAGTCAAGGATGTGTTTATCATCCTCAAATACTTGAAAATTAGTCACATTGTCTGGGACTGATGGCACAGGAGTTAGTTCAACAGTAAACTTCTTCAATCCTGACAGAGACAGGGGTTGCAAAGTGCTAGCTGCTTGGGCTAGAGAATTGGCAGTTTGATTCTTCTTCCTTGGGATCAGTTGGATATTAAAAGCGTCAAACCCCTCAATGAGGTCCCACACTCTATGCCTGTAATTAGTCATTCTCCTATTGTGACACGCATACTGCTTTCTTACTTGTTTGACTACTAATTCTGAATTACCAAAAACTTGCAGAACCCTGACCTTTTTCTTGAGTGCCATAAGGAGTCCATGAATTAAAGCTTCATACTCTGCTACGTTATTTGTGCAATGAAATTGGAGCCTATGAGCTGCAAAGAAACTCTTACCTTTTGGACTAATCAGTTCAAACCCAGCCCCAGCTCCCTGCTTGGACTTAGATCCATCAAACTTAAGAGTCCAGTATTCTGCAGTGGTATTTTTCTTCATTCTGTCTTTTGGTTTATCAGTGTTAGAGGCTTTCTCAGTCACCACAGGTTTCTGGCTTTCACACTCTTCTTGAAGATTCTGCTCATCTGCCTTAACTGCCTGAGCTAGATTCATGCATTTCTGTACTTGTTTTACTGCTGTCTGACACAGACAACACTCCAACTCTGAGTGAGAAGCATTGTGGACTCTACACCAATTTGGTAAGAGTAACTCCTTAAAGCTTGTCCTCTTTCCCAGGTGAGTCTGGTTCTCCATACATTGCCTAATGAATTCTTGGAAATCGTCTAATAAGCTGATCTGTTTGTCTTCAGGTTCTTCCTCTTCAACTAATTCTGTCAAAACCTTAGTATGGCTAGACCTTGTCCCAACATCAGCTGGCATCGTATGCAACATCACCACCTCTTCTACATCTGATTCCTCATATTGAGCTGATAGCAGGTAGTTTCCCATTCCAGCTTCTGATATAAAGACCTCTGCTGAAGTCTTTTGGTATTCCATTATCATGTACTTCATTCTAGGCTCCCTCTCTATTCGGATCTGATCAGGCACTCCTTTCTAGGGCAACCACATGTGAGAGTGGTCAGTGGACACATACCCATTCAGAGCCTTGGTAAAATCCCTTCCTAGGATCAAAACGTATGCATCAAGAATATCACCTGCCTGAATGTTAATAACCTATTAGATTCTTGGATCTGAAGCTATCTGCATATGGATCATGTTGAGTTCCCCTACCACACTCACTTCGGTTCTGTCCAACTGAGTGACCTTCTTATGGGAATCAACAGGTGTAATTCCTAGAGCCCTACAAACTCCAAGAGGCATCACGTTGGTGGAAGCACCAGAATCTAACAAGCAATTGTGAAGGTTCTTACCAAAGATTCGGACTGAGATCAGAAATGGTGGAGTTTCTGTCTTTCCTTGAAACAAAGTGGGCTGAGTGTCCACCTGGGCCACTTGAGTTCTATCCTTTTCTTTTCCCCTATCTCCAGGAGGCGAGTTAGTCCGATTCTGTGTCTGGTTTTGTGTGTTTATAGACTGAAAACTAGAAGTTTGGCTGACATGTTCACCAGAAGACTTATCCAATGACTTTGAACTTGCATCATAGGCTCCTAAGACAACTTTCCTAATTGCAGGAAACCTTAACAACTCAAATGCAGAAAGGTTTACCTTTAGTTTCTTGAATTCCTCTGCAACATATGAAGCCATCTGCTCCTCACTCATGTCAGTAGAAACTTCCTTATAAGGTTCCTCTGCCTTTTCCTTGCTTACTTGAATAGCCCTTTCCTTCTGTGGTTCAGTTTGAGCCTGTCTGTCCCTCGAAAGGTACTGCTTGGAGACATGTGGATAGGACAGATTGTTGCTAGCATTAGGATCTGGAGGGGTACTGAAGTTGTTGGGAGGAATGGAAGTGGTGAAAGGTCCTCCAGGTGGTGGACGTCTATGAGGCATATCCCTTAAGCCTTGCCTCTGAAACATTTGTACTTCCTCAACATAAGCTTCCTCCTGATTGAGGGGGCCATTGTCATTTATTTCTCCCTCGTTGAACAACTGAGCCATTTCATCTCCATTACAAATCTGATCTGTTTCATCGTCCCGGGATTCAGGTTCCTCGGGTATATTTTCTTTGCCGGCTGAAAAAGGAGCATGATTTAATACTAGCACAGGAGAATCATATGAATTGGAAGGAACAATTTCCTGTCCACTCACATTATTCTCTACCTCATATTGAAAAATGGAAGCAGCAGTTTGGAACTCTGGACATTCCAATTCTGAATGTTGGCTCGTTTTGTGGAGTCTGCACCACCCTGATAAGGCCGCTTCGGCCAGGTACACACCAGTAGGAGGTTTGTCTTGACTGACTGGCTAGTTCGCAGATTGAATGACAATCTGATTAGCAGGCTGATCCAATGGGGTGGGAACTCCTCCATTGTTAGGCCCTATATTCTAAGTTCTATTCTGCCCTTGTGATGGCCTTTTATCAAATCCCGATCCACTTCCCTGGCCTCTATCAAAGTTTTGCCTCCTATCATTATTGAAACCTCTATCCTGACTATACCCCCTATCCTGATTATATCCCCTTTCATTATAGAATCCTTTGTCATTACGCTGCCCCTTGTCAAAATTTTGTCCTTGTGAAAACTCCCTGTTCTGATTAGATTGCATTCCCTTCTGAGCAGCTTGCAGTTGGCCATTCTGATTTCTTAAGTAAGTCACCTCTAAATTTAGCTTCTTTATTTGCTCAGTCATTTCATCAATCCTCTCCCTATTTGGATCTCAATAAGGAGGCTAATTTGAGTTACTCTGAGAGGGGATAGGCATTGTGGAGGATCCCAAAGACTGATGCAATACCTCAAAATTCTGCAAGCAGGGAAGCCATTCGGTTGGGACTGGTACATAGGCTGATTAACCTGTTGTTGAGGGAAGTTTGCCATAGGAGAAATCTGGTTCATGGGGTGACAAGGGTGTGGTACCATAGGTAATTGGGGGACTGGATTCATGATTGGGGTATGATTGGTAAGAGCCTGATTTACTGCCTGAATCTGGTTGGGATGTGCAACCGGTCCCAGGGAAGGTAATGGCCTAGTCAAGTGCTATCTCATATCCGTACTGAGCTTGACAGCCTCTGTATAAGCATCAGTCAGGGTACCTGGAGGGTTGGGTCTCCATTTCAAAAAGGTTGCTATTAGGCTATCCAGAGCTTCATAATAGACCCCCAGGGCAGTACCATCATCTAAAACATACGGGTCTTGTAATCTGGTGAACGCACAATGGAACCTATTATTGAAACTGGCTATGGGTTCATTAACTTCTCTCTTGACCTTGATGAATTGAAAGTATAGCTCATTGGCACTGATGGGTATTCAGAACTTCTGCAAAAAGGCCTTTTCAAGGTCACTCCAATTAAGAATCGAACCAGCAGGGAGATGGTTGTACCAGTAAAAGGCTTCTTCTCCTAGTGAATAAGGAAACAACCTACAAGCAACATCTTCATGGACAATTCCTCTATCTTTAAGGTAGGTTTGGAAAATTCTTATGTGTTCTTCCGCAGTCCTATTTGGGTCATTGACATGGAATTTTGAATAGAAATGCTTAGGGTTCTTGGGAATTACATTGTAAGCATTGAAAGACAAGGGGGACGGATTGTTGGCAAGGAAAACCATTGGTAAGAGTGGGGGTGGTGGTGGTTGGTTATTAACCGGCTGAGGCTGCTAGATGGGAACGACTTCAGGGATGGGTATAGCCTCAACTTCAGGATGTGAGTATGTGGATGATGTTGGTGAGGGGATGGGTGATGATGATTCTCCCCTCTCTCTAGTCCTTCTTGACCTATTAGGAAACTGTAGTTCCTCTAAATCTTCCTCTCTGGTGGTAGATCTGGTATTTCTCCTATATCTCTCTGGAGAGATGGCGTTCAAGAAATGATCCAGTCTGCTCATTCAGGCCCTCCTTCTAGCGCCAATCTGTTGATGGTGTTTTCTGCATGGCAACAACTCAGACAGAAAATAGTATTCTATCTCTCTTGAAAGATAATTTTCAATAATGAATCACTAAAAATCACCCCAAGGTCTCTCGGGTGTTAGGTCATAACAATGCATAAAACAACTCAGATAAAATGTGAGATGCTGGTAATCACAATCGGACCTTACTACAAGCAAACTGTATCTTTCAATTTATCAGGTTTGACAATATGACGATCTTAAACCCTAAATCTAACCGAATAATGAAGAAACAACAAAAGATAGGGATGCAAGGAAGTGATAAGATCTAAACTACTGAGAGGACAAACAATGTAAATAACATATATCTGGAATGGACCTATCTCGAATAACCAGTTCTTATTCGACCCACAATGCAATCTTACAAGAACGGTGCAATCTTCTGAGGAATACAGATTTTCAAATCATAGACATGCATCTACAATCAAACTTAAGCACATTGAATATACGGTCCAGGTTGACTTTGCCAGCCTACTACAATTAGATAGTTACTTGGAGTATAGACCAGAGATAGCTACAAACATTCCAAATATGAAATCATCAACATCATTTATCCAACTGAAACTAATTTATTTCTGAATATTAAACCCTAAATCTTCAAGCAATTTAAAAGATGGAACAACAAGAACCATGCAAGATGAAATAACACAAAGGATTCCACCAGGAAAACCACAATGTCTCCAATTGTATTAATCACCAAAATCTGCAACAATTCAACTGTTCTGATACAGTATTTGCTTCAAGAAAAGACTAAGAAATTCTAACTATTGCTCTTGCTTATCTCTATTACTGCTTAGCTAACCAATGTCTAACCCTTACAATGAGGCAAAAATTCCTATTTATAGCAAATTCCCCCCAAGACATGTCGACCTAGCCAAACATTTTACAAAATAATAAAAATTGCCAAAACAGGTCGGCCAAGGAAATGAACTAAGACACACATTAAATGCCATCATCCAAGTCGGCCTAGACATAGTCCCTAAGGAAGTTCGGTCCAATGCATGCCCCATGGTAATAGGGAAGCACAAATCTTGAAGTGAGCATTAACTGCTACTCCCTTTATCCTTCTTCTGCCCGGATGACCCTTGGACCCTTAAGAATATTCCCTCCAACTTAGCAATAGGTGGCAATGGCAAAACCCTGAGTCGGCATTTAATGGAATCTATTTCCTCCTTGGACTGGTCAACAGTCCTATTCCAATCCTCCCTGTTGGCCAAGTATCTATCCATCACTGCCATGTAGGTGGCTGCATCATCAAGTAGGTGGCCAGTGACAGCTCCATCAGAATTCGGGGCATAAATTTCATGCCACCACTCTTTCAATTGTTCTAGGCTGAGATACTTGGGAGCTATCTTCTTCCTCCCTATCATTACCTCAAAGAAGGAAATGCATCCATCATAAACTACAGTAAGCTCACCATCAATTTGCTTTTTTCTTTTTAAAATTTTCTTCATGGCCTTCTGCCTGATCTACAGTGCTTCGAACCACTCCCACGGTTCATCCACCCTGGAGGAAGGAAGGATTCCACCTTTGGCCAATTGATCCTTGCCATGTCCCATGACAACCCTCGACTTCTATAGCAGGAGATCCATGTCATTCTTATCCTGGGACAGAATATACTCCAACAGCTCCTTTGCCCAGACTGCATCCTTTCCTACAGATAAAACTGCCTTGATAGCATCATCCCCTTTTGTTTGGACACCCATCAACCAGTCTGTGGCAGCTTGAGATGAGGCCTTCATCTTTTCAATTCTGAAAAATTGTCTCCTTAGGCAGAAAGCCAGGGCTAGCAGATGAAGAAGGGTGAAGGGACTGCAAAGGTTTCATAACCTCCTCCAAACACTTCCTTAACCGTTCATTCTCCTTCTTTAGCTCATGTTTGGTTTGGGTCTCCTTCTTCAACCTATCCACAATTACGGCGCTGGATCCCTCAAACTCCTCAATATCTTGCTCCATGGAGGCTGGCCCGAGGTTGATAGTCTGGACATTATAGTCCCGGCTCGTAATATCCTCCCTCATTTTATCTGTGGCAGGGGTGGCAATGTGGACTACCCTATTGTGCGCTTCATCCCTTTCCACCCGGGAGATGACCTTTGCAGCCTTCTTCTTCTTTCCTTTACCGATTTTCGACAACATCTCATCCCAGTCCAAGGGAGTGTCTTCGACAATCACTTGCTTCTTCCTTGCAAGTTCCTTCTCCAACCAGTCCGGGGCTACAGGGTCAGCCCGGATTTCTTCCACTCCGGCATTTTCCGGCTCCTCTGTCACTCTCTCCTCCTCTGCGGTTGTCGCCTTGTCATCCTCCTTCTCCGGAAGCTGCTCACCTGGATTCACTTCTTCTAGTTCTGCCTCTTGCTGCACTGGTGAGGGAGTCTTGGCAGGGATATTCTCCTCTGGCTCTGGTGATCCGCAGCCTTGGTCAATCTTTGGAGAATCTTCATATTGCACCAACGGAGAAGTGTGTCTTTCTTCTGTTTCTACCTCAAGCTCAGCTGCCTCACTGAAAAGCGTTCCTTCCTTGAACTGTTCTGCCTCCCCGCTAGTTTCATGCTTATCCGGATTCTCCGGTTCAGGTGCGCTTGGCGGTGGAGAAACAAACTTTGGTGGCTCTTCAACTGGTAGCTTTGGGGAAGAGTCCCCCTGCTGTGCAGCATCCTTGGGAGAGGGAGTCCTTGAATTTCTTCCCTCCAGAACTCTCCACATCGACAATTGGAGGTTCATCCTCTGAAGCAACTTGATATTTCCTCTTGGCGGTCCTTGTCGTTCTAGTTTTCTTAGGCGGTGGAGGAGCATCCTCCTCTTCAGCTTTCTACGTTTCGTCCTCATCAGAGGACTTGCTGATTGTCAGAGTTTGCCATCTTCTCTTTCCCTTTGGCTTCCTCTTCGTTTCATGTTCAGCCCCTTCCTTAGGACCTCTAACTTTGATCTTGAATGGTGATGTTTTTACTGTTTTCCCTTTGGGGTCGTCTTCCCCGAATTCTTCAGAAGTTGACATGGGATTGAGATTTCCCATCAAGTCAAAAGTGCAAGCTACCTTTGCACTTTCCAATTCCCAAATTTTATGCTTTATCCATGAGGAAGTTAACTTCAAGACAGGAGCCATCAAATCCTCCAGCTCTGTAACTTCATTCTCGTTCTAGTCAATATCCTCGGTTGGCCTGCCCTTCACCGCATCATAACCGTGGTCCTGCACCAGTTTTCCATCATCATCAAGTTGATCTGGAATCAGTTTAACATTGTATTGCCTGATGGCCTCCACAGGCAACCTAGAATATCTTTTCTTCCTCGCCTCAAGGTCATCTTTGATGTTGACCCAGTAATCTTCTAGATCATCTTTGTGCCTATACTCCCGGGTAGCTTTCTTCTGAGCCTCTCCAGTTATGTCAAAATTCATTCTTTTCGAATGGAAGGAGTATCCATAGGCTGCCAGTTCCTCCCCTACGGTGTGAGTTGATTGGATAGACGGGCACATCTCTCCCACACCAATCCCAAGAGGGAAGTCTCCTCCGAAGCCTGTCTTGTGCTTCTCCCTCTTCACCACTGCATCAAACTCACAGATTTGTCTTACAACCTCCAGCAGCACAATGTGGTCAGTGGGATACCGAGGCAACCTGTAAGGAACAACTGGGCATCCATCAATCCTGAGGTAAGTGAATGTGGGGAACTGGATGAACCATGCTCCGTAGTTCTTGATCAGTCCTTTAGCTCCATCGGATAATCTGAGGTGCTTAGCATTCTGGAGTGTTTGGGTGATATGCATTGTGAATGCATCATTTGCCCTCCTGTAATCCTTATGCCCCAGATGCAACTCCGGATAGACTTCATAAATTATATCCTGTCCGATTGTTCCCTTCATACTCAGGCCCTTGTATGGGTAGGAGATGGCCAACACATACACTACATATGAAGACATCGTGAATTTCTTTGCCTCTAGGACATTTCTCAACTGTCTGTCAATCTCAGCATTGATGAGTCCTGCCCAGTGATAGTTGGTCCCCTGACTAATTTTTGTGATCACATGGACCATCCAACTCTCCAATATACCTACACCTCTTAATCTTGCCACCCTGCTCAGGAGTGTGATGGCATCATATACATCTGACCTGAATTTTACCCTGTGCAGCTGTTTGGGCAACTTTAAATGATGGAATTTTGGCTTCTCTAGCCAGGAGTTGATTATCTGCTGAGCCTTGACTGGCTCATTCTCATAGTAGGTACTGGCAGTGTCAATATTCAGGGCACACACTGAAGGTAGATCTGGCATACTGAACGCTTGTGAAATGGAGGCCGGACTGAAGTTGGCCAAGACTCTCCCCTCGGTGCTAACCACTCTCTGTGTATCAAAGTCATATTGTCGAGCGCACTCCAGGATTAACTCATAACAATGAACTGCCAGAGGGAACCCTGCCACATGTACCAATCCGGAGTTCATCATCCCTTGTCTCAAGGCTGACTGATCTTTCTCGGCTGTTCTCTGTTTGAACTCTTCATATCACCAAGCACCAACATTTGTATCCGATACTTCGGCCCACACAGAAGACACTTTGCTCTCAAGAAGTTGGTTCTTCATGTCTAGTCGTAGTCGTTCTGTCTCAAAGATGGATGAAGCCCTTGCGCCACCTTTGGACTTACCAGCAGCCGCCCTACTTGATTTAGCTTGCATATCCAAAAATCATCATTAGTATTCAATTATTGCTCATATTCTAATCCAAAAGGTTAGCACAAATCATCTAAATCAATCAAAATCCATTGCCAGATGCTAATCCTTCGAGATCCGGAGAAATCAGATAGTCCAGGAAAATCGTGCAAACTAGGAAAATACCGTCGGGGTGGAATTTCAGAGAAATCCGACCCAGACGGATTCCTACTGCCAAAGCATCATTAGTCAAATAAATCATTAGTGTAGATGAAAAAACAAAGGATAATCATTGAATCCACTCATTCGCAATAAGAAATAAGCATTAAACAACCATTCCATTAATCCTATCATCGAAACATTTGAAAGGACACAATCAGACAGGAAATCCAGAAAAATCCGGATGGAACGGATTTTTGCGGACGACTTAAAATGCGCTGGAAATGACCCTAGTCCGCGGAATAAGTCCAAACCGGGAAAATCCGGAAGCGAGGAAATTCCGCGATGACCTCGGAAACCCGAAAAATGGCGAAACACGAACCAAAACTCCAACGACCATGGGATCCTCCCCTCCTAAGCTCGAATGATCTCAGAACCGATGACAACCAACCAAATTCGAATCGTAAAGGACCCCAAAGTCCCAGAAACTTGCGAAGGACAAATTCCCACATCAAAATGATGATGCCCTAAATCGAATAATCAAATCTCCGCCATTAAAACCAGAGCAAGCTTTAGGGTCTAAAATATCGGCTAAGGATTTACCTAAAGCACTCGAAATCTTCACAAGACGGGGAAGTCAACAAGATACATGGACAAAATCGCACAAACAAAATGAAATCTTCACTCCGGGCCCAAACACCGAAGAAAAACCCTAACTTCGCACGATATGGTAGATTCCGCACTAAAAGAACAAACAATCAAGCCCAGAACTCCGTCTAAAGGATACACATGCAACCAAACAGACGGAAAAACTCGCAGGACACGAGTGATAGGGTTTCATCATACAAACGGGCCACCCTGACTCTATAAATATGAAACCAAAATCAATCAAGGGCTGACCCAAATCTAATAATACCCAATGAAAAACCCTCAATCACCATACAAGCAAAACGAAAGGGCAACGACTACATACCATGGATCAAAGCGGAAGAAATTCGAGCTTGAAAAGGTGACCCTCGTAGCAAACACGTCCAAGCAGTGAAAACACCAACACCGGCACTCAAGCAATCCTCACGCAAACAAATGAAGATCAATTCGCAAAGCTCAGATGGAAAACTCAATCGCCAGAGCAATCAGCAAGGGAGCAATGAAGTTAGAATGGCACTGAAAATGCCCTAAATCCACCCTTATACCCATCTGAGCAAAGGTACCTCAACCATTAATGTGCGACAAGACACCTCTGACAAGTCCGAAAACCCGAGCCCCAAGCAGAATTTTGAAAAATTTCAGAATGCGTGGAAACACGGATTCCGCGGAAATGCAGAAACCAGGGAAATGAGGAAGATCAAGATTTTGGCAGAATCCGGGAAAATCCGCCATGGCCAGAAAATCGCGAAGTTAGGCAAAAACCCAGAATCGGAGAATCTTGCCAGAAACGGACAAGGAACTAGGGTCCGGGAAAATCTGCCAGAGCCAGAAAATCCCGGATCCAGGTGAAAACCCGGACTTGGCCAAAAACTCATTTTCAATCAATTCGAACCTCAAGGCAAGGTCAAAGCCAGCAAGATCAACATGTCAAAACCCTAAAATGATAAGTCCAATAGAACCAAAGGTCAAAGACACCAAAAAAAAGAGGGTCCCAACTCCGAGTGGGGCGTGTGTGCAAAAACTGCACAACAAGTTATTTCACTATGTTTCACCTAGATTTTCAAGTGTTCAATTAAAATAGATGAGGTTATGATCAAAGGAATTCAAGAGAAGATATATCAGAGTTTTATTGTAGAATTCAAGATCTATTCATCATGTCAAAGTATTATTGCATCATGCATGTTTTTGGAGCTAACATTGTGATGTAGGTTTCATGATCAAGTCAAGCATTCAAAGTATCATTTCAAGCAAGATTCAAGTGTTAAGATCCACATCCAATTCATTCATTTCATGCAAGTTGCAGACCTTCTAAGATCTCCATTATCTTGATGTTTCATACAAGGGTTTGTTTCAGTGGTAACATAGCTTTGTTCATTCTTCATTCCATATTTGATTCTTTATTTCATTTTAAGGTTTGATTACCAAAAACAAAAAAATTTCTCTCTTGTATGTGTGATTGTAGATTTAGGTTAGAGAAGGATTGAAAACATTTTAATTGCAATATTTACAAAGTTGTAAAAGTTGTCAAAATTGTTATCTCACAAAAACTATGATCCCAAAGTCATTTTCAACATTTTGATTGTGAAACCTCAAAAAATTGGAAGATTAAGATCTTCATCAAAGGCTCCTAAAAACTACAGAAAAACCCTAAACTTGGACCCATTCACCTATGAGAAAATGAATCCAATATTTTCTTCTAAAAAGCACTTTTGGTGACTGGTACACATGTTTCTCCCCTTCTCTGATTTGCAATTTATTTTCTACTTCTATTAATATCGAGTTTAATATTGTTGTTTCAAGTATTAGATTGCATTTTGGTGTTGATTTTCTATTTTTAATTTTTCTCCCCAAAGTGTTGATTGACCTTGATCCCTATCCTTTAGTCATAAGGAAATATGAAAATTCCCACTTTGATTTGATTCGCCTAAGGTAACTTGTTAATAAATTTATTGTGTGGTTCTCATTTCTTAATGAAATAAAGGAAGATAGGTCTATTTATTATAATTTTTGTGAACCCGCTCTTTTCAATCCAAAGAACCTATTTTTTTCTATGTTTCAATCACCATAATTTTCTTTCCAATCTCCAAAGAGTGTGAACCCTCAAGAACAACACCTCCTTTCTCTACATGATTAGATTTACTTGACTTTGTAGAAGCACTATTAAACTATACTACACATGCATCCAACTTATATAGAGTGCCAATCCGTGCACCCTTAGCAAACACCATAGTGCCTCTAGTCACAAACACCATTCAAGAAAGAAACTTTCACACCAACATCATTAAGCTTACTTACATAAAGTAAATTTCAATCTAGACTTGGTATATGCATCACATCATTAATTCCCTTCATTCTTCCATCATGAAATTGAATTCTAACTCTGCTATGAAGGCATCTGCATCATTGTAAAAAGATGAAAATTTTCTAAAGAACTATTTTTCTTTTTCTTCTTCTTCTCTTTTTTACAATCTTTCTAGATGTATCTAGTTTGCCCATGGTTCCAACAAATTTCACCTTGGACTTTATACCAGGAGACTTTGATCTCCCCTCTGACTTGGATTTAGACTTCTTATCTTTCTTCTTGCCTTTCTCCTTTGTTCTGTCTCGAACAACAAGAGCTTCCTTGGCCATCTCAGAAGACTTCCTTCACATTTCCTTTGATAGCAGAAAAGCAACCACATCTTCCATCTTGAAAGTGGTTGTTCTACTCCCAATAACCATTACCAAGTGATCCCATGTATTAGGAAAAGAACAAAACAGGAGCATGCAACAATCATTATCATCTATCTTCACACCAATAGACCCCAACTAAGCAATGATCATGTTAAATGCATTCAAATGATGTACAATAGATTCTCCTTACTCCATCTTCAAAGAATACAACTTCTTCCTTAGAAATAACTTATTTACTAGAGATTTCCCTTGATAAATTTCACCAAGCTTCTTCCACAAAAGTTTCATTGTCTTCTCTTCATGGATGTTCAAGAGAACTGAATCAACCAAGAACAGTCTAATCAAATCCTTGGATTTCTGGTCTATTGCATCCTAGTCATCTCGCAAGGTTGTTGATGGTTTTTTAGAGGCAACTACATCCCATAACTCTTGATCCACAAGAAAGTCTTCCATTTTGATTTTCCACAACTCAAAATTACCATGATTGAACTTCTCAATTCTCTATTGTTTCTGATGTGCTCGCCATCTTAAATCTGTAATAAATTATAAACTAGATTTCTCTAAAAGACTCCCACTAAAGAAGATCAACACAAAAAACTTGTCTTACCCTCAAGGAAAATAAAGCTGGTCAAGATTTGATACCAACTGAAAGGAAAGCAGAGTGTGGAAAACACCTTCCTAATACTAATCTTCAGGAGAGAGATACAAAAAATCTTTCAAAACTTGTAGTTATAGAACATAGATGCACATACAAGAAACATGAATAGACAATAAATAATGAACATGAGATTTATGTCGAAAAACCCTCTTGGGAAAGAAACCCACACACCAAAGTAGAGATCTCTTGTATTACAACAAAATGTAAATTACATACAAGTTACAGATCTATTCTCTTGTAGGTGTTTATTCACAAAATGAATCTGGAAGCATTCACTTACAATTGCTTTAATCATCATGCTTCTAACATAGTATAGCATTCAATACAAACTTCTCAAGTGTTTCCAAAAAACTGTCATTTCAACTTTCGAACAGTCACAAACAAACTTAACCATCTTTACCTCTTGTTGTCATCGAAGTCCTATCAAAATATCAAAGGGACTCATTATTATGTCTCGCTGATATATGCACCTCTCTTCAACAAGAGTCCTTTGCAATTATTCACCACTACCAACACCTTCCATCAGGATATCGAAGAGACTTTGTGATGACTCCCTTTGATATGGTGAAGTCTCATCGATAAAGCTTCATTAGAATATTAAAGGGACATTGTGATGAATCCCTGTAATATGTGTTTGTCTCCTTGATGAAATTGCTCATCAGGATGTTGAGGAGACTAGCCATTTTTTCCTACCAACATGAGCCTATCAACGCAATGAACCTTTGGTTGATGCAAAATCTTGTCACCGCCTGTCATCTATCGAGTGTCAGGGATCAAGGATCCCATGATCACCATACTATGTATAGCTCAAGGAAGTAGACTGACAACCATACCTAAGAACAACATAGAACAAAGTCCTTTTGTGGATCAAGATTCAGGGTTTCACAATACTCGACATAGAAGACTTGAAAAGTAAATCATATGATGCAACTTTGAAGTCTGACTATCAAAACCCTTCAATTTTAGCTATCTTTTCCAACTGCATTTGGTGAGTGATAAGCTCAAACACCGATGCCCAATTACCTACACAACTTCTAAATGTTTTCTGTTGAAAATCGAGGTAATTATGTACCTTTAAAACTTGTAAATCTATTATAATGTAGATCTAATTAAGTTTTCTTTGTTACAATTTCTTTGTGGATGATTATCTGTTTAGATTCATTTTACCATTTGTAGAAATAGACATAAGATTGTAGAAGAATAAGACTAGAAGATAGAAATGACACAACATATATCGTGTAGAAACCCTTTTAGGAAAAAACTCAACCACTAGAATGAATAGTGCTTGTATTATTTAACCTTAGAATAAGATTACAATAATTCTTTATCAATCCTTGCTTGAGATACTTCTTTTACCTTGAACAATTCTTCTTCACAACCTATAATAAACTCTAATAAAACTCTCTTCAACTTGATGCAATGTATAGACAATAACGAGCCTTGTAAAATCCAAAGAGTTTACAATTACAAAGAACAAAGCTTATCTCACAAAACCTATGCCTATTCTTTGTGTTGGTGTAATTAAATGTCTTGTACCTTGTCCTAGGTCATGATTACACCTTAGTTAAGTTTACTTAGGGACCACATAGGAGGTTGTTGGAGATTTTCCACTTTTGGTGGACTTGACATGTCATTACCACATCACTTCCACCTTTTGTGGACACATCATGTGATTATCTCTCCACCTTTTGTGGGTGATCCACCTTTTGTGGTGATTATCACATTATCCCTTCCCACTTTAGGTGGAGTGATAACTTTTCCTTGTTGTCTCATGTCATAAGATTATGACACTTGTCATAATCTTATACCCTCCTATGTTCTCACCTTGGCTATATAACCAAGGGGTCTCCTATGTACATTTGTAAACAATCCTCTTATATCATTGACATTGAATACATTTTATTCTTGTCATCTTGTTTTTATCTCTCTTATGTTTGTGCTTTCTATTAGGCCTCTAGATCTTGGGTGGCTACCTTCATAGCCAATTCTTACACTTTGCAAGTAGAGTTCTTCTGTGAAAAAAAATTTCAAACCAAGTCCATCAATTTGGGCATCCAAAACTAAAGTCCTAACTCAATGTTGATTACAAAGATATCTTGTAAGATTCTCCTCAAATTTGGTGCTCAAGAATGGGCCCACTTAACTCAGCCTTATAAAATATCTTCTCATACAAAAGTGTTAACTCTAAGATACCAACTTGGGCACCCAAGGTGGGTCCAAGTCAATCTATGTTAATTGAAACATATCTCTCCACCATTCATGCAAATATCATGCATGATTGATCATCCCCACTTAATTGAATGTATCACCTATTATCTTTCATGCATCTCAAGTCATTAGTCATGCATTCCAAGTCAACTAAAGTCAACTAGCATTCAACTAAAACTAACTACATGCACTTGAAGATAACTAAACCATAACTGAACTAGACTGAACTAAACTAAATTGAACTGATACTAATACTGAACTGAACTGATACTGAACTAAACTGACACTAAACTAAACTGAACTGAACTGAATTGAACTAATCTGAACGGAACTAAACTAAACTCCATGCATGTAAACATCAATCCTTAACTTCTAGGATCTTTACATGCATTACTAAAGTGTTATCTTTTTCTCCAAATATTTAATTTAACTCAAGGTGGGTTCCACCTTCCATGTGGGTGCCCCATGTGCTCCAATTATTTAGGAACTCTTCTTGGATGCCCTCACATGTTCCTATCATTTAGAATTAATAAGAAATGTCAATTAACATGTTCATTTCATTTGAATTTATTCTCTTTCTAATCCTAGTGTTGGGGAACACTTTCCAAGGACTTCGGAGATACATGAAATATGTTTAGGATTGCAATTTAATGCCATCCTGCTCCCACCATTCTCCCACTTGACATTATACATTGGAATTTTTCTAAAAAATGAATCATTATTATAAATCAAGTATAGGACTCAAGGCCAATGGCCTTCTTGCACCAACTAATTAATCCATGCCAACTTCAAATGCAACCTGCATAATTATGAAGCTCCTAGCAAATGAATAATACTCAAAACCAAGAGAACTTATCTCTAGGAACTAGTTTCATAAGATAATCTACAACATTAATCAAAGTGTCAACTTTCTCAATTAATACCTCCCCACTCTCAACCATTTCTTGCACAAAGCGATACTGAACATCAACATGCTTAGTATGAGAATGATAGATAGGATTTTTGGCTAAACGAATAATATTCTAACCATCACACTCAAGTTTAACTTACTTGCAATTAAAACCAATACAGGTCTTTCCCAAGTCTTTGTAACCAAACTACCTCTTTGGAGGCATGTGAAACCGCCGAGTGTATTGAACTCACTTCCAACCAAGGTGTAGGCTTCTTGGTCTTTACTATTGAAGAAATTTTTTCTTATAAGTAACCATTCCAACATATATATCTTACCATAAGAGAACTCAAGCCTCACCTATTTCTCCAAGTATCCACGAGGACTTGTAATCAACCAATCCATGCCAAAATCCAAATGCAACATAGCACTATCATGAAGTAATCAAGCAAATGATTAATGTACCAAATACATAAGATAACTACACAAGATCAATGTCAAAGATCTAATCATGAATCAAGAACATAAACATGACAACATGATTTAACCATATCCTCCAAGGAGATCACATGCATCATAACATACATAAACATCCTAGTCTCAAGAGAACAAGTACAATGCCAAACTCTAAATGTGTATCAAGAGTAAACCATGGCATAATAGCAACCACTCTAAACCAAGAAAAAACATATCCCCAATCACATGAGGGTAACCTTACCAATGATGCATCCATGTCACTACCAACAACTCCCATTGAACCGTGGTATGAGCTATACATGGCATCATGACTACCATCCTCTTCATGAAGATCACTCTTTAACATCAAGCAAAGAGTCATCACTAACATTTTTACATGAAATGATCAATGCATGATTACTGTCATCTAAGGATTCCTTTGTAGAAGAATCAAAACTCTTTTTCTTGTTCTTACAATCCTTCTTCACGTGTCTCGGTTTCCCATAGTTCCAACACTTTACCTTACTCCATCCTTCAGACTTACCCTTCCCTTCCTTGTCTCCCTTAGGTTCCTTTTCCTCAAGCCTAACTTTTACAAACAAGGCATCTTGGATTACCATTTTAGACTTCCTCCTCATATCCTCTGATAGGAGAGTAGGAATTATATTGTCCATCTTCGGATCTGCACTACTACCACTAATATCAACAATTAGATTTCCCAAGACTCTAGTAAAGAACAAAGTAACAAAATACATTTATCTTCATCTTCTAGATTTACATCTACAAATGTTGACTGACTTATAATCAAATTAAAAGCATTCAAATGATTTGCAAGAAAATCACCATCTTTCATCTTTAAATAATACAACTGTCTTTTCAGATACAACTTCTTAGTAAGACTTTTGGTTTGATAGATATCATCTATTCTCTTCCATAGCTTATATGCAATAGTTTCTTCTAAAACATTCAAGAGAATAGCATCAACAAGACATAATCTTATGGTCCCTCTTGCCTTCTTATCAATCTTAGCCCAATACTCATTTGACATTGTTGTAGGTGACTTTGTCTCATTACCAACAGCTAACCACTGATCTCTCTTTAAGGAGATCATTTTTAGTTTCCACATCTCATAATTAGATCCATTAAATCTTTCAATATCTGAATGAGAATTAAAACTCATTGTAACAAACTTATTTTCTAAAATCAACAATAACACAATAGTAAAATCTCCCACTACAACCAAAAGAACTTTAAATTTTAAGAGAAAGGCATCCCAAAATCTACCCCAACTGTTAGCTCTGATATCAAATGTTGAAAATGTAGGTTATTATGTAGCTTTAAAACTTGTAGAAGAATAAGACCAGAAGATAGAAGTGACATGAAATATACTGTGGAGAAATCATTTTGGAAAAAAAAACCACTAGAATCAATAGTGCTTGTATTATTTAACCTTAGAGTAAGATTATAATAATTCTTTATCAATCCTTGCTTGAGATGCTTCTTTTTCCTTCAACAATTCTTCTTCACAACCTGCAATAAACTTTGATAAAACTCTCTTCAACTTGCTACAATTTATAGACAATAATGAGCCTTGTAAACTCCAAAGAGTTTACAATTACAAAGCACAAAGCTTATCTCACAAAACCTATGCCTATTCTTTGCAAGTAGAGTTCTTCCATAAAAAATAATGTCAAACCAAGTCCTTCATCAATTTGGGCATCCAAAATTGAAGTCCTAACTCAATGTTGATTACAAAGATATCTTGTAAGCTTCTCCTCAATGTTGGCGCCCAAGAATGGGCCCACTTAGCTCAACCTTATAAAATATCTTCTCATGCAAAAGTGTTAACACCAAGATGCCAACTTGGGCACCAAAGGTGGGTCCAAGTCAATCTTTGTTAACTACAACATATCTCTCCACCATTCATGCAAATATCATGCATGATTGATCATACCCACTTAATTGCATATATCACCCGTTTACTGTCATGCATCTAAAGTCATTAGTCATGCATTCCAATTCAATTGAATTCAACTAGCATTCAATTGAAACTAACTACATGTAACTAAAGATAACTAAACCATAACTGACTAAATTGAACTGAACTGAACTGATACTAAACTAAACTAAACTAAACTGAATTAATCTAAACTAAACTGAATTAAACTGAATTGAACTCCATGCAAGTAAACATCAATCCCTAACTTCTAAGATCTGTACATACATTATTGAAGTGTTATCTTTTTCTCCAAACAGTTAACTTAACTCAAGGTGGGTTCCACCTTCTATTTCGGCACCCCATATGCTCCTATTATGTAGGAACTCTTCTTGGATGCCCTCACATGTTCCTATCATTTAGAATTAATTACAAATGTCAATTAACATGTTCATTTCATTTGAATTCAATCTTTTCTAATCCTAGTGTTGGGGAACACTTTCCAAGGAATTAGGAGATACATGAAATATTTTTATGATTTTAATTACATGACATCCTAATCCCAACATTTTCTTGATTTTAGAGATCCTTAATGAGTCAATTTTAGACACCTTTTCTCAACAAAGTATAGGACCATTTTAACTAAAATGGACTTAATTTTTCCTTATTTAGGATGTTGTAAAGCGTTTTCTTACACTTTCACACTAATCTAGGGCTTTATTAATTAATTGAGGTTAATTAGATCTTAATTGGCCCCTTAAATTCAAATCCAAGCCTTATTTATTGTATTTTTTGAGGGATAAATCCCAACACTCATTAATAATGTTGCATAACACTTAATTTGGCAAGGTTTGAGTCTTATGGTAGTGAACTAGGACCAATTTTCCACCTAGGGTGAATGGATCCCCACAATATCATAGGACCCCTTATTTATAGATTAATTCATCTCCTCGAAACTTGCTCCTAGAAAACTGTGCTAGGACCTATTCACCCAAGATGGTGAATGGGTCCTCCTTACTAAGGACACCCTTTTTTGGGCTTATTTTTGGTGGGATTTTAATAATTTTGGATCTTAGATCTGATGTTGGCTTGTGTTATTTGAGCTTTGGGGTTAAATCTTAAGTTATGTATAAATATAAGGTTATTTTACATAATTAGACACTAGAAGAAGATTTCAAGAAAACTAAGAAGCAAAAGAATTTTCATCAAGCATTCACATTCAAGAAGCAAACAAGAGTGAAGTTTTGGAGTAGTATTACAAGTCTTCAAGCTCATTTTGTGTCCAAGATCAAGCATTATTGAAGGATTCATGATAGATTCCTATGGAGAATCATGATGGATTCTAGGTGTTGGGAGATGCACAAGACAGACAACCAAGCCTAAGGACTTGTTTCCTAAGTGATTCCATCTTGTATGATCATCCTACTTGCAACCTAAAGAGAGGTATATTCAGATTTGTGACTTATTGAGGGGATTTTTGATCTTCTAAAGTAGGTCACTTGCATTGTTCATGTTTCATTTTAGGGTTTTCTTCTAACACATTTGAATAGGATTTGCTTTACATTACTAGAGATCTTAATCTTAGACACACTTTAGGTTAGGATTACACACACATCACATATTTCAGATTTTCATTCATGATCAAGGTATAATTGCCAACTTGGGGTTTGAATGAAGCAAACCCCTATCCACCAATAAAATTCAAAATTTGTCTTGTAGATTATTAGCAAATCCAGATCTGAAAGTGGAAATTTCTAGTCACAGGGGAGTGGAAACTTGGAGGTTACAAATTAGATTAAAAGTGTTCCAGAAGGGCCTAGTAGGACCCATTCGCCCAAGGTGGAAAATGAGTCCCTATTAGGGTTTTAGAGACAATAGATTTTTACACTGTGCAAGATTCATTTCTAGATTTAGAGTTCCCCATATAGGTACACCAGGACCTAGTCGCCCAAGATGGCAAGTGAGTCCATGATGGAATGACAAAAACAACAAGCTTTGATCAGGTGCACAACATTCCCTATTCTCTATTTTTCCTAGAAAAGTTGTTTCTTTATGTTTTGTGTTAAATTCATTCATTGTATGTGATAGACCTAGAATTAGGGTTAATTTACTAGTTCAATTTCTTCTCCTCATTTATTGTGATTTTTCTCACCACCTTGCCCTTGTAAAAAGGAAGAGATTGCAATATTCCTAAATCTTGACTTAATTCATCATCTTAGGTTGATAATTACTTCAAGGTTTTGGATCTTATTTCTTTAGTAAAACTATAATAGAAAAAGAGGGTTAGACATCATTGCCCCCTTTTTCTATGTTTCATTAATTAACCTCTAAATTTATCCCACTATTTATTTTATGGCACTAAAATATGATGTTTCTCAAAAAATAACATAACAGTAGCAAAATTTCTACTAATACCAATCTTAGTCTTCCATGTGTTGAATAAGAGAGTTGATGTTAATGAAATTTGATAAATATCGTTCTAAAATGAGGAATATATCATGTATGAATTTATACTTTACAAATAATATATATATATATATATCCCTTTTTGGTTTGGAAGTTGTAGGGATTGTAGGCTACCAATGGTGAAGTGCTAGTTATTCCCACCTTCAACCGAAAGGAGTTTACGAGCAAGTAATGCTTCATATATATACACCTTTTGGAGCCCATTCATTGTTGTAATTAAACTTAAACAATTGCAATATCTTTTAGAGCCAACAAAAAATGGTAATATAAAACCATCACTAAATGGGTTATGTTGACTAACCTATTAGATTAAGTTGGGAGGGAATATTTACCTCCCTTTGGTTGAGTAACAAACACACAATTTGAAATTAATGAATTCTGGAACCCTACATGTATCCCAACACTAGAAAGGGTAGTTGAACCTTGAGGTGGCTGAGTTTATAACTTACTTATTCTAAGTTAGGAACCTCTTTTCTAGTTATAGGGCTATGTTTGGTGTAGGTGCTAACTTTTACGAGAACAAATGGAGTAGGACCCAATGAGGGCATAGTTCAAGGTGGTAATATTCTGACATGTAGGCTATTCTTGTCCATCCTAGTTGATCAAGGATGGAAAATCCTATGACCCACTTAGAGATAAGATTATCCATACTTGAGATAGACAGGAGTCAATAAGTATACTATGTTGACGGATTGTTAGTAATGCCCCTTGGATAGTGGGATATATTCCTCCAGGAGCATGTGGGCCTCAAAGCTAGTGGCATGCCAATGATGGACCACTTTGTTTGCTTAGCCATCCATTGGACTATAGGAAAAGGATTTCTAACGAAGCTAAAAGTAGGTAGAAAACTAGACATACCTCATAGCATTGAAGTTATATAATCTAATACAGTGTTGATCAATAGTTGGAACACCTTATTAATTCATCATGATGCAAAAGTACTATCAAATTGAGATTGAGTTGGATCTAATGTCATCTCTCTTTGATATTTTCCACAATTTTCACTTATGGAAAATTAATCCCTTTAAGCAATCTTTTCTTAAAAATGTTTTCTTGTGGCTTTGGTATTCATCTTACCATTTCTATAGACTGTGTTATTATCTTTGGAATTTGTGAATTTTGACATGGGGGGGAACTAGTTTAGGAAGAACCTAGTAATTGTGAGATGTGGAAACATGATAAAGAAGTTTGGCCCATTATTCAATGGGAAAATCTTGCCTCGTATGTGGAAGGCATGTAGGGGCATGAACCCAAGCTTTCTATGGAGTTTGCTACTTCTTTCCGAGTGAATGGAATTGTTACTGTTGGTGGGTACTCCTTCACAATGACCATTGAGCTTATTGTTATGGTGATGGGGATTCTACTAGAGGGTGTGTGCATTCCCTATAAGCCTAAGGTCCATTATCAAAAAGACATGGACCTCTTTTTGAAAGAGGGAGAAAAGGTGAACAAGCTCTAGAATGGCTTCAATTGGGTTGACCGCCCCAATGTTTGGAGTAAGGTTGTGGAAATCCTAATGAGGTATGTAACGTTCGAGGGCCAGTTCCATCACTTTCATGCTCATTTATTTTTGACGCTTAACCATCTCTGTTATAATTTAAAGATGAAATTTTTCATTTAGATTCTATCCTCTCTTGAAAAATCAGTCAAAAATGTCCAAGTTAAAAGAAAGAATTTACCTATCCACCAATGTCTTATCTTTTGTCTCTGTTTTTACTAGGCCACTTTGTTACCCTCCCTTACCACTGTTAAAAATAACACCTTGGTCATTCGTGACCCCATTGAACCCCCATTGAACCCTAGTCCCTCCATTACCTTAGACAAAGCCCCACACACTACTCTTCATATTACCTATGCCTGTGGTAAAATCCATGCTAATGAGAAAACCCCTCTCGACCCCATTAAATGTGTTCCCCTATCAAAGCATACTCCTATTTCTACTTCTGGATCAAATAATTTAGATTATTCAAATGAAAAGATGTGGAATCCCACCCCTATTAATTCCTCCATGTACTCCCATGTTAATGCAGAGGGTTCTGATGTCCCTAACACCCCCCCATCATTAACCTTAGCCTTTAAAACTCCCCTATTTTTTGCATCAATTTGGAGGGGACCCATGCTAAACCCGAGTCAAATTTTGACACTTGTACCTCTATTGACCCCCTTCACATTAAAATCAATGAAATTTTGTAGATAGTTAATATCAAAAATGACATCCTGAAGTGGCTCAAGGGAGTCAACTTATTACTACTAAATAGAGAATCTAGACTCTAGAAAACAAGGTGTTGCAATAGTAGGTCCCATGACTAGGGGATGTGGAGGATAGTGGCCATTGGGATTTGATAGCCTCCCTCGCTAAGTCATTTGAGCATTGGGACAATTGTGATAAGAAGTTGGAAGAGCTGAGAGCTATCATTAGCACAAAGGAGGATAAAAATAATTTATAAATGGAGATTGATTCTATTCACAAGAACTAGGAAAAAACCACATAGTGCCTCTAGGTCATTACTGATTATAGCAAGGAGACTGTGAATAACACCACTTTCACCATTTAGATCTTTCAACAAGAGAAGTAAAATCCATGGAAAATTGTTGGCTAAGGAAGGTCGTGATGATAGTCACACATAGAAGAAGGGTAAGGTGGTGGACAACTCGGCTCTAGATGCCATGGGGGACACTCAAGCTATTCAGAAATCCCCCTTGTCTTTCAAGGAGAAGCTTCACTTCTTAGCTTAGGAGTGGAAAGCTATCAGTGATCTCAAGTTGTTGGGAGATCTGTAGGGTTTTTTGGTCCCATGTTGGTCTTTTGTATGTGTTGTCTCTATTTATTTTTGTTGGTCAGACTATTTAAGTTTTATTTTTTTCTTTAGTTTGTTGGGTGCATCACTTCTTATGAGCCCCTCATTTGTCTTAATGGTTGTTTTGTAATGGGTATTGGACCTTCCAGTCTTAATCAAATCAAAACAATTGGAACACCTTGGGTAGATGGTCATTAGGATGTTGACCTTGTGAGCAACAAGTTGGTATAGTTTCTAACTCTCTCATCTTCATTCACATAATCTACTTGAAGGGGTGGATAGGGATTGAATCTAGATGGAGGGATCATGTTGCACCCCTAATATGAACTAAGGCAAGAAAAAGGCATGGAGTCCACCTCACCTTGCATGAACAATTATGGTAAGTTTTAAGTATTATTATTTTAGGATTACCTCATGAATTTAGTATACTAAAAACTAGCATTAATGATTGTCTAGTTGTATGCATGAATGGCCAATGAACTTGTTGGAAATAAATTTAGATTGTTGAAAGTGATAGTCAATTATATCATGATTGTAATGTTGTCAAAAAAATAGTGACATTTTTTTGGATTTCATTGGGGTTGTTACACATTCTCCACTAGCTAGTGCACCAACAATTTAGCATTATAGGGCCCCACAACTGTGTCTGACACTTTTAGAGAAGAAAATATTAAAAAGTTAGCATCTTGCAATCAAGATACTCCTAACACACCTAAAAAAGGGAAAATAAGCCCTAACATAGTGCATGACAAGGCCACTAGACTCTCCTGCACAAATAACATCTATGTCGTTTATGAAAAGTTTGACATATTAACGTGCATATACAAAATCATAATATCAAGATTTATCCTTAATAACTCCTAAAATCAATAAAATGGATAATTCATAAAACCAAATCTTCCAATCATTATCTAAATCATCTGAGAACTTTGCAAATGCACCATTTATTAATATTACTATCATTTTTTATTGTTTTTAACTATTGTTTTCTCAAATGACATGAAAGTTGTAAAAATGAGTAAAACTCTTTCAACCAATCATATTATCAATAAATAGTTTTTAATTTTATTTTTTTTAAATCACATAATGACATTTGAAAAGTTAAAATATTTATTTGAATTTGAAAATTTCTCACATTTTATTGATTAAAAGAAAACATTAATCTATGAATTAACAATATAGATTACAATAATATTGCTAAAAGGAAATACTAATGATAATTTCCTTCTAAGAACTATCTAAAAAGGGGTCAGATATCCTATTGATTCTTTCGTATGGGGCGGTTTACATGCACCCCAAGCACCTTGAATGTAATCCAACCCCCAAGAATGAATCTATACTTACCACATTTTAATTTTCTTTAGCTCCTTTAATTAGTCCCTATGTTTAAAGGTCTACAAATTTGAGCTCCTTTAGTGAATTCCATTTTTTAAATAATATTGCAAATAAAACTGTTTTCAATTTCAAAAATATTAAGAATAACAGTGATATTTTATAGTGATAAACATTTGATTATAGTTTGATTGAAGATTTATGAGTTGAAAGGGTGACTGCTGAAAATTGAAAAACCGCGACCATTTATATGATATCCGATATATAATTGATGGCACAATACCCACAAAACCAAAAAAATCATAGACTGCAGAGTAATTTTTTTGAGAGTTCAACGTCTTTTAATTTTGTTCAAAAATGGATAATGTTGGATGAGAAGGTAGATTTGCGTATGAAGGTTATGACGAAAATAGATTTGATAATGAAAGAAGAAATGGATATAGTACATAATTGATTCTTATCTTCTACAAAATTCCTTCAATAGGTGCAATAATGAGCTTACTTTATACACAAAGATGAATGAAAAAGGTGAAATTCTAATTGTATGTTTATATGTTGATGACTGAATATTCACAAGTGACTTATCCATTGATTTGCTCAAAGGAGCTATGAAAAAGGAATTTGAAATGATTGATTTGGGTCTCATGAAATACTTTTTAGGCATTTAGGTGAATCAAAATGAAAATGGTATATTCATCTCTAAAGAAAAGTATGATATGATATTTTGAAAAGGTTTAATATGTTGAAATGAAAATCTGCACCAATACTAATTGTCACAGGTTTGAAGATAAGCAAAGATGACAAAGGATCCAATGTGGATCCAATTTAATATAAGAAAATTGTTTGTAGTCTCATGTACCTAACAGCCACGAGGTTGGATATAATGTATGGTGTAAGTTTGATTTCAAGGTTAATGGAGTCTCCAAAACAATCACATTGTAAAGATAGGAAAATAATTCTAAGATATGTGAGTGGAACAATAAATTATGGCATTCAATATTCATGCTCAAATGAGTTCAAGCTCGTAGGATACATAGATAGTGATTGTACTAGAAGTGGAGATAGATGCACCAAAAAATTCAGAGCTGGAAGTAAAGACAAATGTGCTAGAAATTTTAGAATTGTAAGTGAATACGGATGCATCAAAAATTTTAGAACTAGGAGTGAAGATAGATGCGCTAGAAATTTTAGAGCTGAAAATAAAGATGGATGCTCTAGAAATTTTGAGAAGAATGTTAACTAGTTGTGATTAAGGGGGAGTGTTGGAGTTTAATCCCAACCGTTGCATTTATTCCTCCTCTATATGTTTTGCTAGTGATCATTTCTCTTTCCATTCTCACATGTGTATAGGATTGCTTTAGATTTGAATTTTAATGCAAAATCCTCATCTTCAGATTTTCTTTGCTGGATGTTAGATCAACATTTAATTGTAATTAATGTTTTTGGTTTTCCCTCCTTGGCTGGGCTCTTTTGTAGCTTATGCAAGAAGCTTTATATTGTCTTTTTGTGTGGGTGAAAAGAACTAGAAAAAATGAGAAGGAATAGAATGTAAGTAGGGAAAAAGAGAAGAGGAAGAAGTTTGTTGTATAAACAACATGAACAATCACAGAACAGGGGACTTTATATTAGTTTTTTTGGGCATAGAAGAGCAATAGCTTTGTCATTGCACAAGCAATATTTTTGTATGAATTTTGTTACTAAGTTATAAAAAGTTATTTGTTGTTCATCCCCTGCACTTCTTTGTGTTTTGTTTTGGTTTTTGTTTTACTCTGCCTTTGTATAGCATTGAGATAGTTTGAATTGATGAGGAATGGAAAAAGCATGGAAACCATTCTATTAGGTGGCCTGACGAACCTTTGAAGGATACACAATTTACAAAGTTCAACCAAATTTGGTGCACTTGCAGGAAACCCGAACCATTCCTATTTAAATATGCAATTTGGGAGTTTATTTCAATAAAAAAATAGAGAATAGAGAAGGAAGGGCATGAGAGAGAGGATTTGAATAGGGAGGGGCATAAGGATAGAGCAATAGGTGTGGATTCAACAAGATAAAGTTAGAAATGTCTAAGTAGTAGGACACCATATTATAGGTTCTTCTCCCCTATAGTCATATCTTCACATAATGGTTGCATAATGTTTCTTAAACTCGAGAATATTAAGCCTAGTCTCTCATTTTTTTTGGTTAAGTTGAACCTAGGTGCTTGTTTGAAACTTTCACCATTTCATCATATAATCTATAGGGTTATTCAATGCAGATAAATAAATTAACAAGTAAAGGATTTAAAAATTACAAAGGTGATTTGTGTTCATTATTCACTGACCCACACACAAATCAAAATCTTAGCCTCAATGCGAAGAGGTTTCCTATTCATTGGTGTCACCACCAAGAGATTAGGAACTATTTTTATGATAGGTGGTACATGGTCTTTGATGACCGACCGTGCAAAAAATGTGAAGTCCCCCAATATTTTCTTAGGAAACTATACAGTGAGTACATATTGAAAAAAATCCCAAATTACTTTGATATGAGGGACTTCCAGGGGAGAGGTGGGGGGTCGGCTTAGGATAGGCCTGGTGCACAACCAGATCCTATGCAGAAAGGGAGACGAGCTCTAGCTAGGCCGCCTCGTGAGCACGTTGTTATACCAGTCGTTGCGAAGGAGAGTGTCAACATCTAGAGACATTTTAGGTGATCAATACTTTGACCCAAAGTGTCATCCATCATACTATCCCTATTCTACAACACCATCCAGGGGAGTCTTCAAGTGGTGGCCTTCAAACACATGTGTGTCAATCTTGCAGGGTGACTTGTTCATATGACCCCACCGACACTCAGGAGGCTGCTGCAGAGGATCCGTATGCAACTACGGAGATGGAGAGGGTGATTGAAATTTTGTATGATGCATATGGAATTGATACTTAGGTAGAAGTTAACATGTTCATTGAATTTAATTTATTAAATTTTATTTTGAAATGCAAGATTAACTAATTTAGTTTTATGATGTTAATTAAATTGCAGGGTCACAGTGTTGAGACTAGATACACCAGCCCTCCATCTACTTATTTTTGCAGTACACCTATCGGCTAGGTATGTAACTAGTAAACAATTTTAAATTTATTACATGTTAATAACATTGTTTTATGAATGGTATTTTAATATGTAATTTTGGATGTTGAATAGGGTAATATTTAAGGTTTCGAGGGATCACCTCCCAGTGCCAGTGGATTTACTCAAACCTTCACATAGGTAATAGAATAAAGAGTTTAACTAATGAATTGTAATTAATAGATTTGTGTACTTTATATTCATATTGTTGGTTACATTGCATTGCACATCATTCAAACTCAAAGCATTACTTCACATTCCATAACTAATAACTAGATGTTGATAGATGACAAAATTTCAACTACAATATAGTTTTTTAGAAAGTCAACATAAGTAGTGATGCAATTTCTTCACATGGAGGCATGTGCTTGCAAAGGTGAACCTACAAGACAAACTAATATGGATGCTTGGAAAAAATATATGAAACCATAATAGTAAGCAATAGCATAGAAAAGATAGTATTTTCAAAAAATGCCTTAAAGAAATGCAGTCTCATGGCACGATGGAATTCCATTCCATTAGGTCATAAGACCACATTTCTTCAAGACATTTCTTCAAAATGCTCACCACCTTTTCTATGATACCACATTTTTCATACGTGTGCACCAAAGTATTTTATCAAACTACTCGTGCTTCCTTGTTGCCATGGCTGAAAGCCTAAAATAGGTGCTTTCCAACAAAGTATGGATGCTTGGAAAAATATATGTCAAAGCATAATAGTAAGCAATAATAGCAATGAACTTCTTGAAAAAATTCTTGAAATGCATTCTTATGGTGATGGAATGCCATGATGTACATTTTTTTGTAATGGCATTCCATCACCATAAGACCTCATTTCTTTTGAGGCATTTTTTCAAACAGTTCAAGTTGCCTTCTCTATGCCACCACAGTTATCATACATGTCTACAAAAGAATTTAATCAAACAATTCAACAACTTGATGCGATGGGTAAAATTCTAAAAACACATCCTTTCAAACAAGATATGGATAGGGAAAATAGTAAGCATGCTAATAAAAAATTTATATAGTTTAATAATTACTCAAAATTTTGTTCATTAGATCTCATAGACTATAAGTCATGACGTGGATTACTATTGTAAATTTTTTGTGATTAAATAATTTGTTATTTTATTTTTAGATGTTGGTTGTGGAAACACTGCAAGGAAAGCAAAGGTGTAGAAGCAACTTTCCTAACGTCAAAACCATAGGGGAGTAAGCAGGCAGTACTTTTAATTTTCTAACTACAGTCTAATTAAGACACACATGCAAGATCTATAGAAACAGAGAAGACAATCAAAGACAACGAACAACAAATTTCCATGGGAAAACCCTTTCGGGAAAAAACCCACCACACCAAGCTGAATCTTTTTGTATTACAGTAACTAAAATATTACATACAATTCAAAGATGCAACTCTCAGGTTATCAGTTCTCAGTAGCTACAATCACTGTTCATACAGTTCCAGAAAAAATCTCTCAACTCTTTGATTTTTCTCATCGTTATTTCAAATCAGAATTGAGCTGCTTTTATTTCATTCACATTCTAATTTTTGTCTTCTGAGCATCCTCATCCGCCATCGCTAATCATAGATAGTTTCCTTTCAAGCAGATGATTTCCCTTTGCATGCAGTTTTTCTAGGGCTGCAACTGAAGCATAAAATCAACTATCATCTTGTTTGAAAATTGCTTCTTGTGATTGGTCCACGATGCTACACATAGGATGGTCAAAATAGTCAAGGGCGTTCAACTTTGTTGGCATATCGGTGAGACACTCACTGTGTCTCTCTGATGCCATAAAGTTTCTCTATCGATATCAGCTTTAAGTCTCCAACAGTCGACAAGACAACAAAGAAGTTATATCGAAACCATCGATGTCCATTTTGTTCCTATCGGCAAAGGTTTCCCTTATCGGCGAGACTCATATCGAATGCATAAGTCATAAGAATCAGACATTCCATCGGCAAGACACTTCGTTCTCACCAGGACCTCAAATCGAGTTCACAAATCACAGTGATGAGGTTTCCATTCGGTGAGACATTCACTTTTCAGAGAGACTCGTATCAAAGTCTTCAGTAACAATGATGAGCTATTCCTTTTAGCAAGACATACCGATCTTGCCAAGACTTTCTGCTGACAACCTTATGTTACTCCAAAGCCTTTCACCTATCGACAAGACCCCACGGTTTTGATGAGACGTCATATCGAAACAAAGCTTCCATTGAATGTCACATTGTCACCAAGACTTGTGTCTATCGCCATGACCTTTCTCTGAGCTCCCCAAGTCTTACCGAAGACTTACTATCGCCAAGACTCATGACTTTCACCAAGACTTCTCAACAAAGTATTTTGTCACCGCGAAGACCATGAGACATCTCCCGTCAGCGTGACCTAACCAAGTCACCAGGACTTCCCAGCGAAGTCTTTTGTCACTACGAAGAACTCCCATCGGCGTGACCAAGCTGCATCGTTGATACATCTCCCTGACACCTGAGTTAGCTTGATAAGATCACACTATCACCCGAAGAAATCCATTCACCAAAAGGTCATGCTGAATGCTGAAAGTCACAGTGACAATCTTGTCGGCAAGACATCAACTCTATCACACTGATATGAACATTTTTAGAACTTCAAAACAGTTGGTCGGCTAGACATCTGTGATGTCACATTGACTTTTCCTTCAAGGAGTTTCTTGTCAATAAGAATTGAGGCACAGATTCCAACAAGCTCCCACTTGACGAAGATCTTACTGACACCTCCAGAGCATCATAAAACTACTGAGATTCATGGCTAAGAGGCCCATCAAACTGGCACACCAATTGAACTTGTTTGTGCATACAGGCTTCGACAATGCATTTGTAACATTCTCCAAAGTATCCACTTTCTCCAAAGAGACCTTCCCATCCTTCCCATCCTCCACCATATCTTGTACAAAATGATACTGCACATCTATATGTTTCGTCTTGGCATGGAAAGTAGGATTCTTTGCCAAACATATAGCACTCTGGCTGTCACAGTAGATAGTAATCTTTTCTACATCAAAGCCAATGTTAGAACAAAAATGTTTTAACCAGATTGCTTCTTTATAGGCATGTGTGGCTGCCATGTATTCTGCCTCTGTAGTAGACAAAGCGACTATAGCCTACTGCATGCTCATCCAACTCACTACACCACCATTCATCATGAAAATATATCCACTAGTGGATCTTCTACTATTAATGTCCCCTGCCCAATCAGAATCCACATAACCTTGAATGCTGAGAGTCTTCTGTGATTCAACCAAGTTACCATGGTAACACAAAGCATAGTTTGAAGTGCCCTTTAGATATCTAAACACTCTCTTAACAGCATCCCAATGTGTTCTTCTAGGATTTTCCATAAAACGACTAAGAACTCCCATTGCTTGGGTAATGTCTAGCCTTGTATAGACCATAGCATACATGATATTGCCAACTGCACTTGCATAAGGAACACTGGTCATGTCCTCCATCTCAGAAGAATATTTTGGACAATCCTCAATAGATAGCTTTGTTCCCTGTGTAATTGGAACAACTAGTTGCTTTCATTCAGTCATACAAAATCGCTCTAGAATAGTCATGACATACTTACTCTGATTGAGCCAAAGCTTTTTGTTCTTTCTATCCCTGGTTATTTCCATTCCTAGAATGTACCCTGCTGCACCAAGATCTTTCATCTCAAACTTTGCAGATAATTGAGACTTAAGATCAGAAATCATTAGCTTACTATTGCCTATGAATAGCATATCATCAACATAGAGAGCAATAATAAGTATTTGATCACTTTCAGCTTTGTAATACACACAGTGATCACATTTTGATCTTACAAATCCCAATGACAAAACAAACGTGTCAAACTTTTGGTACCACATTCTAGGGGATTGTTTTAAACCATACAGAGATTTCTTCAACTTGCAAACCAATCTTTCCTTACCTTTTACCACAAAGTGCTCCGGCTGGGACATATAAATTTCTTCTTCAAGATCACCATGAAGAAACACTATTTTCACATCCATTTGTTTAATCTCTAAATCATATGCTAATGCAAGTGACAAAAGAAATATAATAGATGTCAACTTAGCTATAAGAGAAAAGATTTCTCCATAGTCAATTCCCTCTACCTAGGAATAACCTTTTGCAACTAGCCTTGCTTTATATTTTTCTACACTACCATCTAGACCAATTTTCTTTTTGAATATCCATTTGTAGCCTACAGATTTTCTTCCTTTAGGCAATGGAACCAAACTCCAAGTGCCATTCTTTTCTAATGATGTCATTTCTTCATTCATGGCTTCCAACCAAGAGTTTGAATCAGACATTTTAAATGCCTCATTCACAGTCTGAGGTTCATCAGTGCTAGAAATCAAAGCATAGGCACAAGTAGACTCTATTAAAGAAAACCCATACCTTTCAAGTTGCTTTCTTTCACGAGTTGACCTCCTCACAGGCTAAGGCTGAGGTGGTTCTTCATCATCTTCAGAACTTTCAGAACTGCTTGAGCTCTCCTCAATATCAAGTGCATTTTGATTTTTCAATTCCTCTTTATCTGGTGTCTGAGGAATTGCTACTACATCCTTTTCATTTTCTGATTTCTTCTCTAACTGCAGATCCAATGTAGAAGGTTTCAGCTCACGAAAGATAACACTCCTGCTATACAAAACCTTCTCAGTCTCAGGGCTCCAAAGCTTGTATCCTTTTATGCCAACACTATAGCCAATAAAAATACACTTTACAACATTATTTTCCAACTTGGATCTTTTTTCAAATGGCACATATGCATATGCCTCACAACCAAAGACATGAATATGTCTCAGAGAGGGCTTCCTTATAGACCATGCTTCCAAAGGCGTCTTCTCAACAAGAGAAGAGTTAGGAGAACGATTTACCAAGTAATATGATGTAGAGACCACTTCAGCCCAAAACTTCTCATCCAAGCCAGCACTGCTCAACATACTTCGTGCTCTTTCCATTATTGTCCTGTTGAACCTTTCAACAACTCCATTTTGCTGTGGAGTGTAAGGTGTAGTCTTATGTCTTTTAATTCCATGATCTGTATAGTACCTTTCAAATTCATCTAAACAGAACTCACCGCCATTGGCAGTCCTTAAGCACTTTATTTTCTTACTAGTCTAATTTTCAACAAGGTTTTTAAATTCCTTAAACTGACTAAACACTTCTGATTTACTTTTCAAAAAATATACAAATGTCCTAGTATAATCATCGATAAATGACACATAGTATCTTGATTTAGATAGAGACGGAACATTCACTGGACCAAACACATTAGAATGTATATAATCAAGCAAACCAGAAGATTTGTGAGGACTGGAATAAAATGAAACATGATGTTGCTTTCCATATATGCAATGTTCACAAAATTCGAACTCAAGGTTATAATCTTCAAGCCCTTCTACCAAGTTTTTATTTTTCAAGGTTTTTAAACCTTTTTCACCAATGTGGCCAAGCCTATGATGCCAGAGCATAGTCTTCTCTACTGGAAGTTTAATCTCCATTAGGAATTTTTTCCTTCTTTTCTCCGTGAGCAACCTCAAGTGACTTTGCAGAGACACTGTTGCATTGAATAGCTTGTGCATCCAACTTGTACAAGGTACCAATTTGAGCACCCCTAGCCAGCACCATAGAGCCTCTAGTCATCTTGCAGCCATTTCTAAAGAACATGACCTACACTCCAATATCATTCAGCTTACTTACAGAAAGTAGATTTTGAGCCAGACCTGGTATATGCATCACATCATTGATTCCCTTCACTCTTCTATCAAGGAATTGAATTATGAATCTTCCACGACCAAAAATTTCTAAAGATGAATCACTTGCCAAGTACACCTTTCCACCATTGTATTCTTCATACTTCGTAAACCATTCTCTATGAGATGTCATGTGGAAAGATGCTTCAGAATCAATCAGCCAGACATCATCAAATGCTTGTGTAGCCAAAGCTGCAATGAAGGTATCTGCATCACTCTGAGAAGAATCATTTCCAGAAGAATTCTTCTTCTTCTTTTTCTCCTCCATGCAGTCCTTTAAGACATGACCAGGTTGCCCACAGTTCCAGCACTTCACCTTTGACTTCTTGCCAGGAGACTTTGATCTCCCTTCTGACTTTGATCTGGACTTCTTGTCCTTCTTCTTGCCTTTCTCTTTTGGTCTACCTCTAACAACCAGAGCCTCCTTTGCCATCTTAGAATATTTTCTTCTCATTTCTTCTGATAACAGAGAAGCAACATCTTCCATCTTGAATGTGGATGTTGTACTCCCTATAGCCATCACTAGATGATCCCAAAAATTTGGCAAAGAACATAGCAGTAGCATGCAGCGATCTTCATCTTCTATCTTCACACCAACAGATGTTAACTAAGCAATCAACATGTTGAAAGAATTTAAGTGATCAGCAACAGATCCTCCTTCCTGCATTCTCAAAGAATACAACTTCTTCCTCAAGAACAATTTGTTCACCAAGGACTTGCCTTGATAAATAGATGCCAGTATTTTCCACAAGGAAGAGGCAGTCTTTCCTTCATGCACGTTCAAAAGAACAGAGTCTACCAAACAAAGCCTTATTAGCCCTTTAGACTTTCTATCTGCCAAGTCCCAATCCTCTTGCTTCATGCTTTCAGGCATTGTTCTAGTCACGATAGTCCAAAGATCTCAATCAACTAGCATATCTTCCATTTTGAGTTTCCACAGCTCAAAATTGCTACCATTGAATTTCTCTATTTCCATCCTACTGGATGTCCTCGCCATCTTAATCTGTAATTAAATTAAAAAAAACTCTACAAAACTCCCATTGGAAAAGGATTGACTCAAAAAACCCAACCCACTCACAAGGACAACACAACTGGCCAGGCTCTAATACCGCTTATAAGGAAAGCAGAGGTGTGGAAGCAACTTTCCTAACGTCAAAACCACAAGGGATTAAGCAAGCAGTACTTTTAATTTTCTAACTACAATCCAATTAAGACACACATGCAAGATCTATAGAAACAGAGAAAACACTCAAAGACAACGAACAATAGATTTACATGGGAAAACCCTTTTGGGAAAAAACCCACCACACCAAGCTGAATCTCTTTGTATTACAATAACTAAAATATTACATACAATTTAGAGATGCAAATCTCAGGTTATCAGTTCTCAGTAGCTACATTCACTATTCATACAGTTCCAGAAAAAATCTCTCAACTCTTCAATTTTTCTCATCATTATTTCAAATCAGAATCGAGCTACTTTTATTTCATTCACATTCTAATTTTTGTCTTCTGAGCATCCTCATCTGCCATCACTAATCATAGACAGTTTCATTTCGAGCAGATGATTTTTCCTTGTATGTAGTTTTTCCAGCGCTACAACTGATGCATAAAATCAACTGTCATCTTGTTTGAAAACTGCTTCCTATGATTGGTCCGCGATGCTCCACATAGGATGGTCAGATTGGTCTAAGTGTTCAACTTTGTTGGCATATCGGTGAGACACTCAGAGTGTCTCCCCGATGCCACAAAGTTTCTCTATCGATATCAGCTTTAAGTCTCCAGCAGTCGGCAAGACAACAAAGAAGTTATACCAAAACCATCGATGTCCATTTTGTTCATATCAAATGCATAAGTCACAGTGATCAAACATTCCATTGGCAAGAAACTTCATTCTCGCTAGGACCTCATATTGAGTTCACAAGTCATAGTGATGAGGTTTCCATTCGGCGAGACATTTGCTTTTCAGAGAGACTCATATCAAAGCCTTCAGTCACAGCGATGAGCTATTCCTTTCGACAAGACATACCAAACTTGCCAATACTTTCTGCTAACAACCTTATGTTACTCTGAAGCCTTTCACCTATTGGCAAGACCCCACGGTTTTGGTGAGACGTCATATTGAAACAAAGCTTCCACCGAATGTCACACTATCGCCAAGACTCATTTCTATCACCGTGACCTTTCTTTGAGCTCCCTGAGTCTTACCGAAGACTTACTATCACCAAGACTCATGACTTTCGCCAAGACTTCTTAGCGAAGTCTTTTTTCACCGCGAAGACCATGAGACATCTCCCGTTGGCATGACCTAACCAAGTCACCAGGACTTCCCAACGAAGTCTTTTGTCACTGTGAAGAACTCTCATCAGTGTGACCAAGATGCATCATTGAGACATCTCCTCAACACCCGAGTTATCCCGATAAGATCACACTATCGCCGGAAGAAATCCATTTTCCAAAAGGTCATGCCGAATGCCGAAAGTCATAGCGACAGTCTTGTCAGCAAGACATCAACTCTGTCACGCCGATATGAAAATTTTTAGAACTTCAAAATAGTTGGTTGGCCAGACATCCATGATGTCACACTGACTTTTCCTTCAAGGAGTTTCTTGTCAGTAAGAATTGAGGCACAGATTCCAACAAACACCTCCAAATGTTATGAGGGCAATGGATATCAATGTTTCATCCACTATACAATCCTCGATGGCTTTGATAGGGGAGGTATGAGGAAAATTACTAAATTTCAATTTAGATTCATTGTTATAGATGTTAGTTCGACTGAAAAATCAAACCAAATTATTGATTCGTAGTATAATTTCTATTTGGATGGTTTATATAGGGCTTGAGCATGCCTCAACATCGGCATGCAAATATTTCCCTTGTGAAGAGTGATCGTGAGATGGGTGTAAGTGATTATTTTTTTAAATATATCATTTTTTATAATGTAATTTATATATATTAATGTCTTTACTTCTTATTGTAACAGTTAAAAGTTCACCAAGAACTTAATGCTAGTAAGAGGAATAGTAGGAGCACTCCTCAAGTGTAGCAGAAATGAGTGACATACCTATTTCCATCCAATCGACCAACATAAGGCAAGATTTTATTTCAAGAGCATGGAGAGTAATGACTTTTGATTCTAGAGCCCTTTATTGTATGCCTACATGGCAGTTTTGTACATATTTTGTATTGGATATATTTTGACATTGTATGCCTATATGGCATTCTCCTAAGCCTATATGGCTATTTTGTACTTATATTTTATACTTATATCAACATATATTGATGTATGTGTACATGGCTATTTGGTTAATACAAATATTTTTTATTGATGGTGTCCATATTTGCATGTTATAAATTCATGGTTCAATAGATATGATTTACGTACATATTCAAGTGTACACTTTACAATGTACGTGTATTCATTGTTACTTATGTGTGTTCCAATGTATACTTTGTAACTTACGCGCTTTCATGTGTATACCTTGTATTCATGCATATACTTTGTATTAAGTTGTGTATACTATGTATTTGTGTGTATACTTCAAGGCATATGTGTTTGTGACTACTTGTGATTCCCTTATTCACATGTACATGCTTGACTTATTCATGTGTATACTTATTAATTGGTTAGCCAAAACATTGATCATTGTTGTCCTTCATGGTTTGTCTTGAATAAATTAATTGATTGATGGTAAACAACTTTATCTAAGAGAAAAAATCACGTTTTGAATTGGTATTCTATGAAATGATTGATAAAAAGATTCCAATATATTTAATCATTTGATTGGAACAACTCAATTAAGAAAAGGATACATAAGACTTTTCCTTTAGATTAGAAATGCATGGAAGTTTCAAAAAGTATCCTTGATATTACAAATATATATATATGTGTTTATACACTTCAATTGTGCACTCACCCTTTGGTTCTTTGAAAGAAAAATCTGCCTATGCCATTTTTACACTGCACAGGTAAACTAGATTTTGTATTGTGGAGCTATATTAAGCTACCACTCTCAAGACCAATGTAACAATGATACAAAATAATGTTTGAGACTGCAAGAAGACATCAAAATGGCTAGTGTACTAAACAAATTCTTATAATTTATGAATAACACAGATAACTCTACTTAGTTGGCTTCTTTTTTCAAAATCATCCAAATTGAACCCTAGCATCAATAAACTTTGTATATCAAGCTACCACAATTCAAGTTTCAATGATGAATATTTATCATGCATGTTTTAAATGATATTCAAGTTTATGGTGGTTTTGTTTTTTATATGATGTTATGTGATATTCTAATCCTAATGCATGCTTCTAGGTTGCATATATATTTATATTTTGTTTTTACATGATTTTTGTACCGACGAACCCAAAATGAACTGAACCCCCCTCCAAAAAAAATTGGCCTAACCGATGAACCAAACCCTCGAACCCAAACCCAAACCTCAAAACCTATTCCAACACTCTTCATTCTGCCTACACAAACTTAATTGACCACCAAATTATGCTACCTCTTCACTTTACCCACTTTTACTCCCTCAAACATCTCTTTTTCATTCAAAACCCTGTTTTCCCAACTAGGGCATCATGCCATAACATACTTTTGACCTCCCCTATCCTTGTAAACCTTATGAACACATCAAAATCCACAACCTCGCCCTATTTCCAACCTATTCTAACTTATTTTCAAGTAATTTCTTATTTTCACCTCTTCTAGCCTTGCTTTTAAGGAGCCTCAATTTTGAATTTTGAATAGGGGCAGTGTTAGTAATCTCTACCAATGCATTTACCAATGATATACTATTATTTCTACTCCCTATCCTACTTACATCAGGTCCATATCACCGAGACAACCTAAACAATAGGTGGAATGGCCTATTTCAACATATTACACTCGAACCCTTAAGGGATCGATCCAGTTGAACGTAGCTTAGAGCGATTCTGTTTGTTTGGGTGTGAAAGAGGACCATACCTACCATAAACATACCTATTTGAACACATTGGAATAGTCTGTTTGGTCACACGAGTTGTAAAATAAAAGTCGCACTAGTTTGCAACTTTCCACTACTTGCATTTCACACTTTTTCCATCACCTGAAAATTGGATGCCACGGGAAAACCACTTTGATATAACAAAAACTGAGAGAGGTTATTGTAGAGAGGTCCAACATGATCCCATAGGATTAGATGAGAAGTTTCTAAACATCACGGTATCCAAGTAACAACATGTTGAAGTTTGCAAACATTTTGCACTTTGAACCCTTAAGGGATCGATCTGGTTGAATGTAGCTCAGAGCGATTCCATGTGTTTGGGTGCAAAAGAGGACCATTCCTATCATAAACATACCTATTTGGATGCGTTGGAATATTTTTTTTGGTCACACAAGTTGTAGAACGAAAGTTACACCACTTTGCAACTTTCCACTACTTGCATTTGACACTTTTTCCATCAGCTGAAAACTAGACACCACAAGAAAAACACTCCAAGATAACAAAAAATGAGAGATTTTATTACAGAGGGGCCCAACACAATCCCATAGGATCAGACAAGAAGTTTCTAAGCATCACGGTATTCGCCTAACAACATGCTGAAGTTTACAACTATTTTGCACTTTGGGCCCTTAAGGGATCGATCTCGTTGAACCTAGTTCGAAGTGATTTCGTGTGTTTGGGTGAAAAAGAGAACTATTCCTAGCGTAAAAATACCTATTGGGATGCATTGGAACAATTTGTTTGGTCACACAAGTTGTAGAACAAAAGTTGCACCACTTTGCAACTTTCCACTACTTCCATTTGACACTTTCTCCATCAATTGAAAACTGGACACCACAAGAAAACCACTATGAGATAACAAAAATTGAGAGATTTTATTGTAGAGGGGATCAACATGATCCCATAAGATTAGATGAGAAGTTTCTAAGCATCACGATAACCAAGTAACAACATGATGAAGTTTACAAGAATTTTGCACTTTGGACCCTTAAGGGATTGATCTAGTTGAATGTAGCTCAGAGTGATTCCAAGTGTTTAGGTGTGAAAGAGGACCATGCCTAGTGTAAACATACCTATTTGGACACATTGGAACAGTTCGTTTGGTCATAGGAGTTGCAGAACGAAAGTTGCACCACTTTGCAACTTTCCACTACTTCCATTTGATAATTTTTCCATCAACTGAAAACTAGACACCATAGGAAAACCACTCTGAGATAACAGAAAAAGAGAGGTTATTGTAGAGGGGCCAAACACTATCCCATAGGATCACATGGGAAGTTTCTAAGAATCACGGTATCCGAGTAGTAGCATGTTGATGTTTGCAGCCATTTTGCACTTTAGACCCTTAAGGGATCGATCTAGTTGAACGTAGCTCAGAGAGATTCCATGTGTTTGGGTGTGAAAGAGGACCATTCCTAGCATAAACATACCTATTTGGATGCATTGGAATAGTTTGTTTGGTCACACGAGTTGCAAAACGAAAGTTGCACCACTTTGCAACTTTCCACTGCTTGCATTTGACACTTTTTCCATTAACTAAAAATTAGAAACCATGAGAAAACCACTCTAATATAACAAAAAATGAGAGAGGTTATTGTAGATGGCCCCAATTTGATCCCATAGGTTCAAACAAAGATTTCTTAAGCACCATAGTATCTAAGTAATACCTCATCAAATATTGCTACCCTTTTGCACTTTGGGATTTGATGTTTCATTGAACTGTACAGTTTCGTACAGGGTGATTGTGCTCTCTTTTCGATAGAATTCGGTGAGCAGCAGACTTAAGTCTATTTTAGTTTTGGTTTGATTTAATTTCAAGTGATTTGTGCATTTTCAAAGCCAATTACTGAGGGTCAATTTGTATACCCTGTTTTAAGGGTTTTGAGTGCATTAAATTGTCATATTAAGCCTTTCACCCATTGTATGCTTCTATAACTCGATGGAAAGGCTTAGTTATGGTTATAAAACATGTTTTCATAGCTTTTTGCACAAGGGAAGTGAATAAAGGGTTTTTAGGTGATGCCCTAGATGTCAAATGGTGCATTTTTTAGTCGAAAATGGTGGTTTACTACTAGGGTTTGAAGAAATATTTGGGGGAAGCAATATCTCTTGAAATTTTAAGCTTGTGAAAACCTTTTTGAAGGTGTTTTAGGCTTTGGTTGGTTGTGGGAAGGTTTCTAGTATTTGTTTTCAATAAACCCTTGCCTAACTTATTGTCTCCAAATCTCATCAAATGGGCTTATCTTTTAGAGAAGGTCATCCAATGGCCAACCAAACATTAATCAAGCTTTAACACAGACCCTATGAAAAATTACCAAGAGATCATACCATGTTTCTTTGTACCACCATTAAGATCCAATAGATCACCTTACATAAAGGCTACTAAATTAGCCCTATTTACAAAGAGACGACCTTTTAAACACTAGATCTTCACTCAAATTCCTGAAACAATAGTATGTTATGTGTCAAAACCTCTAATTCCATGATTTTTTCCAAGTCGAAGACCTCTAGACCCCTAATACACCAAACCCTCTATTTCAAGAAAAATACTTGGGGTTTTAATGAAACTCTTATCTCCCACACTTTCCATACCCAAACAAAGCACCAAACACACTTAATAGACCCTACACATGGTGAATAATACGTTACATGGAGAGTCCTTCCCACATTTTGTCAAAACACCACTTGAAAGCCTCATTTTCATCATGAAAATACCTTGTTGCAGCCCTAGAACACCATCCCAAACAACCAACCTTGACTCCACAACATTCTAAATAGGTTAGGCGTGTATTTTACAAGTTAGAGGACCCATTCCACAAGTTACAATAGGCACAAAATGTGGAATGGGTCGAATTACATCATGAAACCCTTCAATCCAAGAATGCTGTGAATGTAGGTAGCAACAGTAAAAACAAGATAACCTTCTTTCCCCTCCTAAAGTTTGGACCACATCCATTACCTCCACATAAAACTTGACATCCTTGGTCTTCTTGGTTCCCACACCTTGATATGGTTATGCGAATGAAAATGAAGCAAAGTAATCATCTCCTTCTCCGCTAGTTGGAAGAATGCATGCTTAATGTTTTGATACATGATATCAACTCTCTCATCTACTCTCATGGTTGAATACCAAAATATAGTATGGTGGGCCTCTAGAGTTCCAATCATCTTTCTTCCTCTTCCACCAAATGTTGGCCCGATCCACACGTCTGCCAACCTAATTGTCTTTTTTTTTGAAAGTTGAAGTTTTTCCTAAGTCACCAGTGTAGCTCTCTCTACCTTTTTAGACTGTTTCATTGCTTTATATTGTCTCTTGGATTTAATCATCTGTACCACATGGTTGATGTGCTTTGAATCCTTGCATCTAAAGGAAATTTCCTTTACATAAATACTGCTAGGGAATTTCAATGTTGCCATTGTAGTTGGTATTAAAGCTAGTACCTACAACATGAAGAGTGATTTTGATTCCTCTTCTACATTAGAGGGTTCATATCCTTGGTCTGACTCTTTTGAATTATCATAATCAAAATCACTAGCAAATACTTTAAAAGGAACTCCATGAAAACCAAGCTTTCTAAATGGTATATCAAACTCTAGTTCAAAATATTTTAGATGAGGTTGCTCCCATAGCTCTCTTACTTGCTTGACAAATCCTTGAAACTCTGTATTGATTTTATTTTTCCTATCCCTCTCTTGTTGTTCTTCCTCAATTTCATCAAGATCATACATTGACCTTCTTTCCCCTCCTAAATTTTGGACCACATCCATTACCTCCACATAAAACTGGACATCCATTGTAGTTGGTATTAAATCCAATACCTGCAACATTGAAAATTATCCTTATATAAGAAATATTCCTTCCATCTTGTTGGCTTGTAACACTCTTGATGGTGGCTACATGAAATCTGATTTTGATTCCTCTTCTACATTAGAGGGTTCATATATCCTTATTTTGACTCTTATGAATTATTAGAACCTTCCATATTCAAAAATTCCCAACCACCATCTTCAATAAATTGGCCACCAGTTCAAGTTCATTTTGCTTTCATAATACTTTATATCCATGGAGTTTAGCCATTCCTTGATGTCATCAAGTGAAGATTGAGGAATGGCGTCAATGCAGATTACATCCCACTTGAAGTCTTTGAAAATGATAGCCATATCAAATGCCTTTTTCCCAAGTCATACTCTCTCAAGGTTAACAATCTCAATCTCACTAATAGTGATTACTAAGAAAGGTAATTCCACCAAATCTATCAAATAGTTTACCATAGGAACAATAAAAGTAGAGGCTTTGAAAGGAAATCCATGAATACTGAGCTCTCTAAATGGTATATCAAACTCTTAGATCTCATTCTTGCACAATTACAACCAAATTCAAAGATTTGCCTTCAAAAGGCTACAAATTCAAATATTGACAATTTTGTAGTAAGAATATATTTTTTTGTACATTTGACCACCCAAACTCAAAAACTCACCCTAATACACCTTAAATGGTCTTGATTGACCTTATTTATCATAAATAAAGACAAAATACCTTAATCTAATCTATTGGCCACTTATCAACCTTGAAAAAGTGAAAGCTTGCAACTAGGAGACTAGGTGCTCCTGCATCAAAATCACATTGTGTCTGAGCCTTCAAGAGGCTTTAAATCTAGCCTTTGCAAATGATTCTACATCTTTCCAATCATTCCTAACTGTTGAGCTTGTAACTAACATGACTTATTACATTATAAATCAATTGACCATGTAATATGACCTTAAATTTAATTGACAATTTACTCAAAACACAATTTACTCACTTAAAAGAATTTCATGAACCAAATTTTCTCAATAACCTTGGTGCCCCTGCACCAAATTTCAATATTTCAATAAATGTCATTACAAGTATAAATCTCATTACAATGCCTTAGGTACTCTATTCTCACATATATTTTACAATCTCACTCATACATACCAGATTCTCTTATAATGTCTACATCATAGGTTCTCATTTAGAGGTTAACTTCAAATGAGTAACTTGAGAGATTCTCTTATAATGTCTATAGAATAGGTTCTTTTTTGGCTAATATTCACTTCGATGGCTCAAAAATCAAAATTTTCTGCAAGGAGAGACCAATCAATTTTTACTAGTTTAGTTATAGATGTACACAAAGTAAAAGAATAAAAAGAAACAACTCATCCAAAATGGAAATGAAATGAAAATAGATGGAAGGAACTTATAGATAGGCATGGCAGTCTCTCAAGTTAGTCACTCCTAGTCATACATCTTCACTAGGAGTTCCAAGATACCTATTGCAAATGACACCTCTCATGAATCTAGAATATCTTGAAATTCGAGATGCTCCTATAATGTCTACATCATAGGTGCTCATGATAAAGTTAACTTCAAATGAATAACTTGAAATTCCCTCACCAAGCTTCGCACACACTTTTGTAATGGCTTAAAATCATAATTGAGATTTGTCAAGATCATCAAAATAGGGATGTTGCATTACTTTTATTCCTGAGATTCTCTTGGATGGCTCATAAATCTGCCTTTTCTACAAAGGGACACCAATCAATGTTTATTGGGTTACTTATAGATACACAAAGTAAAATAAGATGATAGCATTGGCATCAAACAAATTAACATGGATAAAAGTATAAATTAATAAGAACCATTGTGCATATACTTACAAATAATCCAATGAACCATCTGGGTCTACTCTACTCTTTATTGTGTCAAGTATTACCTCATGATCAGACTCACAGACCTTCCACAAGGTCTTGTTCAAAGTTCTACCCCCATATTTTCTCAAATGAACATTGGATGCCACAACAAGGTTCGAGTAATGAAGAATCTTACGATGTGTGTCAAAGTCCTTAAACAACCAATGTTTAACACTTTTATGTGGGTACCTTCTAAGCCACATTCTAGTAACAACAACTGAGCTTGTAGGGTATTCAATGTTTTCTCCATCTATAACTGGGGCTTCCAATTTTTTTTTGGCCTCAACACAATGACACAAGTAATAGTTCGTTCCCTCTTCATTCTCTTCATCTGCAATAACTGGATAAACATGCCTTTCATTGATAGGTGCAACAAATCACTTGAAATTAGTCAACATTATGAATACAGTACAAAGTAAGATAACAATATTGAATTTCAAAAACTAAGCAAGTAGATATATTACCTGGTTGAACTAGATCTGATACATGGTCAAAGTCGACCGATGATTCCATCTATTTTAGTTCCAATTCCGTCAGAGGGAAATACGTGTGAAGTGGGCCAAGATAGCTTGTCAACCATTTGTCAACCCACTCTCCTAACTCACAATCATTCCAGGCTTGCATTGTACATGAAGAACAAAAGCATGCCATCTTACGAGTATCGATACTCCATGAACTTTCATTTGAGCTAAGAGTGTAGCTCACTCGATCATGTTAGTGTACAACAATCCTCATATGGTGCAATGTTAGTATCATCCATCAACCAAAAAAATATACAAACTGAAGACGTACCTTCATTACTTGGACCCATCAAAGCATTACACCACTCGACGATTGATCTTGCATCTATCAACTTTGCATTGTATTTATACTTTAACTCTTCTTGTGCTAATGCTCTTTTCACGCATGCTCCTACACCATCATGCTCCCCCTTTCCATGCCCGGCCTCACAAAATTTCCACATATGCTTGAAACCTCTAGTGAGATGCATCATGCACAACCAGTAGAACATGCCTGTGTTCTTGAACTATGCTGCACAATTATCTGACCATATTATATGCCGACCATATGCTATGCCCCTCCAAGCCAAATCATTGTAGAACATCTGGAAGCAACCTTGCACAAACTTTGGAGAATGTGTGTGATCATCACTAATATAGAAGTGATACTCCCTCAATACTTTCCTTTGGTCCTCTATACTATCTACTGCATGAATGAATGCTATATGCACATATATCAAAACCTATGTGGAGTTGTAACACTGTGACTGCACCTCACACTGTGGCTGTAGAGTGTAGTTCTCAACAAATTCAACCATTGATACTATGCTACCAACTAGAAAGGTTTCCTTGCATAGCTTGAATTGCATGTCCAGCCATTGGGCTCTATGGGTATGCCTTGCATACTCATACACTAGATTCTCATGAAACATGGACATAAACTAATACACTAGAATCTTCTCAATAACCAAATCACACCTTTTTGCTTGAGACCCATCTTTTGTCGTGTATTCCACTATTTTATACTTCCCAAAATATACTAGTTTTTGTCCCACCTCATCTGTGCTTATGTTGACATATTGGCATTCGTTGCAAGCCACCGCAACGCTCACATGAACCATCTATTAGAGCCTTTTTTGGTTGTCTTTCAGGTTCTGTTTGTGTGCCCTTGTTTTTCATGATATAACTTTAGCTCTGGGGTGTGTTTCATTCTGGCATGTGGGTTAAATGGGATCCCACAAGGGTTGAGCCTAGTGTGCTAGTTTTCATTTCCCCATTGGGGCAGCCTGTGTTAGGGTTTTTCTTGGTTTTTCTCTTCCCCATTTTTGGGCCTTTTTATTTGGTTCCCCTTTCTCTTTTGCTTGCCCTGGCTTCTCTTTCATCTTTTCGGAGGCAGAATGGATGCTTGAACGGAACTAGAACTTTTCCAAATTCTGAAGTTCTAATTCCTGTTCACGCATCCATCCTAGTTCTGATTCCGCGTTCTTGGAGTTTCCTTCCCTTTCTGCCCTACATCGGTCGTTGGTCATTTTCCCGGCTTCACTCGCTTTGTTTTCCTTTTGCTTTTGGCAGGGGCGGAACCGGGTCAGGGGTTTGTCTTGGAACTTTTTGCGAGGTTCCTGTTTTCCTTTTGTCTCTGCCTCTGGGGATTTTTGGTCTTGTTTTGGTTCCGGCTCCATATCCGCTGACTTTCACGGAGGTGGGGCAAGATCGTTTTGGGTTCTTTTTCCTTTCTGGCCACTTGTTCTTTTCCTTTGGTGATTGATCTGGCCGATGCATGTCTCACTTAAGTTCCTCCCCGAGCCTTGTCTCTCGTTCATCACCGGCCCCTTGCTACCGCTTTCACCAGCCCCACGTTGCCTCCGGTGTGACTTTTGGCTCTCGGGGTAACCTCTTGGCGACGCTTGCTTGTCTCCTCAAGGCCTTATCTTCTCGGCCTGTGTTCACTATGTCGGGGAGATGTCTCCCTGACCCCTTCGTGTCTCACCAACGGGCTTTCCTTTCAGTGTGATGGTTGTCATTCAGGGTGAGGTCTTCCCGACTCCCCTTGGTCTCCCCGAAGTCCTTTTACTACCCCCCCTTTTTTACTATTCGGTGTGACTTCCCTTCGGCATAGGTTTCCTATTGTTTCCCCAACCTGTTGTGCGTTCTTTTCTTGCATAAGTCTGAGTTGCCTATCAGCAACACTTATCATATATCACAGTGACTGGAATTTATTTGCAGGTGGTTGTCGGCGTGACCCTAGTTTTGTTTTGGCAATCAAGTGTGGGTTCTATCGGCAAACGGCTTGAGGCATCGATGTATGTCATAGCGAATCTGTTGTGTCTTGTTGACAGTATTTTGTGTTTTTCTTTCGGCGTCGGTTATACCTTTTGTTGAAAGGTCTTGGCGATGTCGGCTCGTTATGCCGACCAACATTTCACGGTTCTTCGATATGGCTAATGTTGCTTCGCTATAGTGTCTCAATGAACTCAGTGTGTCTTGCCAACGATGTTCAATACGTGGCTTTCCGTGTAACCTGATAGAACCTCTATGATGTCTCCCCAATGGTCCGATCCTACGGTGACAGTGTCAAATAAAAAGTGCTTTTCGGCGAGAAAAACCTTAAGCTATAGCAGCATGACAAATGTGAGGGGACTTTCGGGGAAAGGAAATTACATCTACAGGAGGTCTCCCCTAGAGTGATAAGCTATAGCGACTATGAACAAAACGAAAGGATTGCTTCGATGTGAGGTGTCCCCCTGTCTCGGCGAATGGAAAGCACATAAAGGAAATACATTTCGATGAAGCATTTTGAACCTATATGACATCTCAATGACAACGGCTAATGGATATTTTAAAGGTGGCCATCTGATCATGGACAATCAACGGTCAAGTTTCAAGCTAAGCCATGGTCAGGGTTTCTGCTATGTTCGCACCAGAAGCCTGGTGCATTCATGGCAACAGAGAGTTGGTCGCTAGCTCCACCGAACCAGCATTCATGGTGACGTGGCTCTGGTACAAGGACAACATGGCTCGAGTATGGACATGCGGATTTGGCAGCGGATTTGACATCAATTGCTTGGCTTCTTTCATTCGGGAGTGTCTTTCCTATAGCAACCCGACCAATGACATTTATGAGGCCAGAGAAGTAGTTGAAGAACATGGCGATTAGGGTTTGACATGGCGTTGATGTGGCTCTAAGCTGGATGGTGTTTCTAGAGCTATTTAAAAGGAACTTCTGAATCATTTGTAGGGGTCTGGGGCCAGAAGTTAGAAAAAAAGTCTGAAGAGAAGAGCACTAAGTCATAGAGTCAGGTTTTTACCAGATTTTGAGGTTTAGGGTTACAGTCTGTAAATTGTGAGGTCTTGGACACATGTATGAATCTGAATGTATAGATTGAGATCTTTAAGTCTCTCCTTTGTATTGTGTGTATGGATTGTTAATGAAAGTTGATCAAGGATCACTTATTTAATCATTTTAATATAACGTTTTACTATCTATTCTGGTTGTTGCTCTTATTCAAGGAATAAGTTAAATGCTTTAATCATATCAGAGATTCATATGTATGATAGGAGGATTTGATAAGTAGTCTTATAGATCTGATCACTAGTTGTGAGACTAATAAGGTTAATCTTGCAAAGACTTTAATGTCCAGAGTAATGGTTCCTTCTATTTGCAGATTATTGTGACTCCTAGCCTAATGGATATGGCATTGATCTGATATATGATATTTTTCTTTAGGGTTCTAGTCTTCTTGCTCAAGATCAATCATTTTATTTAATCAATCTTGTTTGATGTCTTGCCCTACCTCCTGGTTGTTGCAAGTATTGTGTTATTGGGAATCTAGCCATATTTGAGGTTCTCAATACTTGGCATCAGGAGTCATCTGCTATAAAAAGCAATGTATAGTCTTATTTGAGGCATTGTGTGGGTATACCCACCCTAGTTCTGCACAGCCTAAAGTGCAGAAGATCTCAGTCTTTGACTGAATCTTGTCAGTTGGTCCAGGTCCTCCGAGCTGCCCTTGACTAGAGATGGCGACTCCATAGGTAGAATAGGAGACCAAGCTGGTTGCTCATTAAAAACAACCAACAAGATGGTGACTCCGCTAGGGATTGACTAGAATCTTGCCTTATCAAAGAGTCATATCAATTGCCATGTTGGTTGGGTTCAAATTTTGAAAAATCTCAGGCTTGGAGAAAAGCTTTGTTGTAGTGAACCTGAAAGCTACAAGATCTATGGTGCTCTGTCGGATGCAACTCAGAGAAAGATTTACATGTAAGTGAGCTTCATATCATTTGAAGTTTTGTCCTCTACAAAGAGGTGGCAACTTTGTCAAGGTAAACCCATTGAAGATTCAAAGAATAGTTCCATGACTGCAACATTTCCATGTATTCTTCATGCTTTTTGAAAAAAAAACTTTATTCCCCTTTATTTGGTGAGATCAAGCGCTAGCATCAAGGGAAGTTTGAATATTGCAAGTGCATAGTTGTAGAGGGATAGGTTTCATTTGCAAAATGCATTGTTGTCCTATTTCTCCCTCTACAAGCTTTGATACCATCCTTAAGGCATAGTCTTGTCCTCATAAGAGAGAGTATGATAAGGAAATATACAACCCTTTGGATTTTGATAAAATCCAGGGTTACCTACATGCTGCCCCTAGGGGAATCAATAAATATTTACCCAAGTTTAAAGGTGGTGTTGAGGAATCAGCATCAAGTAATACTCAGCTTTTTTTTTATTTCATTGGACACTGTCAGGTTGAAAAAGAGGATGTGGTCATGAAGCTATTTGTTAGATCTTTAGAAGGTGTGGTTGATGATTGGTTCACTTGCTTACCAGTGCACTCCATTGTTTCATGGTATCAGCTCAGAACTTTGTTCCTTGATACCTTTGGTGATGTATCTAGTCCTGGTAGAGGTCAAGAAGAGGAAGAAGTGGTTGAGAGGGTAGGACAGAGCACTGACCTACTAAGTTGTAAACAAATATCAAATTTTCTAACCACAAAATATCAAAGATGTGCACACAACAACTCTAGGTTGTTGTGGGCAACTCATATCAGTCTTGACGATGAGGACCTGTAGGAAGCAAGATATGATGCAAGTGATTCTGATGCCCCTTCTAATGGTGATCTTGCAGATCATGATGACACTGATTTCAGTATGAAATCAGATTGTCCTTCTGAACCAGAGTTTCTCAATGATGATAAAGATTGGGATGATGATGATAGTTGGACAGCCCATGAAGATGAATTAGAATCCTTTGGTGACTCTCATTGCCAGCATGATGAAAAACAGAGCCAAGTGAAAAGAAGAAGTGAGAGTAGTAGTTTAAACCATCATTGCACTAATGATGTGCCTCCTACTGAAAATGATATAAAGTAGTTGCAAGATGTGTTGAATGGTGAGTGTATCCTTTTGTATACACTTGATGAAGTTTTCACAAAATATGACAATATGCAGAGCATTGGAGCTAGTTGTTTTCAGCTTCAAGGTAATGTAAATAGTGAATATGACAGCTTGTTGTCACATAATAGTCAACATTTTGAAAGTATGCCTGACTTTCAAATGCATAAGGATCATGTACATGTTTATAATGGTGAATATGAAAGCCTATTGAGAGGTACTAACATGTTTTATCAGGAATCTATTTGTGATCAAACTATGTTTTCATATGGTCTTGATCAATATTCATAGGTATTGCCACATGATACAGAATCAAAGAATCAAGAGTGTGGCAATGATAAAGTTTATTGGACCTGGTTGCTAGTGGAAGATAAAACTAAACAGAGAGCAAGTTTTCACTTGCACAAAGGCAATCATATACTTATGTTTGTAGAGGTGCATTCATTCATATTGTTGTAGTTTGGCAGAGGCAAGCATGAGTTGGGAGAGACCAGCTCATTTTGCAGAATTTTATTTGACAGAGGTAAAGGCTGGCTCTCATTTTTCATTTGGTGACCTAGTGTCATCAAATGAAAAAAAGAATCAACAATGTAACTCTTGAATTTCCTATTCATGGACAATTCTCGAAGTGGTGCTTCATCTGAAGCATTTCTTTTTCCATGAACATTAGGTTTGGTTTTTCCTTTTCTGGTCGGTTTTGTTTTGTTGTGTCTGCTAACCTTGTCCGGTTAGCTCCTCGTTGTTTTGGGTTTCCTTTTGTTCTGGTCTGCTCTCCCAGTAATCTGAATTCTTGTTATGCCCATGGGGGACATACATCCCCAACTAGAGCCTATGTTAGAGCCTTTTTTGGTTGTCTTTCAGGTTTTGGTTGTGTTCCCTTGTTTTTCATGATATAACTTTAGCTCTGGGGTGTGTTTCATTTTGGCACGTGGGTTAAATGGGCTACCACAAGGGTTGAGCCCAGCGTGCTAGTTTTCATCTCCCTGTTGGGGTGGCCTGTGTTAGGGTTTTTCCTAGTTTTTCTCTTCCCCATTTTTGGGCCTTTTTATTTGGTTCCCCTTTCTCTTTTGCTTGCCCTGGCTTCTCTTTTGTCTTTTCAGAGGCAGAATGGATGCTTGAACAGAACTAGAACTTTTCCAAATTCTGAAGTTCTAATTCCTATTCACGCATCCGTCCCAGTTTTGATTCCGCATGCTTGGAGTTTCTTTCCCTTTCTGCCCTGCATTAGTCGTTGGTCATTTTCCCGGCTCCACTCGCTTTGTTTTCCTTTTTCTTTTGGCGAGGGTGGGTCCGGGTCGGGGGTTTGTCTTGGAACTTTTTGCGAGGTTCCTGTTTTCCTTTTGTCTCTGCCTCCAGGGCTTTTTGGTCTTCTTTTGGTTCCGGCTCCGTATCCGCTGACTTTCGCGGAGGCAGGGGCAGGATCGTTTTGGGTTCTTTTTCCTTTCTAGCCACTTGTTCTTTTCCTTTGGTGACTAATCTGGGTGGTGCGCGTCTCACTTAAGTTCCTCCCCGAGCCTTGTTTCTTGTTCATCACCAGCTCCTTGCTATTGCTTTCACCGGCCCCACGTTGCCTCTGGTGTGACTTTTGGCTCTCGGGGTAACCTCTTGGCGACCCCTGCTTGTCTCCCCGAGGCCTTATCTTCTCGGCCTGTGTTCATTGTGTCAGGGAGATGTCTCCCCGACCCCTTCGTGTCTCACCGACGGGCTTTCCTTTCAGTGTGATAGTTGTTGTTTAGGGTGAGGTCTTCCCAACTCCCCTTGGTCTCCCCGAAGTCCTTTTTACCGCCCCCCCTTTTTTACTCTTCGGTGTGATGTCCCTTCGGCATAGGTTTCCTATTGTTTCCCTGACCTGTTGTGCATTCTTTGCTTGCATAAGTCTGAGTTGCCTATCGGCAAGACTTATCATATATCACAACGACTGGAATTTATTTGTAGGTGGTTGTCAGCGTGACCCTAGTTTTGTTTTGGTGATCGAGTGTGGGTTCTATCGGCAAAGGGCTTGAGGCATTGATGTATGTCATAGCGAATCTGTTGTGTCTTGCCGACGGTATTTTGTGTTTTGCTTTCGGCATGGGTTATACCTTTCATTGAAAGGTCTTGGCAATGTCGGCTTGTTATGCTGACCGACATTTCACAGTTCTTTGATATGGCTAATGTTGCTTCACTATAGTCTCTCAGCGAACTCAGTGTGTCTTGCCGACGAGGTTCAGTACATGGATTTCAGTGTAACCCGATAGAATCTCTATGATGTCTCCCTGATGGTCCGATCCTACGGCAATAGTGTCAAATAAAAGTTATTTTCGGCGAGAAAAACCTGAAGCTGCAGCAACATGACAAACGTGAGGGGACTTTCGGGGAAAGGAAATGACATCTATAGGAGGTCTCCCTGAGAGCGATAAGCTATAGTGATTGTGAACAAAACGAAAGGATTACTTCGGTGTGAGGTGTCCCCCTGTCTCGGCGAATGGAAAGCACATAAAGGAAATACATTTTGATGAAGCATTTTGAACCTATATGACATCTCAACAACAACGGCTAATGGATATTTTAAAGGCGGTTGTCTGATCATTTACGATCAACGGTCGAGTTTCAAGCTAAGCCACGGTCAGGGTTTCTGCTATGTTAGCACTAGAAGCCTGGTGCATTCATGGCAATAGAGAGTTGGTCACTGGCTCCACCGAACCAGCATTCATGGCGACGTGGCTCTGGTACAAGGATGACATGGCTCGAGTATGGACACGCGGATTTGGTGGCGAATTTGACATCAATTGCCTAGCTTCTTTCGTGCGGGAGTGTCTTTCCTGTAGCAACCCAACCAATGACATTTATGAGGCTAGAGAAGTAGTTGAAGAACATGGTGCTAATGTGGCTCTAAGATGGATGGCATTTCTGGAGCTGTTTAAAAGGAACTTTTCAATCATTTGTAGGGGTCTGGGGCCAGAAGTTAGAAAAAAATCTAAAGAGAAAAGCACTAAGTCACAGAGTCAGGTTTTTACCAGATTTTGAGGTTTAGGGTTATAGTCTGTAAATTGTGAGGTCTTGGACACATGTATGAATTTGAATGTATAGATTGAGATCATTAAGTCTCTCCTTTGTATTGTGCGTATGGATTGTTAATGAAAGTTGATCAAGGATCACTTATTTAATCATTTTAATGTAACATTTTACTGTCAGTTCTGGTTGTTGCTCTTATTCAAGGAATAAGTTAAATGCTTCAATCATATCAGAGATTCATGTGTATGTTAGGAGGATTTGATAAGTAGTCTTATAGATCTGATCACTAGTTGTGAGACTAATAAGGTTAATCTTGCAAAGACTTTAATGTACAGAGTAATGGTTCTTGCTATTTGTAGATTATTGTGACTCCTAGCCCAATGGATATGGCACTGATTTGATATATGCTATTTGTCTATAGGGTTCTAGTCTTCTTGCTCAAGATCAATCATTTTATTTAAAGAATCTTGTTTGATGTCTTGCACTACCTCCTGGTTGTTGCAAGTATTGTGTTACTGGGAATCTAGCCATATTTGAGGTTCTCAATACTTGGCATTAGGAGTCATCTGCTATAAAAAGCAATGTCTAGTCTTATTTGAGGCATTGTGTGGGTATACCCGCCCTGGTTCTGCAGAGCCTAAAGTGCAGAAGATCTCAGTCTTTGACTGAATCTTGTCAGTTGGTCCAGGTCCTCCGAGCTGCACTTGACTGGAGATGGCTACTCCATAGGTAGAATAGGAGACCAACCTGGTTGCTCATTAAAAACAACCAACACCATCCAAGCATGTTGTCCTGTAGAATATTTCTCCATCCTCTATTTGTCATAATTTTTTTGATAAGAACTCTCTTGAAGATTTTGGTGGGGCTTCTATGCCACAATCTTGCAAAATATCGTTAGTATGCAAATCTAAAGATATAGAACGATAAACATCACAATGGTTAGAGAATTCAATATGTAGTCTACAACAACAAGTAGGGCATGTGTGATTTATCTTGACATAAAAAGGTTTAAGCATTTCAAAAATATTTGAGAAATACTAATTTGAGGATAATCATTTTGAAATTTACAAAAAAATTGGGTTTGAGTCATATCCAAAAAATGTTTTGGATGTGGCTCATGGTTTCGACTACCGATTCTCTTTCTTATGACATCCCTTTGATTCAGAGATGGCCTTGCATTATTCTTCCAATACTCTTCAATTAGTGTTCTCAATGCTTCAACAACTTATTTATCTTTATGTGGCAGTCTTCCCTAGAATGCCCATAATTCATTTGAATTGGTGCCCTCAATTCTTTGCCGCATTTGAATGGATTTTGATAAAGCTTTTCTACTAATTTGCATTTTTTCACTTGTATTTTTAATGAGATGAGATCTCTTTGTTTGATAGCTTATCAAAGTCGATGTAATGACACATTAGGTGACATTACTATCCTTTGAGCATGAGGTCTTATCCACACTCTCATAAGCATCCATTAGATTCTTCACAACAGTGTTTTCACTTGATGCATTTGATGTTCTCGACCCAAGAGTCTTCATGATGTTTTTGTACTTTAAACCCCACATCATTTGAACAAATAGTTGACATCTTGTGGTCTCATTTAGCATTTCAAAGAATATTTTTGAAATCTTATCAGCATATCTTCTACAAGTGCATTCTGGAATCTTACCTTCCATGTGCTACAAAATATCCTCATCAATATTAATCAAAAACTTTGGCTTTCTATGCAAAATTATAGGTGGTGTTCTCCTAGGTACATATATCTCAACATTAGCAATTTCATCAATATTTAATTGAGGTGGGCTAGATTGTGTACCTTTGATCGAGGGTGGAGTAGAAGATATACCTTGAGGTTCACGTGGGGATGATAGCATACCTTCTTCGTCAAATCTGAGTGATAATGTACTCTCAAATTTAGATGCAGTTGATGGTGTCCAACCATACTCACTTGTGATAGATGGTGTCCCTCCATATTCACTTGTGCTTAATGGTGTCCCTTTGTATTCAGTTGCGGTAGAGGGTGTGTCTCCAACTATGATATTTGCATCTCTCCTAGCACGACTCTTTTACATGCGTGCCCTTTGTGCTGCCAATTTCTTTTCTCTTTTTGACAGTTGAGGTTCCTCTTCAATTGGCTTGTTTTTGTCAATCATGTCCAATTTCTTCTTTTCATGATATGTTGCCACCCATTCTCTCTCCTATTCTTTGAAGGTTTCATACTCTTCGTCTATTTGATATTTCTTCATTGTTTGTTTCTTTGGAATGGTGGATAATTTTACCTATATCTTGGTAATGAGATGAATATTAGTTCCTCAAAAATGTATCCTTTAAAATAAATTAAATATATATGTCATTCAAGGCTTCATAAATAGACAACATAGGTGATGAGGTAGCTTTACTGATGAGGTCATTTAGAAATAGAGATGAAAACCAAAATAGTTTAAATAGGTTAAATAAAGACTATTTTTGAGTCTTTTGAGTGTTTTTAATCTTCAATAAGGTCTAATAAGACCATTGGATAGGTTCTAGGTTGAGTTTTTGAATTTTGAGTCAAAATGTGCAACAATGCAATCTTGCACTAAAAAGTTGCTTTTGTAGCCTTTGAAGGAAAAAACATGAATTTGTTTATAAGTAGGAAAATTTTGGGGTATTGACAATGTAATAAGGTTGTTTCAAGGTTATTTGAATGGTTTTTGAGGTCATAGGTCTTTAGGATTGAAAGTTGCTCCAAAACTGGAAAGTTGTCATGTTGTAAGTTGGTGTAATTATCCAATGGTTTCTTCTTTTAAAAAATAAGTTGATAGCCATTGGGGAAGGTGGGAGAATGTTTAAAACTCCTCCCTTGGGTCGAGGTTGGGCTGTTGTTGGCATTTTTGAAGTTTTGAAGAATTTAATAAAGAGAAAACTCTATTTTGGCAGCATTTTTTACTGTTCTTTTGTTTGGTATGGACTGATACATAACCGTACGACATCCAAATATTCATGGTTTGATAGAGGGAAGATATAGCTTCATTTTTATGATGATTTGGCTTTATTTCATTAAGAATTAAGCAAGTTACATGAATTTTAGTGAAAGTGGTTCTCAAACCCTACCAAAGAAGGGTTTGGTCACCAAAATGGGCATAATTCCCATTTCCACCATGGGAAAAATCTAAAACTTGGTGGAATGTTAGGTTTAGGGACCTTCTACATGCTGAAATTTGTTTCAGAGAAAAAGATGGAGGTTTACAAAAGTTATCTGATGCCCTAGGTGAGTTTTTCCCTTGTAAATGTATGAAAATGGTGTTTAGAATGCACTTTTCATAGTTTTCTGAGTATTTTTGAAATACTAATGGATGGAAATCATAGAAAAGTTCTTGGGGAACCTGTTGGAGTCTTTTAAAGGCATTAGCAGTGTTGGGGTGTTCCTTGACAAGTTGAAAGCTTCCTTGTACAAGCCTAGTGAAACCTTGTTTATGGGTTGTAAATCAATCTTTTGATACATTTGTTTTGGGTGTTTGATCCTATGATTTTGGGAACTTGTAGAGGATGGTGTTAGGATTCTAAAACCATGTTTCATTGTTTGGTTAATTCCTTTAATCTGTTTTTATTTTGACTGTCCTATTGGTGAATGTTGCAAAGTTGCATGGGCTTGTGTACGAGCGATGGAAGAATGGATGTTTTTGGGTACAATTTCTATTTGGTTGGTCATGTTGTGTTTTTTTAAGAGTGTTTACATCATCCCAAATTCTTGTTGAGATGTCTGGTTGTGTGAGTCAAATTGAGTGGTCAAGTTGCATTGTTGAGAGGAATAGTGAAGTTGGTGTGTGCATATAGAGTATTTGAGAGAAGCTTTTGAAAATGAAGTTGCTTCCCTTGCCACTCTGTATCATTTTCAATAGTATTTAGGGGTATAGTTAGTATAATTTTGTAAATGTGCAAAAAGTGCTAAGTTGTGAAGGTGGTCCCTCTGTAAAAGTGGGCTAATTTGGGCCCTTAAAAGTGTAGAAAACCTGATTTGTGTAGTTTGGTACAAAACAAGCATTGGTGATTGTTGGATAAGTTGAAAGGCTCTATGATGGGTCCCTAATGTGTGTTGTGTTGTGAGCTGAAAGGTTGTGTGAGTGGAATTATACCCAATTGAGTGACTTTGATATGCTACAAGGAGCAGTGTGAATATGCTGAATGAAGAAGTCCTGATGAAATTATAAATTGAAAATTGTGTTTGCATATTGGAGTTGCATATTTGTGTGTTGCAGGCCTCCCCCTACTACATTAGGAGTATATTCCATTTTTTTTTTAGAATTGTATGGAAAATTTGGTAGCATAGACGAGGCAATCAACTAGTTTGTATAATTGTTTGACAAAATATCTCAATGAAAGCTTTGGAAGCATACACAAAGTAATTCAATTGTTAAATAAAAAAATTCTTCAAAGAGATGTGGTTTAAAAATGTAATTTAAAGTGTATAGAATTATGTAATTTAAAATGTCCATTGACAACCTAAGTTTGTAACATGACAAACAAACAATGATCAACATGGAATATGCAAAACAACAAAAATGAAAGCAAGCCATAATAGAATGAAATAAAATGTACAAAGAATTCACATACCTAAAAAATTAGAGTTTCAAATGGAGCATTTATACCCAATTATGTAGCCTTTGCTTCTTCTTTCCTCAAACTCCTCAACAATTTGACTTTTTCAAAAGCTTGTTCCCCTCCAAACTTGAATTGTATATCAATTATCACTAGAATTCAAAATTGAATTGATATTATATGCCTTTCAACATGAAAACTTTGCTATTTCATGCAAAGGTGGTGGAAAGATCATGAAAAAGGTGGTGGAATCTAAAAATCATGCATGGACACTTCACTTAATCTTGAAAAAGCTACTTTTTCTCAGAGCACGCATAGAACCAGGAGAATATGCAGAATGTGGGCCGAAAGCATGGGTATATTATGATTTTTTACCATTTTTAGTGCAAGCTAAAATGCACTCATGTTATAACACGAGCGCGTTATCTCTTCCTAGAACGGTCATGTATCTACTTCTTAAAAATGCACTGGCATTATCATAAAGTTGGTTTTTTTATAGATTTATTCTCTTTTTCTATACTCGCTCCCACTCTCTCACACCCTCTATCCCACCCTTACCCACTCTCCAACTATCTCCCACCCTCCCCCACTCTCTCCCACCCTCTCCCACTCTCCCACTCTCCCAC
>VDFB02047230.1:378714073-378726187 GCA_007258455.2 Sequoia sempervirens | reverse complement strand
GCTAATTCTAATTGTCCTTGACTAGAAAGACTTCTAACAACCTAGATTACAACTATCAACTCACTCCTAGAATATATGAATAAAATTATTTTTATTTTAGGAAACATAGGAAACTTCAAAAGAATTAAAAATTTAGGAAATGGGGTCATAATACAACTCTTTAACTATGACTTAGAGAAAAAAAATCATTGGCATGCATAGATAAATGGCATAGCATGTGTAATAAAAGAATCATTGTAGCTTCCTTTGTTGTCTATTATTGTGGAGTTCCTTCTTATTTTAGGGGCAAAAATCATTATTATTAATGGATTTTGATGACTGCAATTATAGTTGCATGTTTTGGCTCCATTGGATGTGGGCATCCTACTTCCTCGATTTGAAGCACTCAATCCCTCAAGTATGTGTGTTCACTCTTTTGGTTGTAAGTTTTCCATAGTCTTTTGGCTATGTATTGTTTTATATCCTTCTTGCATGAGGGGTTAGTTTTCTCCAAAAAACTTCTATGCTAAGATCACCAAAGTCATTATAATTACCCATATTTTAAAAATAATTATATAAATATGCAAGCATTTTACACAATATCATTTATCAATTATAGTGTTTATGCTTTAAATATTAATCATCGAGTTTGGGAATTTTTGAGGAAATGTTTCATGAAATAGGAAATAAACATAGTTAATAAGAGTAATTATTGGAACCATCACTCCCCCCAACATAATGGGCTACTTGTCCTTGTGAATGGTGATCCTAGACCTACACAAACACAACGAACAAACACATAATTAGTCCAATATGCAAGTTAGAAACAACATTCCCCATGAAATTCATTTGAGATATCAAAAACAAGAAATAAATGAAGAACGTAAATAAAACTATCTAATCTTTCTCAAAATAAACAAACTCTCAATCCCATGGGAGAATTGGTGCCATTTTGATGTGGGAAATGGCCCTTTCCCATTCCCTTGCAAGCTTGATGATCAATGGTGAAGATTTGCTGCTCCTTGGTGAAATTTTCCCATAACCTAGCTATGAAATGATAAAAATGGATGAAAATGGATAAAGATGGATGACAATTGCTCAAAAACTTGAAGATAATAATGTTGCATAAAGTTGTGGATCCAAAAATCCAAATGAGAGCCTTCTATTTATAGAAGAGAATGATGGAGGAAGAGGGAAAATGGATGAATGTGGGACAAAACACCAACCAATAGCATAATGCCACTTTTCAACATGTGAGTGGACAAAGGTAGAACACATTTGGATGAATGTTCACATTAATGCAATTAGGTGGAATTTCAAATTAGAGAAGTGACAAGTTGGAGGGAGAGAAGAAATGAATTAAATGCCACTTGGCTCAAGAAAATGACATGTAAGAGGCCTTTAATGCCTTGTTGGATGGACAAGTACTTTTTGGGGCATAATTCAAATTTGGGGAATATTCCATCCTTGATACCTTTTTAAAAGTAAATAGAGATTTAATAAATCAATTAAAATGATTTTCATGAGCAAGTTGCAAAATCTAGAGGATTGGAGTGATTAAGATTAGGATTAATCAAGATTTTATTAATCTAAGAGGAGATTAGCTGATTTGACAATTTGATTTAGATTTTAGGATTTAAATAAATCAAAGTGAGAGGAATAATGAATTTAGACTAAATTAAATAAAGTTTGATTTATTTAGTTAAAGAGGATTGTGTTAGTCTTAAATCAAATAAATAAATAAAATTTAAATGAGATGACTTTAGAGATTAATTAAAGTGAATTATTTAATTAAAAAAGGGACTATAAGATTAATTAAATAAAATGATTTATTTAATTAACAGGAAAGAATGACTTAATCAGATAAATTTGATTTATTTAATTAAGAGATGGAATGTGATTAATTTAATCAAATAAGGGTTATTTAATTAAATGATTAGCAAAGGAGATGATTCAAGATGAAATGGTGTTAGTAAAATCAGTATCAAGTGTATAAGATCAACAGTATATTTTACATGTCTACATTTTTCCCGTCTTTGAAGCAATGTACTTGCTACATTGGTTCAAAGAATAAACTGATGCGATCAAAATTCAAAAAAAAATTGATTTTTTCAAATGCCCCACTACTGCTCCAGTGAGAAGAATTACGTTGGTATACTGCTCGCTCGAGAGATCGGATGAAAATTTGAATTTTTGGGTGATCTCATGAAAAAAGAAGACAAACTACCTTACGGGTCTAGAAAGGGTCCAGGCTACCAAAAGCATGCCAAAACGCAAAAAAATGATGCAAAATGAGCCTCGGTTGAGCAAAAACGGGATTGGGGGTCCAAAACCCTAGTTGGATGGCTAAACACGGTAAAAAAACCCTAACTTTCATGCTTAAATAGCCCTCGAGGGGCCACTTCCAATTCATTTGCACATTCAGCCTTTAGAGATTCTTGACTTTTGAGCTCTAGGCACTATTCGAGATGGCGCAACATGTGCTTCCACAACACATTTCAGAGCGAGTGCAAGTGTACCAACAACTCCCAGGCATAGGATCACCGGTATGTGACCCTACCCCACCCTGTCCTTTCACTTTTTGTGCACATTAATTAGGGTCAAAAGTCAAACTGAGTCAAGTGGCGCTATTTAGCGCTGCTGAAAGTGTTAAATCAGCATCGCGTGGTCTTAAAGTGTGCCACTATTGAGTCTAGCGATGCGACGTAGTTTAGAAACTAGGGTTTGCACTTCAAAGTGTGTCGCACATGCAAATGGTGTCGCAGAAGTCCTATTAGGATTTTAGGGTTTTTAGCCAAACTGATGCGTAGTCAAATAGTATCGCGGCAGTGGAGTTTGGAACTTAAAGGTCTTTAGCGGCATAGTTTGGAACTTTCAAACAGTGATGCATTTGTTGTTTTGGTCACGAAAACTCCAAACAGGATCCCATTTTTTTACGAAACTTAACGTTGTGACTTTACTGGTGTAGGAGGACACTGAGTCGGTACACTCATGAGAGCACAGGTCTTCGATACTGAGCAGACTAACTGGTTTGCATGAGTTGCTCTAGGAGCACCTAGGAGCGATAGGATTATGGTACATTGCATATGCTCCAGCCATCAGGACACACCTAGGGATGATGATAGCACTGGTTGAGCAATGGCATAATGAGACATCCTCATTTCACTTCCCTACAAGCGAGGCGACCGTTACCCTGGAGGATTTCTGGCACATTCTTCGATTGCCTATCCATGAAGAGAGGGTGATTTATGATGTGGACATCGGGATAGATGCCTATTATGAGGTTATGGGCCTAGACAAGATTATTTTCACTAAGGGACAGATTGAGCTAGAGCGGTACAAGAGCTCGGTGTCGTCTTTTTGATTGATCGTAGCTACTATTATCTCAGGCCTTGTGGCACCATATCGGTGTGGCCAATACTTCATTCTAGGATGGGATCTTTCCTAGGAGCGAATGCTTCGCCAGAGAGGGTGTTTTGCATGGGGACCAATGATATTGGCTTCACTCTACCATGATTTGCTTGAGTTTGCTTACTATGATAGCAAGGCCATCAGGGCCGGAGTGACACTTCTCCACATCTTGGCCTAGGAGCACATTGCAATGTTTTTCCCATGAATTACACTACTTGACATGGAGCCACATGATCCCACGGTTTGGCGGTACATAGGGGCTTTGACATTTACACATACAGAAGTAGTCGGCATCCCTCACTAGAGGAGGGTGATTGATGATATGATAGTCTTTACTTAGAGGCCTTGGCTTGGTATGCCCACTTGGTATGATGACATTCAGTAGCTCTTCTTCACAAGGAAGGACTAACTATGCAGGGCTGAGAGCACAGCATGATCGAGTGTTACCTATCAAATCAGATGGCTAGGCAGTTTAGGGACACTCAGGACAAACCCGATGACCAGTACGTGGCTATATTTTTCTGTACTATGAGGGAGACCACATGGGGTCAGACGATCCCTTCAAAGGAGGTAGTGGATAGTTTTAGATAGCTGATGGCCAAGCCATGGCCATATGATTAGGGGCCAATGGACCCAGGGACCACATAGGCTTATTGAGATTGATTTCATCCACTGACTAGATTGGCAGTGCTTGGCGCATTATTACCACGATGGAGACCTTGAGGCCAGTCAACAAGGTGAGGGTGGGGGCGAGGAGGCTGGGAGACGGGGATGGAGACAGATACAATGACTAAGGTAGAGGAGGAGGAAAAGGAGGAGGTGGACCACCTCCAGATCAATGAGCGAGAGGGATCAAGGGTATGAAGACCAGCAGAGAGATGGTGATAGGCAATAGAGAGATGGGGATCCGCAAAAGGATGCCCCAAGGAACCCACAACAACAGCCACCACCCCCAACACCACCACCTCAGCCAGACCAGAGGGATTCCCTTATTCAGTAGTTACAGGCACAGGTTGCCACTTTGATAGCTGAGAGAGATCAGGCCCATGCAAAGTGGGATCAAGCCATCCAACAGAGACAGGCTATACAGATTCAGCTTGCACAGGAGACTAGGAGACGCTAGCAGTTCGAGAGCACACAGGGTAGGACAACCCTGGCACACATGTACCAGGATGTAATCAGAGAGGCACAGTACTATAGAGTACATTATCATTAGGTAGTGCCTTGACCAACCCAGGCACCAGACTTCTCAGAGCAGACAAGTTAGAGGCAAGATCAACCTGAGAGACAATCGGGCAATGGGAGCAGCCATCAAGGCTAGCTTCATACATTTTTTATAAGATACCTCATTCTTTTTGTGATCCATGGACTCATTTTTCATAGCCCCATGGGCGATTATATTATGTTGATTGAAATACACACATTTGACCCTGATTCTTTGTACCATGACAATTACATTTTTTGATGATATACATGATATGGTTCGATCCGATATGATGTGTTCTATTTTATCTATGCATGATGGATGGATATTTTTACTTTCCCATATGCGATGTGATGACATGCAATGTGATGATTCTATTTTATGTGATGTGATGTAATGATTATGCAGATGTTTATGGATAGATGCATTTATTTTTTGATATCTTTCTATGCACTTTTACAGATGCAAATGTTATGATATGCAAATGATTTAAAATTCTTAGACTAATAAATCCATATAGATGAAGATGTTATGTGTTATGATTATGAAATTTATGCGATACTCTTTTTTCTTTTTCAGTACATTTTCCAATATGTATGGATGACATGATGATGCACGTAATATGATGTGATGATGTTTTTATTATGATACATATTTGATGATGCAAATGAATGATATGATGATGCTTATGTGACAATGCAAACGGATAATATGACGATGTATATATGGATGATATGATGTTGCTTATGTGATGATACTTTTATGTTTATGCAATGGATGAAAATGTGATTATGCAATGGATGTTTTGATGATGCATATGACATGATTTAATAATATCTATGTGATGATACTTTTATGTTTATGTAATGGATGCAAATGTATGGTTTATGAGATGCTTAGAATAACCAAGCTATATTATGCAATGATGTTCAATGCAATGCATGCAAGATGATTAATGTTTCCTATATGATATGATATGATATGATATGCATTATGTTGATGGTTTGTGGATGCAGGATGGATGCATTGGTGATGATTTTGATTAACTATCATGGTACCATGTTAGCGCAGAAAGAAGATAGAAGAAATAAGAGAATCCAACAAGTCAACTTTATTAGAGATGATGATGATGATGATGATGATGATGATTATTATTATTATTATTATTATTATTATTATTATTATTTTCTTACCAGGAATTGGGACTTTAAAAGGGCTATTTACCTTATGTTTTATAACACACATAGGCATGATGCATCAAAGTATAAAGAACCAGGATCCATGGCATTGCACCTAGTGTGATGGACTTTGACTCAACAAATCATATAGGAGTATTCATGTTCACACTTGACACACAGAACCTTATTCAAAATACAATTCAGATATTCCAAACATCTCAAACCAAAACATAGAAAGGAAATCCTTCCTATGTGGTCAACAAGACACCTAAAACACCTTCCCTACATCCAAACAAAGCACGCATGACCAGGGTTATATTACAAGAATATCCAACAAGCACAGCAGATAAAAAGATATTGATCGTTGCCCCATTCCTTTCTCTCTAAATCCCTTTGTTTGGACATCATCAAGAGGTCATCGAAATGAGCACAAATAAGATAAGTCAAAAAGACAAAGACCAAGTAAACAAACAAGCTAATGTTCTTCATACTGCTAGCCAAGACTAAACTACGATGATGCCTGATGTTGATGTCCATTGTGGGAAGGATGCATCCTAGGACATGATGTTATCAAATGATATGGGACAAACTGGACAATGACCTATTAGTACCAAGAGTTGACCAACTTGTTTACTTATTGGCCTAGTCTTGAGACCCTTGACAATTGAGTTTCCACTTGTTACTTGCTAGACTTGTTTCTAATTGTTTCACTAAAGGTTGGGGGTGATGATGATTTATTGTGAGTGAATATTTATTTTGGATGATCGTGAAATGGGATGGATGGATTTTTTCAAATATTTGGATGTTTTTGATGTTTTGAGGTTGTTTTTGGTATTTTCAAGATGTTTTACAAATGTTTTGATTTTCCATATTTTCCAATGTTTTGGGGTTTTTTGAGATTTTGACTGGAGACAACCTAACCACTCCATCCTGAAATTTCAGGCTTCCGATCAATAGATTAGTCTTGCCTACATTATATATGCAGAAACCACGTAGTTTGACTGACACAAACTTGATTATTGATGAGATATGAACAAATGGATTGCCAGTTTATTAAGACGGACTCCTAAAAGGATTGGCCTAAGTGCTCCTGTGATGATCAAAGATCAACCTCGCTTCACGCTCGTGTTTCTAGGAGACCTCGTGAGTTTGAAAAGACAACTCTATTTTTTACTTTTGGATTGACTTTTGACCTGATTTATCTTCAGATGGATGCTGAGACCCACAGGACTGAGACATAGCAGACATTTTGTTGACTTAGAAGATCCCACATTAGTAGGTTTGTTTTGATTTCACAGCCCATTTTGCCATGTTTCCTCACCAAGGTACTTGCCCAAAGTGCCACCAAAAGTGGTTTCTCACTAGAGGATGATTTTTCTCTTTTACTATTTTTAATCCTTTTCTTGATATTTTTGGAAAAAAAAAATTGTCACCAAGACGTCTATTTGCTAGGTTTTCATTAGGGTGACCATTTTTTCAGGACAGTTTCTCATTATTTTGTATTTTTGGTTTTATACCCTACAATATTAGGCATAAAAAAATTTGAGATGAGAGTTGTTCATGGGTTCCTGCAAAGGTTCCCCTTCTAGTGTTGATAACTAATATGCCCTTGACTTGTAGCTTGCTATAATGACGAAGGGCCCCAACCAATTGGGTTCAAACTTTCCCTTACTATTCAAATTTGGAACATTCTTTTGATTCTCCTTTAGCACCAGATCTCCTACTTAGAAAGTCTGACTCTTGATCTTCTTGTTGTAACTCCACTTGAGTCGGTTTTGGTAGACTTGCAAATGGTTTAAGGCATCCATATGCTGCTCATCTAGTAATTCTAGCTCATTTAATCTCGACACCCGATATTCTTCATCCGTGATGAGATTTTGCAATGATATCCTCAATGATCAGAGCTCGATCTCAATGGGGAGTATGGATTTTGATCCATAGACTAGGGAGAATGGGGTGGCACCTATTGGTGTGCGGATACTTTTTCAGTGGGCCCATAGAGTAGGATTTAATTGGAGGTGCCAATCACAACTAGCTTCATTGATCATCTTCTTGAGAATTTGCAGGATGGTCTTATTTGTAACCTCAACTTGGTCGTTTCCTTGGGGATAGTACGGAGTGGAAAAGCGATGTTAGATTTTGAACTTTTGGCATAGGTCATGAACATCCTAATTTTTGAACATATCCCATTCTTTGAGATAATGGCTTGAGGGACACTATAGCAGCAAATTAGGTAGTTCAGGATGAACTTTGATATCTAATTTCCTATGATATAGGTCATGGGGATGGCTTCCACCCACTTTGTGAAATATTTAGTGGCATTATTGATGAATTTATGTCCACTGGATGAGGTGGGGGTAATTTTTCCAACAAAGATCCAGCCCCCACTATGAAAAGGGCGAAGGTGTAACAATTAGGTGGAGCTCCTGAGCTGGTGCATGGATGAGATCCCCATGTTGCTGACACTACAAACACCTTCTGACATAATTGTGTGCTTCTCTTTCCATTGTAGCCCAATAGTACCTTGTCCACAGCAGTTTCTTGGCCAAGATCATACTGTTCAAATGTGAACAACAAATGCTATTGTGTACCTTGGTTAAGGCAATCAAAGCTTACTCGCCATGTAGGCAACATAATAGGGTTCCTTCAATGCTTCTGCGGTATAGGGTATCTCCAAGGATGACTTTTTGATAAAGGATCTTTTGAGATTCAAGGTTATGTCAACAGGGAGGACTCCTATCTCAAGTAAGTGTATATATCATGGTACCAGGGATCACCAGGACCAACAATTTCACACACAAATTCAGACTCTAGTACCTCGAATGCTGGTACAAGAAGCTACTCTATAAGGAATTCTTGCTTTGGGATGTTTTGTGGGATCTCTAGGAGTAATCCAATTGTAGCCATTGCATTTGTCGCTCTGTTATTTTCTCTTGGTAGCTACTCAAGTGTGATATCAAGGAAGAACTCCATAAGGCTTTCCACTAGTTTCTTATAGGGAGTCAACTTGTCATCCTTTTTTTGATACTAATTGTTTACTTGGTTGATTATGAGTTGTGAGTCTCCATAGACCTTGAGTGCCATGATCTGCCACTGCATTGCAAATTTGAGCCCTATGACAAGAGCCTCATATTTTGTGATATTATTTGTGCAAGGGAATGATAGCTTGTATGATTTCAGTATATAGTCCCCTTGTGAAGTGATGAAGAAGATCCCTTCTCCCGACCCATGTTGTGTGTAGGATCCATCAAAGTACATTTTCTAGTGATCTGCTACACTTAGGTTGAAGATTGATTCATCAGGGAATTATGATATAAGTGGATTCTCTGAGTATATTGGTGCTTTTTCCAGCTAATCCGCAATTACGTGTCCTTTGATGGCCTTGTATTCCACATACTTAGTGTCATGCTTTGTTAGGATCATAACCCATTTAGTTGTTCACCCTATAAGTGTTGCTTTGGAAAGCAGGTACTTGAGTGGGTCTATCTTTGCAATGAGCTTTATTTGATGTGCTAGCATGTAATGTCTGAATTTTTGTGTTGCAAACATAACTACTAGACAAGATTTTTCAATGGATGTATAGTTTATCTCATGTCCCACCATATTTTTACTGATGTAGTAGATAGCTCTCTCTTTTCCATTTTCATCATGTTGTGCTAAGAGAGTGTCGAGAGCTGTCATTGTTGCTGATATATATAGGATCAAGGGTTTGCCTAGAATTGGCGGCATGAGAACTAGTGGTGTGAGTAAGTACTCCATCTATTTGAAGGCCTAATCACATTTCTCATCCCACTTGTATGCTACCCCCTTATGGAGTAGATGAGAGTATGGGACATCCTTGTCTACTAGTTGTGCTATGAATCGGTAGATGGACTGGAGTCTTCCTTGTAAGCCCCTTAGTTGTTTTAATGTTTTCGGTGCCTCCATTTTGAGGATTACTTTAACTTTAGTAGGTTCTACCTTGATTCCTCTCATGGATACAATGTACCCTAGGAGCTTGCCTAACTATAACCCAAAGACACACATTTTTAGATTTAGTTAGGCTTTGCACTCTTCTAGTCGGTCAAAGATGGAACTAAACGCTGCTATGTGATCTCGACATTTCTTTGACTTGGCCAATATATCATCCAAGTAATCCTCCATGGTCTTGTGAATCATATAATGAAATATTAGTGCCATGGCCCTTTGATAGGTTGCTCCTACGTTATTCATCCCAAATGGCATCATATTCTAGCAATATGTCCCCCACGGACAAGTGAAAGCCATTTTTTGTTGGTCATCTTTTACTAGATCATGATCTGTTTGTAACCTGAGAATTCGTCCATCAATGATAACATCTCATGTCCTACCATCATATCCATAATCATTTCAATGTTTGGAAGTGGAAATTCATCCTTGGGAGATGCTTTGTCAAGGTCTTGTTGACGTCCCAAATGGCACAGCAACGTGCAAACAGAATATTGCTACTCTGTTTCTCCTAAAAGAGAAAGGAAAGACATGGATGCCTTAGCTCCCAAGGTCTTTATAGTTGGTTCTCAACTATGCTGATGTCCCTCAGTGGTCAATGTAACAATAATGTTCAAGGGGCCTGTTGGTGTTGAGCTTTTGGACTGTTCTGGAGTTAAACATGAATTTAAATCTCCTCTAATCGGGGTTTTTTAAGAAATAGAAAAAGATGGATCAGGGCTTTGGAATAGAAAAGAATGATACTTCATCCACATTAGCCAGACCTGTCACCTTCCAAGGAATTCCTAACTAAAACTATAGAACAAATTCAACTTGTGGCTAACACAGTTTCATTCATTCACAGTGCTGATTTCAACAGCAAATTGCAAGTTACCATTCAAAAAAAACATAAAACCAAACTTCATTCCTTGAAAGCTTCACAAATAAAATGATTAATTCAAGACAAACACCATTCTGGAACACAACATGAAGTAGATTAAGATCTAGTTGCTTCTACTATCAGTGAGACAGATAAACAATATTTACAAATCCGGCACAATCACCAGTGTATAGAAAATATGTGGCTCCAAATTATTTCCACTTACACTAAGAAAACTAAAAGATACATTATTCTTCTACTTAATCTAACTCCTAACTACCAGTTCTACTCTACCCCTTTCTAACTCTACCAGGTCTAAAAGTTCTCCATTCTAACCTAGAAGTTCTAACCTTTACAAAGTGGCAAGAATGCCTTATATATAGAATGCAACAAAAATAATGTGTCGTCCCCCTATATTAGGGTTTACAAAATATCTGCATCTAGGAGAGTCAGCTCTCATATCTTTTGAAGAAAGTCAATGTTGCATTCAATCTGAAGCCCCGTTGTCCATGTTGATGAAATATTTCTAGGAAAGATCTATAGATCTTTTGCTACTGCAGCATTAACTCTTATGTCTCTGTGTCCATCTTTGAACTCTCTTGCAGTCCACCTTGAATGCTTCGGAATATCCCCATTAATACTAATTTGTTTCTGCCAGTGGTCACTATAGTTGTCCCTATGACTCATAGTTCCTTTCTTTCCTTCAGCCTTTCTTCATGCTCTGGACCTTTCTATCTGTTGACCACTTATGGAAGCACCATCGGGCCTCCCTATAGATCTTTTCATTTCACCTGAGCTGATCCATCGCCTTCCGATCTCAAAAAGAATCCATCTGGATTGCATTCTGTTGGTCTTCCACAGGAGCGGTCAATTGATCAAACTGTCGCAAGTCAGCCCTCTTAGCTCCTCCTGATTGGTTAGACATTCGCCACACCAGATTCCCAAGCAGTCAAAAGTGATCCCCATTGAATCGCATGTCGGTGAGACACTTATTTTGTCTCCCTGATGTGATTATATCACTTTTAGCAACTATCGACGTAGCATAAGACAATCGGCAAGACCTTTTGGCGAGCTACAGAAGTTATATCAAGCTCACAAAGACCATCGGCAAGACTCCTTACTGTCGCCCAGAGGCTATGGTAAGTTATTCTTGGTTATATTGATGCCTCCTTTACTAGGAAACCCATCGCTATCAGTAAGACCTTCAGCAAACTCCTTTTCATTCTCGCCGAGCCCACCTCCTTCCTCTACGAGCTCGACCTCTTTTCCTTTCGGCGTGACTTTCTTCCTTCACCAAGACCTTTTGGCAAAGGTATGATCCTTGGTCGTGCTCCATTTCTTTTCGGTGGGACCCCGCTTTATGTCGACATGACCTTTGCTTGTCGCTGTGACCTCATAGCGAAGCCCCCTCTTTTGTTTGGAGTCTCCCTAAATTCCTCTTGTTGACCTTCCTGCACCAGCTTCTCTTTTTGTTTCGGTGTGACCTTCATGAGTCGGTGAGACATTACACCGAGTCC
>VDFB02047230.1:378484854-378713973 GCA_007258455.2 Sequoia sempervirens | reverse complement strand
TTGAAGTTCCAGATATTCATTTAATTCTCTTTTTCAATATGTCAGATGTTTAACACCTGATCTGGGTTGAAAACTACCATGGACCTCATGACAACACTTGGAAAATCAGATTTTTCACTCAAGTCTTACAACATTGTCATCCTAGGACAAATATACCATTACAAGAGGAGATGATCTTATTGATTTGTGACAGATTCAGAGGGAGCGGATGAAGGTTACTTACTTTGCACCTTGTTTTCAAGACGTTCCACAACTCTTATTGACAATGGGCATGAAATAGAGAGTTTAGGACAAAATTACCCAATTAGAAAGCTTGAAAATACCTAAACCATTCTTCTCCAAATGACCAAAGTATGCTTCAGATAACAGCCACCACTTGAAGATGGAAAGAAACAGAGAAACCCCAAAGGACAAAACAAAATAGAAACCAAAAGAACCAAGGAAGGCAGAAAGACAAAGAGAAAAAGGAAGAACAAGGAAACAACAACAAAGCTATTTACAACAAAAGAAAAAGTAGAATATTTACAAACGAAAAAACAAAATATAAACAAGAACAAAAAGAACAGGAAAAGTAAAAAAGACAAAACAAAGGAAAACTAACTAAACCAAAAACTAACACTAATCTATCCTAATCCTAAACTAACTCAAAATCTAAACTTTACAAACACAAAACTGTAAAGATTTATACATTGACTTGACTGATTTTTCATTATGTGCAGCAATCTTAACTTACTAGGCACAATTCTAAGCCTAGCAAATTTATCTTTATACTCAAAAATATAAAGTTTATAGGCAATAAGTTCATTCTGAGGGCATAAAGCTTGAAATATTATCAGCTGTGGGTTCTCATTTTTTTCATGATTTACCCACAAACATGTTTTACTATCCCCAACATCATAATCAAACTAAAAATTATTAAAACACAGAGGATAATGAAAGGACACCACCTAATTCGGAAGATTTCTAGTTACCAATGCAGGCTTGTGTTGTATGATCTCCTCTTCACTAGGTCTTAGCTCATGGAACACCACTTAATCAAGGTTCATCTTGCAGTCAGGATATTCACTCACCAGCATCTTTGTATTCATCTCGGGCACGGAATCAAAAAAATTTTGAATTTCTTGAGATGCAGTCTCACTTTCAACTTTCTCTTGAAACATTTCATCCCCTAGGGTTTGAGAATCTACTTCCAACTTCTCACCAACAACACATATTAAGCAAGGACTTTCTTCCAACAACACATTTGAGCAATCAGAATCAAAATCCAGAAAATACTCCCTTGTCTCATTCTCTTCGTTATGTTGAAGAGATTCAACCTCTGAGATAACCTCTTGGTTGCTTTCTTGGCATTCCTCTGCTTCATCCAAATGTACTCTGTCATGAACTTCTTTAGGGAACAATCGACTGATCTGCACCTCTACTTGGACTTCTTCCCTTAAAATTTCATTTTGGCATTTAAGTCCTTGACTTTGACCACAAGATTCATTGGCAATCTCATTTTGAAGCATGTCACCTATTTCAATCCATCCACCACTTAAATCAGCAGAGTCATCTTCTTGTGCTAACCCACCAAAGGGTGCTTCCTCATTCACCATCACGAAAGCATCTATGAATGCATCGATGAATCCATTCTCCACTTCCATCAGGTCTGCACTAGGTAGAGGAGCTTCATCAGTTGTGGAATCCATCTCACTACAAGAATCAAGGTCATCAAAAGATAGGGAAGCATTAAATCTCCTCACATAGGCATTCTCATTATTTTGGATGAACTGATTATCATTTTCGTATGTACTAGTTGTCTCATCCTCTCCATTGTGGTGCAATGAACTATGCTTTGGGAGATGACTAAAAAGAGATGATATGGTTATAACTTCATTATCGAGTGAAGTACGTAACTCTGTGATTGGATTTTGCAGGAGTGAATTCTCCCAATGGTCTTGTGTGCGATTGACCTGATATGGGGTGTCGGAGAATGTGGTGCTCGGAACCTTAGGAAGGTCGTAGTTTCTTGGTGAGAATGATTGCATCTTGGCAGGGATGGTGGGTGAAGTGGCATAAGGTTGCAGATGATGGTAGTTTGCAAGCACAAGAGGATTATAAACCTGACTTTGGCTATCTGAATTTCTAGTGTCACATCCAAATTGTGCCAATAAGAGAGTTGTTTTCAATGTATCACGCAAGGATGTAGCCTCACCACAACCTCTGACTTTGGTTGCAAATGAGGGGTTTAAACCCCAATAGTAATGTTCTATCAACATATAATCATCAACAACCAAATCTAAGGATTGAACCCTTTGATACATAAACAAGAATCTGTGATTAAATTGATCAATGGGTTCTAATGGTATCCTTTTTGTAGTTGCAAATTCATGTAAGGGGTGTAGTGTATGAGGATCAAATTGATCTAAAAATAAGATTTCCAGTTCTGTCCATGAATAAATAGATTCTGGTGACAGATTATCATACCATTGCCTGGCTGAACCTTGAAGCATTCTGATGAACAATTGACAGATGACATCCTCATGCTAAACCTGGATAAAAGTAAGTACATGCCTGCAAGTTCCGACATGTTCAGAAGCATTTTTCCCATTGTTAGGGAAAAATAATGGAAGTTGATCATACAGGTGAACAGGGATTTCATGAACGAATCCTGGTATATACAAAGGGCTACCCATTAGAGTTGGGTTTTCCAAGACCTGGCCCACTCCAACTCACAATAATCCAAAATTACTCATCAAGCCCTCCTTCTAGCGCCAATTCTTGTTGACATCCCAAATGGCACAGCAACATGTAAACAGAATATTGCTACTCTGTTTCTCCTGAAAGAGAAAGGCAACACATGGATGCCTTAGCTCCCAAGGTCTTTGTAGTTGGTTCTCAACTGTGCTAATGTCCCTCAGTGGTCAATGTAATAGTAATGTTCAAGGGGCCTGCTAGTGTTGAGCTTTTGGACTATTCTGGAGTTAAACATGAATTTAAATCTACTCTAACTGGGGTTTTTAAAGAAATAGAAAAATATGGATCAGGGCTTTGGAACAGAAAAGAATGATACTTCATCCAAATTAGCCAGACCTGTTACCTTCCAAGGAATTCCTAACTAAAACTGCAGAACAAAGTCAACTTGTGGCTAACACATAGTTTCATTCATTCACGGTGCTGATTTCAACAGCAGATTGCAAGTTACCATTCAAACAAAACATAAAACCAAACTTCATTCCTTGAAAGCTTCACAAATCAAATGATTAATTCAAGACAAACACCATTCTGGAACACAACATGAAGTAGATTAAGATCTGGTTGCTTCTACTGTCAGTGAGACAGATAAACAACATTTACAAATCTGGCACAATCACCAGTGTACAGAAAATCTGTGGCTCCAAATTGTTTCCACTTACACTAAGAAAACTGAAAGATACATTAGTCTTCTACTTAATCTAACTCCTAACTACCAGTTCTACTCTACCCCTTTCTAACTCTACTAGGTCTAAAAGTTCCCCATTCTAACCTAAAAGTTCTAACCTTTACAAAGAGGCAAGAATGCCTTATATATAGAATGCAACAAAAAGAATGTGTTGTCCCCCTATATTAGGGTTTACAAAATATCGGCATCTAGGAGAGTTGGCTCTCAAATATTTTGAAGAAATTCAATGTTGCATTCAATGTGAAGCCCCGTTGTCCATGCTGATGAAAGATTTCTGGGAAAGATCTATAGATCTTTTGCTACTGCAGCATTAACTCTTATGTCTCTGTGTCCATCTTTGAACTCTCTTGTAGTCCGCCTTGAATGCTTCAGAATATCCCCATTAATACTAATCTGTTTCTGCCAGTGGTCACTGCAGTTGTCCCTGTGACTCATAGTTCCTTTCTTTCCTTTGGCCTTTCTTCATGCTCTGGACCTTTCTATCCATTGACCACTTATGGAAGCACCATCGAGCCTCCCTGTAGATCTTTGAGTTTTTCCCAAGTCGATCCATCGCCTTTCGATCTTAGAAAGAATCCATTTGCTTTGCATTCTATTGGTCTTCCACAGGGGCAGTCAATTGATCAAATTGTCGCAGGTCAGCCTTCTTAGCTCCTCTTGATTGGTTAGACATTTTCCATGCCAGATTCCCAGGCAGTCAAAAGTGATCCCCATTGAATCGCATGTCGGTGAACACTTATCGTTTCTCCCCAATGTGATTATATCACTTTTAGCAACTATCGACGTAGCATAAGACAGTCAGCGAGACCTTTCGGCGAGCTACAAAAGTTATACTGAGCTCACAAAGACCATCAGCAAGACTCCTTACTGTCGGCCAGAGGCTATGGTGAGTTATCCTTGGTTATATCGATGCCTCCTTTACTACGAAACCCATCACTGTCAGCAAGACCTTCAGCGAACTCCTTTTCATTCTCGCCGAGCCCACCTCCTTCCTCTACGAGCTCGACCTCTTTTCCTTTCAGTGTGACTTTCTTCCTTCACCAAGACCTTTTAGCGAAGGTATGATCCTTGGCCAAGCTCCATTTCTTTTCGGTGGGACCCCGCTTTATGTCGGCATGACCTTCGCTTGTCATTGTGACCTCATAACGAAGCCCCCTCTTTTATTTGGAGTCTCCCTGAATTCCTCTTGTTGACCTTCCTGCGCCAGCAGCTCTTTTTGCTTCAGCATGACCTTCATGATTCGGTGAGACATTACACTAAGTCCCATATCCTTCGGCTAGCTCATTTCTTTATGTCAGGGAGACATCATCGGGTCGGCAAGACATCTTACCGAACTCGTTCCACTTGTTCAGAGTCTCCCCAAGTTCCTTTTGTTTCCCTGAGCTCAGCCTTTTCAGCGTGACCTCATCATGTTGGCAAGACTTCATGCCGAAGGTTTTATCCTTCGCTGAACCTTTGATTTCGTTTGGGGCCTCCTTCTTTCGGGCAGACCTATGGCGATACCCTTTCTGTGTCGCCAAGACCCTAGCACGTCGGCCAGACTTTATGCCGGTTTCTTTCACTCTCGCCGAGCTTCCTTCGTGTCGCTGAGACTCTCTTCGGTCGGTGAGACTTTACACCGACTGAAGCTTCCTTTTGTCAAATTTTTTTGTCGCCAAGACCTCGTCGTAGTCACACCGATGCATTTTCTTTGTTCCACATGTGTTGTCGTAGCATTCTCTTGTCGGGGAGATGTCCTATAGAAACCTCATGTCTCGGTGAAAGCCTCCGCATGTTCTTTCTTTGGTCGTCAAGACTTATTAATTCTCTCACCAAAGACCACTGATAGAATCCCTTGCGCCATGTCGGTGTGATTGGATTCGTTCAGTGCAATGCTATTTCGATGTAGTTGAGCCTTGCTGAAGTGTATGCCCATATGCACTAGTCGGTGAGACCTCCCGGATTCGCTAAGACATCTTTGCAAAGAGAAAACATTTCGTCGATAGTGAATCCCTTTGACAGTAGTCGGCAAGACCTTGAGATTTCCCCAAGACCTCCCCCCGAAGGGAAAACTCATGCCGATAGAAAACTTCTTTTTGCCAGAACGATGACCTTGGTCCTATCGATAGATGCCTGTATGTAAATCCACCTGCCATGACATCCCTGGGGTCTTGCCGATAGGCAACACAGACGCAAATTGAGCAGAATGCACTGGTAGTGTGTAAGACATCTGCAAGGTCTTGCTGACTTTCTTCTTAGCTAATTTTTATGACCAACTGGACTGGGGAATTCCTTCCAACTAAGCTCCCTTGACAAATATCATCATGTATGTGATTTAATCCTGCATTCAACGAAGAAAACCACAGTAAAGATCACATAAACAGAAGTTAAATAAACAAAAATCATCATTGAAATGAATCCTATGTCAGTAGGGTGTTGTTAAATCTTCAAACAAAATGATCATACAAACAGTTCAGGTTTCAGGCCAACCCGTGGAATCCAATCCAAGGAGGAATTTTGGAGAATTCTGAGTCAGGCGGATTCCAGCGGAATAAACATGAAAACACCCATTAGAAACTTAATTCGATCATTATCAATCAAGGAACAACATGCGAGATCTTCAAAATAGCATAAATAAATCATAAAATGCATCATCATTTATTAACCAGTCCTACTTCTCCATACTTTTCACATTCCATCAGATTTCAAGGAAATCCACGCGACGGATTTCCATGAAGGAGAAGACATTCCTTGGAGGCCTCAGGGATTTCGAGAAAATCCGGTCCACATGGAATTCTGCGAAGACCAAAAATCCCTAAACGACTGTGTTTGGTCGGAGCTCGAGTGAGATCCGGGAGAATCCAGATTGGGTGGAAAATCCCGAACTCAGGAGAAAACCCGAATTCCAACAGAGGCAGAACCAAACTTATATCAGACAAAACAAAACATAAAACACAGAGAAACAAAAGAACCCCCAAAAGCAAAGCAAATAACAAAGGCAAAGAAACCAGAAAGAGAAAGGGGAACCCATTTTGTTCCAAAATAAAATGGGGTGGTTATGCAAGGCATAACAGGTCTCTGAAGTCTGTGTAGATGCGGATGCCCCTAATGGGCTTTGAAACAGGTACAAGGTTTGAGACCCACTCTTGATAATCAATCAATCAATCGTATGAACCCTGCATCTAGGAGCTTATGTAATTCCATTTTGACCAATAATGCTATATGAGGATGCATCTTTCTTAGCTTTTGTCTTACTGGCTTTGCTTCAGGATACATGGCTAGGTGGTGAACCATGACTTCTGGATCAACCTAGGCATGTCAGCATAGGTCCATGCAAATTTTATCTTTCTTTCCTTTAGAAATGCAGCCAAGATTTCTTGATCTTCTGGTAGAAGTGACTCTACATAGAATGATATGTGTGGGAGTTCCTCTGTTCCCAGGTTGACTTGATTGCACTTCTTCGTTAGGACCGCTGACTTCTCCTGATGAATAGCACTGAGGGGAAGATTGAATCCTTCATCCTTCGGTGCCTTAGAGAGGTTTTCACTGTTGGATGCATCCTTTATTTTTCCTATTTTCAGGTTAGAAAGTGCCACAGTGTGGTTTTCACTCAAAGACCTAGAGATTATTCTCAAATTTTCACTTTTTCAACTTAAGGATTCAATCATTTCCCCATAATAGGCATGTGTGTCCAGTATGATGTCAAACCTGGCCTTGTGATCTTCGTATGGTATTGTATCCCGCATTCCCATGAATTCTGAGAGTGCCTCATCATTTTTGAAAGTGTCCAAAACTAGTGGTCCTCGTTGGTCATAATCGATGAGTTGGGGATAGACTAAGTTTATTTCATGGGTTTGATGGGCTGACTCAAAAACAAGGTGCTAATCATGAGCAAGGAGGAATCCTCGAAAATCATGGGTAAGTCAGTTATAGGATCCTCATCACTACTACACACATCAATTATGTCAAAGGTAAAGTTATCTATGACGAGACCTATGGATACTGGTAATCGAAGGGCAACTACTGATAGCTGAGGGAGATTTTTTACCTTTCTAACTAAAGTACCTTTTCCAAGTATGGTCACCTTCAGAGGGGTACATCTGAGGCAAAGATTTCTCATACGCTTCTCTGGAATGAGAGGTACTAGAAGACCACTATCATTCTATCCAAGCTTGTTGTTTCTATTATAGCCCATACCAAGCATCATTTGTAATCCTTTGCTACTCTCATCCATGGGAAGATATGGCGCAGGACTTTCATCTTGGTGCAACAAGCTTGATATGTCTTTCTCATCTACTATCTCCCGACTTAGATCTCCCAAACACCTAAATCTAGAAGGGTCTACTCTGAAGGTTTAGGGTGATGTTTCAGCTGGTTGAGGTTGCCCGTGAGACCTAGGATATTACGGTAACTCTACTATGACAAAAGCACTTTTCTTCATTTTATAATCCCCACACCCATTGTCTTAGATAATGACCTTGATTTCATAGATATCGGGAATGGTGGGTGTCTTTGTCTTAGAAGTGGAGGCTAATGTAGTTGGGTCTACATACGGAATTGTAGGGCCTTCATTGTTCTTTGGGACTTGGGGGATTTTATAGTCTTTTGCTTCCAAGTTTTTGTAGTAAGCAAAGGGTTTGGGATCACCATAGACCATGACCTCTTGATTTTGATATGGGAATTTGACACACTGATGGAAGGTTGATGCAACTGCTTGCATCCCATGGATCCATGGACGCCCTAGAAGGATATTATAAGGTAAATCAAGGTCAAGAACCTGACATTTGGTTTCCATAATGGTTGGCCCTACTTGAATAGGGAGCTGAATAGTGCCCTGAGATACTCTTTCCTAATCATCGTATGTTTTGATTGTGATACCCTTATCTTTTTCAATTGCATCTTTTGAGAATCCAAAATTCTTTATTAGCTTGAGGGAATAGATATTTAGACCTCCACCCCCATTCACCAAGACCCTTTTGACTTTTTTTTTAAGAACCATGACTTCAAGATGGAGAGCGTGATTATGAGATGGTTGGGCAGGAAAGTCCTAATCAGAGAATGTTAGGAGAATTGGAGTAGTGATGTGACTGACCATAGCTTGGAACTGGTCAACATCAAGATTCGTGGAGATGATGGATGAATTCAATGCTTCCTCTAAGATTTTTCTATGTGTGGGTGATATCTTCAACAACTCCATGATGGAGATCTGAGCAGGGGTTCTTTTCAATTGGTCCATGACATTGTATCCATTAGGAACAGATTTTGAGTTTGAAGTGGATGCTCTAGGTAGCTGTGATGATCCAACAATGGTAACTTTGTCACCGCGTGTGGTGACTCCACAATCAAATTTGGCTCCTTTGATGTTAACAACAATGAACATTTCATCCAAGGATGCAACAACATGAGCGTACACATGGTTCACATTGGCATACTTTTGTTTTCCATGGTTTTTCCCTTTTTTATGATCTGACATCACATTCATGTATATTTTTAGGTCCTAATTTCTAGCTGGTTGTTCAACATTTATGACCTTCCTATCAATGAGGTCTTGGATCAAATTTTTTAACCTCGTGCAATTAGTGGTTGTGTGCCCCTTGATTTTATGAAAATCACAAAGGTGGTTTTCGTTGTACCATGGTGGTTTCACTTGGGGCTCTTGATAATTCTCATAGGTGGGAATTCTGATGAGATTCTCGTTTACCAGTTTCTTCATGACTGACTCAATGGGTTCCCCAAGGGCATTGTATTTTCACTTGGGGGGATATTTGTTTCACGGGGGTGGCCCCCCTTGATTATTCAAGTTATTGACTTGATTATTGGGTGGTTGTTGTGATACCGTATTAGCTTGGGTGTTGTTTCGATTGTTGTTTTGCAGTTGTTGGTATGTTTGCATGTTTTGTTTTGGAGCATTGATTATGACCTTAACATCCACCACACTGTCATTAGTGGTGTTCCTACTTTTTTCCCACGTGCTAGGTTTTTCATTATAGCTAGTGGAAGGGCAATTGTCTTGATGTTTTGGATATGTGGGTGTCCCCCCTCATGCAATAAGGACTCATTCAATGTTGAGCACCTTGGGGATCAAATGGTAATATGTGGTGATACATTACATCTTAAGATGGAATCCCAAGGTTTTCTCAAGATTGGCAATGATGGTGCAAACTTCTTGTTCTTCTTGCATGACCCATTTGCTCGTGTTGGCCTTGGATTGCCATCATTGCAAGAAGGAAGCAAATGATTCCCCCTTAGCTTGTTTAAGAGTAGATAGTTCCTCTAGACTCACATCCATACCAATATTGAAAGCATAGTTTTTTATGAATGTTTCTATAATCTCTTGGAACTTTTTGATGTCAGGAGAAAGGCGAGAGAACCACTCCATGGCAGGACTAGCCAAACTTCAAGGAAATAGCCACATTAGATATGTATTGTCATATGTGACTTCCATGCAATGTACCTAGAATTCCCTGATGTGATCTTCATCCCGTCCCATGATATTTGTTGAATTTAGGGATTTCAAACCCCTTTGGGAATGGTACCATTACAAGGCTCCTGTCGAATGGATAGGGACACAAGTTTCCTAGTGTCTTTGTGGTTTTCCCCGACTGAAGATCTAGCACTTGTTGTGAGAGAAACTTGATTTGTGTCATCACGTCATCTTGCAGATCGAGAGGTGGAGTGAATGTGTTTTGAGGTGGTCGAGGTGTTTGAGTGATGGGTGGAGTGTTGGGTGTGTTGGTGGGAGTTCGTTACAAGTTTTGATGTGTGATCAAGGCTTGTTGATAGGCCTGTATTTGTTGTTGTGCCAACAATGCTTGTTGTTATGCCAACAACACTTGTTGTTGTGCCAACAATGCTTGTTGTTGGGCTAGTAATTGGGTTGTGTCTTGTTGTGCTTGGTATTATTGCAGGGCTTGTTGATATGCCTATTGTTGAGCTGCTTGCAATTGTGCCTAGTATTGAGCTTGTGTTTGTGCTTGTTGAGCTTGGTATTGGGCCTACGCTTGAGCTTGAGCTTGTGCTTGAGCTTGCGCTTGTTGGGCAGCTTGTGCAGCCTATGCAGCTTGAGCTACTTGGGCTGCTTGCACAGCTTGGGAGGCTTGTTGTTGTTGCAAGAAAGCTTGAGCTTGGGAAACATGTTGTGTTTGTTGTGCTTGTTGCGCTTGTTGTACGGCTTGAGCAGCTTGAGCAGCTTGAGCTTGTTGAGTAGGTTGTTGTGCAACTTACGTGTTTTGTGCTTGTTGAGCTTGGAACTGTTGAAGTCCCTTTTGATAGGATCATTGAGCTGCTTGCAATGTGATGCTATATTGGTTGGCCATGTTTGGTCTTGGTGGCAGTGGCGATGGTGGATTCGAAATAGTGTTCATTGTAGTGATGAGAGGTGTCGTATTGATGGTGGGGATTTGTGTGGTGGATGGTACAATTGATATGCTTGGTCCTTGAGAGACCATGTCTATGGGTGGTGTAGATTACTTGTGTTGCTTGGATGGTTTTCACCTATTGTTGTGATATCAATGGCAACATCAGAGGATTTGGTACGATGTTCTAATTTATGATCGGGGGGTTGCTTTAATTCTATTGATTGATGGTGGTAAAGGGGGGAGCCCTAAACCGAGGAGTGGTGTGGATGTTAATGGCAAAGGTGGAAGTGGTGGAAAAATGGGTGGTGTGTTCCCTTAAGGAAATTATGATGATGAGGGGTCAAAGATGCCCCCTGGTCCAAATAGCCCACTTTCTCCTTGTGAAGTCATAAGGAGAGAGGTTTGTGTGTTGAGAGGATATGTGGGTGTTGCGTGAAAAGAGGATGGGTCATTGGGGTCATGAAAGGTGAGCGAAACATATGGGTGTAGCAAATTTTGAGGAACGGATTGACCCAAGATGGTGTTTTCATCCAAATCTTGGTTGTTAACAAGGGGATGTGTTTGAAGTGCATGAAGCAATGAGCTTCCCTTGTTGACAATTGGTGGGGTTGGAGCAATGGATGATGTGATTTAGGGGATGGTTTGAGTGATGCTTTGGAATGAAGATGGTGTGAACGAGACCGATGGCATAATCTCAAGAGGTTTCTCCACAAGAGTGCTCACATCATAGTCAAAAGGGAGTTTAGCCCCTTATTTTGCCAGTTCTAGCATGTATTGTGAGGGATTGAGCTTCATCATGGTATTGACAATTCTGTGAGTTCCAGGATTTTGGATCATTTCAATAATTTCATCTTGTGTCATCCCCAAGACACTGTTGGTGATGTCTTCTACTTGACCTTCCTCTTGAGAATCTTGTGGAAGTGGAGGAAGATTGAGCATGGGATTGCTAGATCCAATGGGATTTATTTTGGGAGCGGTTTGACTCAAGTCACTCAAAGTTGATGTTTCTTTGTTTGTTTCCATGTTCTTCTTGTGTTGAGATCTAGTTTGAACCATAAAATAGGGATCAGTTTTCAAGAATGTAAGAGATGAACCTCTAACTCTTTGGATTGATCTAATCTTTAGGTACAAAAAAGAAAGTCTAAGTGTGTCGTAGAAAAAAGGACCCTTTGCTTGACATGGGATTAATTCATGATAAAATGGACTTAATGAGGCCTTGATTTAGGTGTTGTGAGGCATTTTATGCATCCACACTAGGTCTTGGACCCTTGCAAATCAAATAACATGTGTTTATTGATGTCTTGTAAAGGTGTTGTAAAGTCTTGTAAAGGACTTCCATGCTTTTCTAGACTTAATTAATCTATTTCTCCCTAATTCAACATTATAAAATGTGTTTAATAACATTATTACATCAATCTAGAAGGTTCTTAATGTAAACTTAATGACAAACTAGTGTTGTAATGTGTCTCGCACATTCACATTGGTTTTTGTGCCCTTCTAGGCTATGTGGATCTCATTTTAGTGTTGTAAAGTGTATTTAATCACACTTTCACATTGATTTGTGTGTCCCAAGCCCCATTTAACATTTACATCTTCACTAATAGGTCTCAATTAACCCATATTATGCATCCTGAGGCTTTAATTGATCAAATACCCAACAAGATGGCATTTTAGACCTTATTTCCTAATTCCTTGGCTTCTTAGGTGTCGGAATGGCCCCTGTGGGACAGGTGTTCACCATGCACGGTGAATCAGTCCCATTTAGGTGGGATCCATTCACCATGTGTGGCAAATGAGTCCTATCTGGCCCCATTTTGACCTTTGAGTGGGAAATAAAGTGAAATTTGAATTAATTTTGCTTCATGTCAGCCTGTGATGAGGTATTATCGAGTACTAAGGCACAATTGTCTATAAATAAGTGTTTATATCCTCATTTTACATACAACAACTCATACTTACATCTATCGTCATCAATTCATCATCTATCTTCTCATCCAAGTCAAGCAAGCTAGGGTTTCTTCATTAGAAGTCTTCAAGTTAGCTTTCTAAAGGATTCAAGGGCCGAATCTTCATGTTATGTTGTAGAATTTCAAGATAAAATCATCATGATAAGGTAATCATCTCCATTATTTCATGCTTCATTACATCTTTTCATCATTTTGGTTTAATTACCTAAACAGGGTTTGACCAAGGCAAACCCTCGTGCCCTAACATTCAACATATCTCTTCCTTGTCTTGTTTGTTTGAAAATTTAGGACTCTTGGAGGCTTAGTAAGAATTTAATATTTCATTTAAAATTCACTCAAGTCATCTCTTCATCATTCAAGTTAAATAATCAACAAAAAGTCATTTTTAGACCTGAATCTGATAGTTTTAGAAGTAGACACCTATAGCGAGTAGAAGTGCAGATCTAGCTCCACAAAATCAACTCCTAATTTTGTAGATTCATGTAGGTAGACTAATTCACCACCCATGGTGAATGAGTCCCATCTATGGACCTGAAAAGTGGTTTTCTCATAATTCAGCTCTCGGTAATCAGAAACAGGTTTCTAGAAGTTTTCATCAGAAGTAAGACTAATTCTCCATGCATGGAAAATCAGTCCCAGTGGCCATTAACAATGTTTTCTGAGATAGTCCAAGACCTTCCAATAACACCATCTACCTCTAGGTGCACTATGTTCAGTCTCATTCATTTTTGTTTTCATTTGCTTAAGTTTCTAGTTCATATTTGCATTCAACATTGTGTTTTCCAGCATCTTACATTAGATTAGTTTACATTCTTTTGTTAGCATTTCCATTAAGTTTCTAACATTTAAACACATCCCCACACACATTCCACACTCCTCTTTTCATTTCTTCTATTGTTAACAAAGTCATTTTGGCCCATTGTCCTATCCTTCTATGTGAAAAACCCTAGGAAGGAGCTAGAAATCTTGGGTTGCCAAAATCTTTGTTACACTAAGATATTAAGGATCAAAAGGATGGTGATGAGATAAATAAAGATGGATGATTAGTGAATGATTGTAACTCTTAGGAAACCTTGAGGAGGATGCTAAAATTTAGGACTTTGGCTTGATGTTTGATTTGATTTTAGATTTTGATTTTGACTTTGGATTGATTTGATTTTGATTTTGATTTTGATTTTTATTGGATTTGGTTTGGATAATGAACTCATAAACTCTAAGAGGTTGGATGTTGTCCTAGAGTAAACTTTTCCACAAGATGATAATTTTACTAAGTGTGCAAAGAAGGATTCATCTACACACACCTAATCAAACAAGATGATTTGGATTTTGATTTTAAAGGATTGGCCCAAAGTTTAGCATAAAGGATTTTTTCAAGATTTCCAAGAGTTGTTTGTGAGATGATTTTTATTTTGATGTTTGAAGGATGGATGAGAGTGTTTTGAATTTGATCCTAAGAGACTTAGAGAGACTTAGTTTACTAGACCAAGGTGTTGAAGAACATGCTAATACTTCCTATGTGAGATACTCAAACCTTTGAAAAAGTATTGGATTTTGACAATAGTAAAATGAATACAAATTTGGATTGTTCCTTGATACATGTTTGTAAAAGTTGAAGGTCAATCTTTCTCTAAATTCGTAAAGCATAAACAAACGTTTCTTGCGAGCTTTTTGAATAAGACCTTTGGACTTTGGTTTTTGGATTTTTATCTTTCAGGAAGTCATTGGGAAGAGCACATGTGTGGGGTCCAATTGTTTCTTATCTTTGCTTAATGAGTTTTTTTTACCACAAACACTCTCTTAATTATATTTTCAAACTAAAATTTCTAATGTCCCAATTTCTTTTCATCCCACAAAGTCTATTATGTGGAAATCAAGGAGATTGAGGCAAAATTTTCTTATTGTTGACTTTAGTGAGAGCAAATTGTAATGTAAATTAAAATGTTTGTTTCCTATTGTTAACACTTGTATTTTGTCAAAGGTATTTGCTTCCTCTAAAGGGTTTGAAATTTGATGATCATGTTAAATTTTTGTTTTCCAATGTTTTAGATCCAAGAAAAGTGTTTTGATTCCAAGAACATGCACAACCCTATGGACAATTAAGAGACAATATTTGTTGAATCCCCACTTGGATAAATCCAGTTGCTCTTATTCTTGGCAGATGATTAAAAGCTTGACCACACTGGCTCCCCTCCATGACACTCACTTCTACGGGTCAGCCAAGCTTTAGTACCCATGAAACTCCCATGGCATACTTCTCATCTCTACCAAGAACCGCAAGAATGTGGGGTGGCTTTAGGATGATCGTTCTTGCACCAACAAATAGATAAGGATTTGGACTTCTAAACAAAAGGTTCTAGTATAGGCATTTCGTTCACGGGGGATCATCCATACGGCAAGAGACCATTATTTCCCTTCTTGTCAGAACAATCCTCGTGATACTTGAACTTTCCTCGAGTACCCACACTTATATACTGGGTGGAAGTCGTTTGGCTTTAGTGTGTTCCCAGTTGGGTTATTTTTCCTACCAGGAAGGCCCTCTAAGGATAAGCAAAAGCAAGTAAGCACATTCGTAGTCTGATCAATCTTTGTTTGCATGAATAAAGAGAGAACACACGCAATATACCTAACTCACACTAGCAAGCTTTGTTCAATTTTAAGAATCCAAATTGAAGTGTGGAGGTAATCACTTATACAACTTAATATCAAAAAAAGCCTTTTGATTCTCAAGATCATCGTGAGGCACGAGAGAAGCGCATACATCTTTTAAATGATATTACTTTGGATAAGGGATTACAAAACATAAAAGGCACATATTCATTTTAACCGTCAAAGCAAGAAAATGAGTTCTTTTCAAGCACCAACTTTGAAGTGTGAGATTTGTTTGTTCAATTGTTAAGTCCAAAACAAAATGTAGTAAATTCCTAAGATTCTTTTTTTGACCCCTTTGTTTTGGTTATTTTTAAGTCCAAATGGAATCTATTGAGTCCTAAAGCTTGAAAGATAGCAAATCCTTAGAATGGAATTATAATTTCTTCCAAAGTGTTTAAAAACACTTGATGCAATAAAAAGATGTCATAAAGAAAACTCCTCCTTGCTTTCTCCTTCCTTCTTGACCACTTCAACCTACAAAACTAATTAGTTCATAGAAAACTAGAGACAAAACACAAGTTAAAAGGTTAAAAATGATCAAAGACAAAAAGCACATGTCAAAATAACCTAAAAGTTGACTTTTACTCAAACCTAGCAGCACAATCTACATATGCGGCGCAGTTTGACAAAGTCAATGACATTGTATGGCGATGTTTAGACTGATAGTGTTGGACTGTAGAGAAACTAGTGAAAGCAAATGCGGCATTGTTTTGACCAACGGTGGAGTTTGGAGTTTGGATAACTGGTCGACAGGGAAATGACCCATGCATCACTATTTAGAATTCAAATATTCTGGCAGGAATGACTCAGCATCATAGTTTGGAGTTTAACAGCGTCACCATATGATGCTACTGGACTGACAGGGGCGTAGTTTCTCTGTTAGTGGTGTTGTTTCTTGTAGACATAAAAATTCAAAAAAAATAATGAAATTTCTCAAAAAATGTGTGTTAGATTCTTCATATTCACCCTCCTTCTAGCGCCAAAATGTGAATGGTGATCCTAGACCTACACAAACACATAATTAGTCCAATATGCAAGTTAGAAACAACATTCCCCATGAAATTCATTTGAGATATCAAAAACAAGAAATAAATGAAGAACATAAATAAAACTATCTAATTTTGCTCAAAATAAACAAACTCTCAATCCCATGGGGGAATTGGTGTCATTTTGATGTGGAAAATGGCCTTTCCCAATCCCTTGCAAGCTTGATGATCAATGGTGAAGATTTGATGCTCCTTAGTGAAATTTTGCCATAACCTAGCTATGAAATGATAAAAATGGATGAAAATGGATAAAGATGGATGACAATTGCTCAAAAACTTGAAGATAATAATGTTGCATAAAGTTGTGGATCCAAAATCCAAATGAGAGCCTTCTATTTATAGAAGAGAATGATGGAGGAAGAGGCAAAATGGATGAATGTGGGACAAAACACCAACCAACATCATAATGCCACTTGTCAACATGTGAGTGGACAAAGGTGGAGCACATTTGGATGAATGTGCACATTAATGCAATTAGGTGGAATTTCAAAATTAGAGAAGTGACAAGTTGGAGGGAGAGAAGAAATGAATTAAATGCCACTTGGCTCAAGAAAATGACATGTAAGAGGCCTTTAATGCCTTGTTGGATGGACAAGTACTTTTGGGGGGAGAATTCAAATTTGGGGAATATTCCATCCTTGATACCTTTTTGAAAGTAAATAGAGATTTAATAAATCAATTAAAATGATTTTCATGAGCAAGTTGCAAAATCTAGAGGATTGGAGCGATTAAGATTAGGATTAATCAAGATTTGATTAATCTAAGAGGAGATTAGTTGATTTGACAATTTGATTTAGATTTTAGGATTTAAATAAATCAAAGTGAGGAATAATGAATTTAGACTAAATTAAATAAAGTTTGATTTATTTAATTAAAGAGGATGGTGTTAGTTTTAAATAAAGAAAAAAATATTTAATTTAAATGAGATGACTTTAGAGATTAATTAAATAAAGTGAATTATTTAATTAAAAGGGGGACTATAGGATTAATTAAATAAAATGATTTATTTAATTAATAGGATAGAATGACTTAATTAGATAAATTGGATTTATTTAATTAAGAGATGGAATGTGATGAATTTAATCAAATAAGGGTTATTTAATTAAGTGATTAGCAAAGAAGATGATTCAGGACGAACTGGTGTTAGTAAAATCAGGATCAGGTGTATAAGATCAATTGGTATATTTTACGCGTCTACATTCCTTAAGTAGGAAAAGACTTTTAGTTGTACATTAGGTCAACAATTATGAAATCTTGTGGGCCATTTCTTCCCTCCTCTTTCTTTAGATTGAATCTTCTAATTATTCCCACCATGAATTTTCATTTGTTGAATTGAATGTATCTTTTCCCTACTAGTGTGGTATAGGAAACCAAAGTAGTGGGGGTTGAAAGACTAGTGATAGCCAAGTAATCCCATGTATCCTTGCTATCTAGATGTGCCTATGTGCCCTATTGATTGTTGCAAATTAATTAGAAGTGTAGTGGGGTTCCTTCCTTATTAGATCCTTCATTAATTTGATTTCCACTTGGATTTACAAAATTCTAATGCATCCCTTCCTACTTGGGTAGCCAATAGTTTAAACATTTTACAATCATCTTCTATATTTTCTTCTCCACCTCAAGTTTATCCACTAATTTAATAAATTCTTCTACCAACCAATGTGGATTCTTTATTTCTCCCTTATTCTTTATGGGGGTTGCATTTTCTATTTCCTTATACTGTTGCATTTGGAGACCCCTATTCTTTTCATTTTGGATGAATGAAGTCAAGTCCTTTATCTGGCCATCGCCTACATAAAATAATGGGTTCCATTTAGTTTGAAAAGGCATAGAAAACTCATGTAATTAAAACTCATAGAGTTAATTTGGCAGCTTTGGAGTAAAATTCTACAAAATACAAAAAAAAATCTTGGGTTTCATTATGAAATGTGGAAGATTACAATAAGTTTGCATGAATTAAAAACTCAAAAAATATTCTTGCAAGAATAATGTGTATACTATGGTTGGTGCCCTACATTTCACAATTTTAGGTGTGAGTGTGGTCATTTGTTCAAATTTATTTTTCAACCTAGATTTATTTCCTTGTTTTTTTTATTTTAAGTCATTCTCAAAATTTTGTTGTATTTTCTCTTTTTAAAATGTCCAATTTCTTTTCATTACCTTCATTTCCTAGACCCTTTTCCACAACATCAGTGCAATGGATGACCAAGATAATTGTGGAGAGATTACCTATGAATCCATCACACAAACCTTATCTTTTCCTTGTCTATCTCTACAACTATCATCTAAGATAACTTATTTAGTTCATTCCATTGATGTTGATATGTTTGGATTTGTTTTTCGAATTATTCTATTTTCTTCATAGTCGTCTATATTTGATCAACCAATTCACCAGTTTTTGTCACGAAATCTTTACCATTCTTTAATCTTGAAGAAGGAATTGATTCAATATGGTATTTAGAATCACTAGACAATTTTGAATGTTCCCTTTTTATAAACATGTCTTCCCTTTATGAGTCCATGTCAAATTCTAGAAAAACTAATTTTGAATCTATTTAAGTCTCGATTATTGCCATTCCATTTTCTTTAAGGAGATGAGAATGCCTTGGATGGTTTGAGGGAGGGGTGAAATCACAATACTATGTCTCACTTTTTGGTGAAGATGGACATTTATATCAACATTTTTAACTAAATCTTCACCTTCTAAGACCTATAACAAATAAACTATTAAGAATTTGAAGATGATGCAAACTAGTGATTTGTAGCAATTTATGTTTAGATACTAAATATTATTTTTTTAAATATATAAAATAAATTATGAATCTTTTAACATCTCCTTTAATAAGTAGTTTTAAATAGAAAACAATATTTTCAGAAAGTAACGTTTATGTCGTCCAATATAACTTTTTTTCTATAAATGATTAAATTCTATTTTTTAAAATATAGATTCTTAACATCAATATCTAGGGAAAGGATATATTTTCATAATTTTATGTTACATGTTTTTATAATTATTTTTTGAAGTCATTGTAACTATAATTGTGATTTAGGTGTATATCATCCAACATAACTTGTCTATATATCGAAATCCATTTTTTTTCTTTTGGTGAAACAAGGACATCAATACCTAGGGAAAAGGTATTTTTTGAATTTTTTTTACAATGGTTTACTAATTTTCCACCTTTGTATAATGAAGAACTTGATGCTCAGTGAAAACCCTATGTTTAGTAAAAATTGAAAATTAAATACATGATATTTAATGAAAACATATAAAAACTATACTTGTTAGAAGGATCATTTTGAGGTTTATGATCTTGTAAAATATAATTTCTAAATGACTTTATTTAATCCCTCAAAAGGTAAAGAAAAAAAAATTCCAAGCATTTTGATAGGTGCGAAGGAGACTCCATTGTGGGTTTGATTTAATACTAGAGAAGTTCTATCCAAGGGGGTTTGATTTAAGGGGGTCTTATCTAACCCTCTTCAATTAAAACCCTTTAGATGGAATCTCTCAAGGTGTAAATCATTATTTTTTCTAAAAATAACTTATTTTAGGAAAAAATCAACATGTCCCAAATGTGAGACACACTATTGTAACACCAAGAGATTTTTTTTCTTTGAATATTTGTGTGAAGATTAAGTTATCCTTCTCTTCCTTTCTATAGGTGGAAGAGTAGGTATTGCATGTTGATTAGAAGGGTTGTGGGTTGGTGAAGGGACTTGCTCAAAATACATTGGTTATGTAAGAGAAGCTACCTAATTGGAGGTTGTTACATGCAAAGGAATTTGTGATACATGATCAAAACTAGGGCTATGAGCTAGAGGTTGCATGGCTAGAAGTGGATGCTTGTTGGGGGAGGTTGTATGTTCCTCCTCTTCTTCTTGTATTTTCTAATCCCCTTACTTGGCCCTAATTTCTTGAGGTTTTCTAAACCTCATTCAATGGCCATAAGGGTCAATGTTTGGCTAGTCCCTTATATTTTCTAATTTTGAAAATTATTCCCAAGATAATTCTAGCTATTAGATGTACAAACTCCTTTTTATCAATAATTATATCAATCAATGGTGCGATAATATTGGCTTCTTACCTTTCTAATATTCCACTAACATTTTTGTTAATATGTGAGATAAGAAATGTGGAATATTCATAAACCTATTGTGGTAAAGATGACTAAGTAGCTTGAAATGAATGTAGTATAGATTAATGATTGCCTCCCTTCATATGTTAAATACTTAATGATGTATACAATACTTGAAGCCAAAATCTAAGGTATTTAGAAAGGAATTTTATACCTTGCAAAGAGGATTCTAATTGTTCACTTGGTAATGTGAATTCATTCCTAACTATCGCAACATCTCCATGCTCTAAAAATTCCTTGGCCACAATAGATAACCTTGCAACTTTAGTGACAACTACCTTTGAATCATCAACCTGTAATCATTTAATAATAAATAGAAATTATTTGATAATGTCAAGGTGAATTGTTGTGTTGTTTCCTCATTAACTTCATCAAGCCATTGGAAACCATTCAACCATCTTGTCTACTAAAATATTGGCATGTAATCTTGGTTGTTTAGTATAGGGTAAAAGAAAGAAGTTGGGTCCATGTGTAGGGGAAGTGTCAAGAAATTTTTTTTGACAAGAATGGATACTCATGTAGGAATATAGATCCAAGTCTAAAATTAGAACATGTACCCATTACAAGTTGGGATCCCATCCTAAACGGGTACCCATTTAGAACAAGTACTTGTTTCATAAATTTTATTTTTATTTTAAATGATTGTGAGCTCATTTTATCCCAATAGTGACCAAAGAGCAATAGGAAAGAATGGGTATTCACTTATGCACCTCTTGCCACCAATATTTTTTACTTTCCACCTCCTCTCACTAACCTCACAATTTATAAAGACCTCCAAGTTAATTTTTTGGCCTTTTTATATTTTTTGTTGTTGTAGATTTAAGATTTACATTTAGAAATTAGGGTTTACATTTAGAATTTATGGTTGAAGGAAAACATAGAGTAGTTCATTTAACTTGGTATTAGTGTAATAATCATACATTTAAAATGCATTCTATTTTTCATTATTTGTTTTAGAAAACTAGTTTGAAGATGATTCCCTAATTAAAACCCTAGTCTATTTTCTCCCTTTACAATTAAAGTTTTATTACATGAAATAATAATTCTTCCCATTCTCATTAAATTCATGAGTAAACATCTCAAATAATGTAAAAATAAAAAAATTATAAATACACTTGATAGCATATCTTGTGTGTGTGGTATCAACATGATCTATTACAACAACTAAATGTGCAACATCAACCTCCTCCATATGATGTTTATTTCTAATATTTATCTCCTCATTAAAAAAACTTCCCATAATTTTATTTGATAATCTATAAAACTTAATCTCCTCATATTTATAAGTTTTTAATACACATGGATTTTTACATACGGGTAATTAAATATTTATTTATTTTCCTTCTAATTGTAAACATACATGTGGTATAATGGACCAAATAACTTCATGGGATGAATTTCTAATAGATCATATATTGTAAAACCCTACACCTCAAAACCCCCCACCTCAACCCTCCACCTCAAAAACCCCCACCTCAAAAACCCCCACCTCAACACCCTCCACCTCAAAACCCCCATCTCAACACCTTCCACCTCAAAAACCCCCATCCCCTCTACTTGATGAGGCTTGCTTGTGAGAAAACATAAACGAAAATATAAAATAATTTAAGAACAAATTAATTTGAATCAAAATGACCCTCATATGCCCCCCATCTAGCAGGGTTTGCATCTTCAGTACAAACTGTTGTTGATTTTTTTAGGTCCATTGGTGGAGAACTAGATAAATTTAGAGGGGGGATAGGAGGTGATACAATGTATATGGGCACTTATATAGATAGATCCTTGGTCTTAATATTACTAAACAAACTATAACCTTGTATCTCATTGACCCTATGACTAATCAACCTATTCTTCCAATAAAAAAATCAATTAGGTGGTGTAGGAATCCTTAGATTGCCACACATTTTTGGGAGTGATGGTGGATGGAATTTGATCATCCACCACATACTAATTGTGAGATGTCATTATTTTTTTTGAGGAAATTATGGGAAGAATTTGAAATGGGTTTAAAACCCAATTATGTTTAGATTAGAATATTCCAAGGTGTTGGTGGTTGCATGCAACAAAATAGGGCAGGGGCACATGTCAATCCAAATTGACCCACTTCTATTCCACCCATTGCATTGCTCCTCCTTCACTTAGTATTCCTACACCCATTCAACATTGAGTACTCCAGTTTCAACATTAAGAGCATTGAGTGCACTCTAAGGAAATATCACTGAATAAGCTACCTACATGGTAGTTGAAGTCAATGGTAGAGATCATAGAGGAGATGGTGCAGTTGGTCCTAACACCTCACACATTTTGATGCCACATTTATGCTAGAATTATAATCAACCATGTTATGGTTGTACTCCTACATCCACTTTAGATGCACCTACATCAAAACTTTCAAATCATATGTGGATTTACTATGTTTCAATTATCATTCTACACATGTACATGTCACATTTTAATTTTTTTCAAGTATATAATGTACATATCAAAATTTATATTTAATAGAATGAATTATTAATATATTAATATAAATTGTTTGGTGTAGATGAGTGGCTTTAAGACATCATCTTTATTTGATCAACTTTGTTTTGTGTTGATAGTTGTAAAACTCAACACACCTCACAAGGTAAATCAATATATTGACCCTAAAACCATATGTATCTAGTTCTAATTTAAAGTTTCATCAAATCTTAGGTATGTTTTAATTTACTTTTATAATTTAATTCAACTACGAGTGAAACATTTTTTTGTAATAGGGAGGTCATGTTCCTTCCATGTTCGACCAACCACAAGGTGTGGCAAGTGCTCCTCCTTCATCAATTGTTATGCATGAGCCATCCTTGGTGTGTATTTTCAAAAATTATACTAAATTTGTACTCTGAATTCATTGGATGTATATTATTTTAAAATTTTAAAATAATTAAATTGAATTTATATATTTATACATATCTTACATATTATATATTTATACATGTCCATAAATGTATGTAGGATAATAGCACTATTAGGATAGGTGTTGGTCAGGCTATTGATTAGGGACAATTTTATGAGTCATCCACATCATTTCAAGTCCTAAACTTTAGTATATTTTCTATGCAATTTCCAAGTCTTTTATATGGTAACTAAACATATGTTTCAATAAATATTTTTTAACCTAATTTGTGCTTTATTTGAATATCTAGGAATTAGCAGCTAGAAATTTTCATTCTTAATCAATAACTATACCACCTAGACAAAAGAATGTCGGAGCAAATGAGCATGATCATACAATAATTTGTGAACACTTTATTATAGATTTAAAATTTAATTTCATGATTTTATAAATTAAATTAAATTAACTCAAATTTAAATCAAATGCACTTTATTTTATTTTATCTGATTTCAAGTTTCTTTCTCTTCTACAACATGAGACAAGTCCATCTAGTTCATGTGGAATGAAGAGAACTCTTAATTTTAGTGATGATATGACATAGACTATTTATTTGATGGACTTTTTATATGCATAATTTATTTATATGACACCTAACTATGACTATATTGTATAGTATTTCATGGACTTAGTGATATTGTAGTATTTCATGAACTATGATTTGTATGTATTTCTTAATGACCAAGTGATTTTTTAGTAGAGTAGCTTTGTATATTGATCAATTGATTTATGAATGTTAAAAGTATAGTTGAAAGTAAACAAATGTGTAGGCTCAATAAACAACTTGATTAATTTGTGTTGGAGGAGTTATTTATAGAATTATCCATGATAAATATTGATCATGATCAAATAAATTATAAAATGTCATCATTCCAATAACTGCATAATTTTCATTAACTAGGACCTAATATCACATTTAAAAAGAAATAGAAAATAAAAATATTTCAAATAAGACAATCTTGTCATTCAAAGTTTTACAGATCTACTATATTCTTACATAAATTATCAAAAAGACACTATATCAAGAATGCGATATATGTGTAGAGAAGGAGATTTTCTACCCTTTGAGTATTAGGAAAAGTAGAGTCTTGAAGGAGCAAATGGTCCTCAACTACCTCAAGGAATGAAGCTCAAGTGATAGAATAAAATGGTGAGAGTTTTAGAAATAGAAAGAGTAGGTCACAAAGGTCTTCTAAATAGACTAACAAGCTCTCGACCAAGGATGATAATATGGCAAGTGGACGTGACCATAGTGCGCTAGCATCTTGTATGGACTGAGAACTAATACTATCACAAAAAACAACAAAATTACTACTTCTATTCTGATTGCTAAGAACTTTTAAGAATGCACAGAAATAACAGTGTGTCATCGTAGATTGTCACCCTTAACAATTTCACCTTATGTTTTTTCCCCTCAAATTATTGGATCTAATTGAGTATTTAATTTCCTAAATTATGCATTCTATGGCTCATTTTTAACAATTTTCAATGAATTAGAAGTGAGAAACAATTACATTTATTTGAGACCTTGCCCTGGACACTTAAAATCTTAAAAAATAGGGCAAGAACACACATGCCCTAGGCGTGAGTGTCCCCTTATTTTAGCTCCAAATTCAAATATGTCAGTTGTGGAAAATTAATATTTACAATTCAAGCATCTAAAGTTGACCATCAAGATTTAATTTTTAGGAAATTGAATAAATGATTATAAATACCTAGCTATTGCATCATTTCTAATCTAACAAGGAGAATCTAAGAAATCATTGGAGCAATTATTAGCAAGAGCACTATTGAGCAAGTTAAGAACAACATTTTAGAGCTTTATTATAGCAACACAAGATCCTAACATCATGTCAAATTCTATGTGAGTTTATGTGTGTTCATGTTGTCATTGTTTTGTGAAGGCTAACACTTTTGTAGGTCTCTAGGAAATTCAAGCAATCAAGCAATCAATCCAAGCAAGATCCAAGTCCTTGAGGTGATGTGCATGACTTCAATCCTTCAAGGAAGCCATTGAATGGTGGTGAATTGTAGCACTTTCTGATTTCATCATTTCTTCCTATCAATTATCCATTTATCATTGGCATTTCCATTGTGGAAGTGGAAACACTTACATAGGATTTGACTAAGGAAAGCCCCTAAATGGCTCGACATTTCTTCTTTTTGTGAATGTGCAGATCTTGAAGACAAATTATTAATTGTTGTTTCTAAAACCCTACATCTTTTCAACCCATGGAAACTCAATTATAAAAATATCTGATAGTCTTACGACATATTTGTAGGCAAGGATCCGAAGCTCAGATCCAACATTAGAGGACCACAAAACAAATCCAGAAAAGCTCTACAAGGACACTCATGCCCTGGGCATCTATGTCCTCCATTTTTTGTCTCAAATTTGAACCACAGGTGCACAATGTCCTACTTTGCTCATTTTTATTGTCTAAATTTCTCTATGAATTTTTGTGTCTTCTATATTTGCATCAAAATAGCTATTACCCTAGTTAGATCATTGCATTTAATCATTAGGACATTTTTAGATTTGTTTAAGGGTTGGTTGACTCACCTATCAGGTTGTAAGTCAATCACATACCTTATTCAAATCCATCAAACCCTCATCCCACCTTTGCATTCCATTCCAAATCAATATATTACAATCCATACACATACATTATACATTATACATATATAGAGACATTTGGGAAAGGTGTCAAACCCTAAGGTGAAAAATCAAAGGCATCCCTTTCCCATTGTTTCATTTTGGTGAACTCGGCCTGTTAACATTATATACCTTCTAAAATTTTCCATAATTCACCCTAGATCTAGGTTTTTCATATAATGTTTTTGTATTTTGCATTTAGGGTTTCATCTTTGCATCATAAAAAGACATAAAAATACAAAAATATTACATTCATATTGCATTAAAGGTTAAAATAGGATTTGATTCAATCATCTTAGATCATATTTACATTCAAAATTCATTCATTAGGTCATTAAAATATGAAATTGTTCATTGCATTCAAATTGCATCTTTCATTTGGGTTAAAAAAGTTGCATTACTATTATTTAAAAATTACATCAAATCATCATTTTCAAAACTTTGCATCTTGGAATTAGTCAATCATTATAACCTACATCTAAAAATTGCATTCAAAATTTGTCATTCGTTGTTCACATATTTGCATACTTGCATTTTCCATTTCCATAGCCATAAAATCAGTAAAATCTAGAAAAATATACACTATCAAAACTATCTATGCACAAAATTGGGAACCTTAAACAGTAGCAAGTACAATCAAACCTTGAATTTTTAAACACCCTTTCTAGGACATAGATGCCTCGGGCGCCTTTGTCCTACACTTTTTTGGCTCATATTTTTGTGACAAAAATTTCTTAGAATTCTCTATCTAGATCTATTATCTGTCTTTCAATCACTTGTTGTATAACAATCTGATCCTTAATACAAACATTATATCATTATAATGGATCAATATTTTGGTAAGATGTTGACGTCTTTGAAATCCTTGGTTGATGTTTCAAATTTTCTGTTTGGTGATGACCCTAATTCAAATGAGGATATCCACGATCCTTCACCTCCCAATGCATGTCCTTGTATTGTGGGTATCTTGGGACAAGATGGGGAGAGTTTGCATGAATCCATACAAAATTCCTTTTGTAACCTTGAGAATAATGCAACCTTTTATCCCTCAATGCAATGGACTAATCATCCATATCAACAATATGCACCTCATACCATACCACCACTTGAAATGTTTAGTATTTAACATCCCAAAAGTGAATCACAAAGTATACCTCAACCAATGCACATGGAATCACCTATAAATAAAAATTACATGGAAGGCACATCAACTAATCCCCCATTATATGAGCATAGAGTTACAAACACACCCATTAATTTGGAACAAACATATCAACAAGGCTTTAGGATTTTGAGAGAACAAGGATGTGACATTAAGAATAAACATGAAATTCATCCCCTCTTGGAACAAACACCATCAGAAGATACCAAAAGACTCAATTACCAAGATCCTCCACCTCTACAAAAAATAGTTATTCCACCAACCAAGAAATATAAAGTCCATGGTCCTCTTCAGAAGTTGTACCTTTCCTACATCCTATAACTAATACTAAACATGCCTTAGACACACTTCTCAAACTAGGAGACATTGCATTACCACCAATTTGTGACTGAGAAGATAAGAAAGGAAAGAGTACAAACATGTCTTATTGTGCATATCATTGAGCTCTTGGACATCTTGCCAATGAATATCATGCTTTAAAGAAGAAATTAAGAGAATTTTATCCTTGTGTGGATTAAATTGAATGCATGATAGATTACCATTGATTTTATTTTCTCTTTTCCATGTGGTAGTTGTAGTATCATTACATACTCACTACCATCTATGAGTGTATAAGCTAGGCTTCATACAATCATCTATATTTTGCAAGGAGCAGCCTTATTTTTATCATTGTTTATGCACCCCCTGAGGTGAGTTTTGTTCATCCCTTGAGACACTAAACTTTGTGCACCCCTTGAGGTGAGTTTGGCATTTTTTCTCCACTGTGTTCATATGATTTGAACTCAATGTGGCATTGACATGACATTTTGACCATTTTGTAGCACCTTATCAAGGTTATTAAGGAGTATAACTCTTGGTATGGTTGTCATGGGTACACACCTAATAAAAAGTGGTCCTCACTAGACCTAGTCTGTCTTTCATTTTACCTTGTCTTGGGGGATCACCTAATGAATATTAGACTTCACTAGCCTGTGCGCCTTCTAATTTGTGATTCACCTATCAAATATCAAACTTTGTTATGGTGTGAGTCATGAAAACCTTTTAACATGGCCACCTAGTATAACACACCTTGCTTGCTAGTACAACCATATGTTTCATGAGTGATGTGGCATAACACAACTTGCTATTCCTCATGAGAGCTAACATTTATTCGATGGATGATGTTTGGTATTTGAGACAATTTAAAATTGAGGTCTCTTGCCTTACCGACTCAAATATTTAGTACTAACCTTGTATTTTTGTTGTGTGATTTTGTGTGTTTTCTTCAAGTTTGCATTGTGTTTACATCATGTTTGTGTTTATTTTGTTATCATCTATATGTTATGCTATGTCATGTGTTTTCATTATGTATGCTTCATGTTTTCTGACATGGTATGTTATTGTATGTTGTCTTGCTACATATCATACATATGTGAATTCATTTGTGCCTATGTTCGTTTGTCATGGGATCTTGGATCATGGGGGCTTGATCACCCTCATTGATCCTTAGTGATCCTATCTCTTCAACATTTTTACGATTGGACCCCTCTTGGCATATTTTCTACTTTAGTGTGACTCTGAGTGTAAGATCATACTCCACTAAAGTGGGGGTTAAATGTATCATTGTAAATTGTCACCCTTGATAATTTACCTTATGTTTTCCCCCCCTTAAATTATTGGACCTAATTGAGTGTTTAATTTCCTAAATTATGCATTCTATGGCCCATTTTTAACAATTTTCAATGAATTGCAAGCAAGAAAAAATTGCATTTATCTAAGACCTTTCCCCCGACACTTAAAATCCTAAAAAATAGGGCAAGGACATTCATGCCCTGGGCATGAGTGTCCCCCTATTTTGGCTTCAAATTTAAATCTATTGGTTATGGCAATTTAATATTTTCTATTCAAGTGTCTAAAGTCGACCATTAGGATTTAATTTTTGGGAAATTAAATAAACGCCTATAAATACCTAGCTATTGCATTGATATTTCTAATCTAACAAGGAAAATCTAGGAAATCATTGGAGCAATTATTATCAAGAGCATAATTGATCAAGTCAAGAGCAACATTTCAAAGCTTTATTTTAGCAATACAAGATCCTAATATTATGTCAAATTCTATGTGAGTTTATGTGTGTTCATGTTGTCATTGTTTGGTGAAGGCTAACACTTTTGTAGGTCTCCAAGTAATTCAAGCATTCAAGCAATCAAGCAAAGAAAGATCCAAGTCCTTGAGGTGATGTGCATGAATTCAGTCCTTCAAGGAAGCCATTGAAGGGTGGTGACTTGTAGCACTTTGTGATTTTACCATTTCTTCCTATCAATTATCCATTTATTATTGACATTTCCATTGTGGAAGTGGAAACACTTACACGGGCTTTGACTGAGGCAAGCCCCTAAATGGCCCAACATTTCCTCTCTTTATGAATGTGTAGATCTTGAGTTTGAAGAGGATTGAAAGGATGTTGAAGATAATTTATTCATTGTTGCATTTGAAACCCTACATCTTGTCAACCCATGGAAACTTAGTTACAAAAATATATGATAGTGTTCTAACAAATTTGCAGGTAGGGATCCAAAGCTCGGATCCGACATTAGAGGACCCCCAAAAAAAAAATCCAAAAAATATCTTCAAGGACACTCACGCCCTAGGCATTTGTGTCCTCCATTTTTTGCCTCAAGTTTGAATCATAGGTGCACAATGTCCTGCTTTGCTCATTTCTATCATCCAAATTTTTCTATGAATTTTTGTGTCTTTTGTATTTGCATCAAAACAATAAATTGCACTATTACCCTAGTTAGATCATTGTATTTCATCATTAGGACATTTCCAAATTTGGTTAAGGGTTGGTTGACTCACCTATCAGGCTATAAGTCAATCACATACCTTATTCAAATCCATCAAACCCTCATCCCACCTTTTCATTCCATTCCAAATCAATCCATACACATACATTATACATTATACATATATAGAAACATTTGGGAAAGGTGTCAAACCCTAAGGTGAAAACTCAAAGGTTTCCCTTTGTCGTTGTTTCAAACAAAAAATAATAAAACTAAAATAATACAAGTTAAATGAAATGTAAGTGATAAAACTAAGGAAAAGGAAGAAGAATATGCTCACAAGAAACTGAGAATGAAGCCTCCAGTAAAGAAGTATCTTCAACACTTGCGCATATAAGACCAAGATAAAATGTTGGGGTTGTTTAGGGGCTTGTCTCAATCAAACCCCTTGTTTTGGTGTTTCCATCTCCAGAGACAACCAAATAAACAAATAGATAAAGAGATAAATAGATGAGATAGAAAAATGAATAGATAAGGAATGTGATAAATCCCAAGATTCTCAAAGACATAAGACAAGTAGATATCACCTGTAAAGCTTGAGGAAGCCAAAGAGGAGATAAAAAGAAAGAGAGTTGTAGAGAGTGTTGTGAGATCTTAAGACCACTATAGCAAGCTATAGGGAGTTGTACAAGCTTAAGATAAAGAGATAAATACTTCTTGAGAGAGAAAGAAAAGAGTGAGAGAAAAAGAGAAAGACCAAGAGAGATCCAAAAGGTCAAATGAAGTGAAAATATAGATTTAAAAGAGAGAAGAGGAGGAAAAAGAGGTTCTTGAGCCATTACAAAGCATCTCAAGCCATTTCCACCAACCATGGTAGGTGACAAGTGGCAACATGCTCAGAAACGATAGTTTTAATGTTGAAATGTCACGACAATCTAGCATGGCACGTGGACATCCATGTGATGTGCTAGTGTCCAAACAAATTATGCTAAAAAATGGTGGGAAACAAGGAAAACACAAGGTTGATACAAATCTAATGCAAGAAGGTGGTTTCTGAAAAAAAAGGGGTCTTGAGCATCCTAAGGGGAAAAAGGTTGATGCAAGGGCTAAGATGAGCCTACACAAATACTAAGGGAGTTGACACTAAAGTGGATACAAAAGGTGTAGGTGAAATTGCAAGGGTATGCAATTTTTGACACTACAATATGACTATACTTAACAATGATAAGATTTTGTTGAATGTGTTAAGAGAACCAAGTTCGCCTAGGGTACACATGACACACTACAAATCAATAGGTATATCAATAAACATAACTAAACCTTAGGAGAATTCTATTTACAAATCATGGCAAAGCATAAATATAAATCAAATGTGCAGATTTAAAATGGAACAAACTCAACAAAATCTTGGGAGATTAAAAAATACATTCTTCATAAAAATAGAGATTTAACCTTGATTTGTTAGGTAATGTTAAATATTTCATGGAGAGAGAAATCAATAAACATAGTACATTAAAAAAATAAGATTTTTTTAAAAATAATGTACTTTCACATAAAAGGGTTTATGTTAAAAAAAGAGTGATCTTAAAATTGCAAGTATTGTTGATATTATTGTCACCTTATGCCTAGGAGCTTAAGTTAGCAACTGAAGGAGTAAATTTTAAAGAACTTTAGGTGCCATAAAATTGGGAAAAAGTGAAAATGAGTCTTGATTATTTCCCTCACCATTCATAAGGAAAGGGAAAAGATTAGTTTTCTCTTCCCTTCACCCACATAGCAAGAGGAAAATTAGGATTTTTAGTGTTTGTTGTTTGAAGGATTCCTCCATGAAATGGTGTGAGACCAATGCCTAGTGACTTGTGTTGAAATATTTTATGGGCTTGAAGAGCACGTTTCATCCATGCGTGAAGGAGTAATGGCACATTGTTGGAATAATGAGAAGGATTTTGACATGTTGCATAAAGAGAGAGAGAGAGAGGGAAATCTTAGGAGATGGAAACAACTTGTTTCCACATGTTCAAATATCAAAGAAGTGGGTCATACATGCAAGTCTATTGTTTCTTTTTCTTAAAACCTTATTACTGATGTAGCTTTAGTGGAAGAGTTTCTTTTTAAAGACCTTGAATCATCTATTTTGGTTTTGAGCTCAATTTCACTATTTTCATTATTTGTGTATCACCTATTACTCTTTGTCAATATCAAGGGATATATATAAAAACATGGCTATGTCAAAAAGACTTGTTAGAAAGACATGTGAACTATTAAGGTTTAAATCCTTTGTGGACATTATTGTTTGTAGTGGATAGGGCTTAGCATAATAGTGTCAATAAGAGAAGAAAATTCTTTATATGGTCCATGTTTATTAAATCCCTCATGGAGCTCATAAAACCCTATACCCATCCAAGGATGAATGTGACTAATGCCTTTCATGAGTGATTGATATCTATGGGAGCCTTACATAGGGTTTGCATGACAAATAATATGCATTGTCCTCTTGTTTGATTCTTTTACTATCAAAGCCTTCATTGTTGTCAATAATGATAAACTCCTATCAAACCCTTTTCATTTCCAAAACTGGAAGCATAGTGAGAAATATTTTTACACCTTTCAACCCTAATCCAAGAGTACACATAATAGTCCATAGATAAAGTTTAAGGAATGAGAAGATGGTAAGTCTTTTGGCAGTGGATAGATGTGATTGATAGTGGATAGTTTACAATATGAGAAACACAATAGTAGGGTACAAGACCCACATACAAAAGATAGATTAGGGGCCATGAGTGTGACATGCCTAACACAACAAAGATAAGTCTTTAAGAGGTCTATAAGGAGAAATGCAAGATTAGTAGATGATATAGATCAATAATGGAACTGGAAGGACAAGTAAAAGTGGACAACCATCATAATACTCACATGACAATCTTTACCATATTAATATTATCATAACATAATCACAAGAACAATTATAAAAGTTTTACTTATCCTTGTCAAACACAAAGCTTCAAGAGTCATGTAAAGTCCTTTAAAGCCGTGAGTGAGATAAATGGATAATTGTTTATAGAGAATATGAAAATTATTATACGATAAAGAGTGTAATAAAATAGTGATTGATTAGTTTGAGCTTTTGAAAGGATAGAGTATGTGGTCTTGATAGTGGATAGAGCATGTGATCTTGACAGTCAACATCAATAACCCTGTCATCAAAGAAAGACAAAGTTATTGATATTATAAAAGGAAGCCAGAGTTAATGATATTATAAAATCAAGCCAAAGTTAATGATATTATCAAAGGACAAAGTTAGTAGCCCTATCATAAAAGGAAGCCATATAGTGATTTTTATAGTGGATAGAGTGCTCTTAATAGTGGACAGAGTGATCATCTTGATAGTCAACATTAATAACCTTATCATCAAAGGATAGAGTTAATGATATTATCAAAAGGAAAAAGTAAGGATAGTTATAGGCATACAAAAGCTTCCAACACAGGGACATTAAAGAGCACAATATAAATAATTCAATTGGTATTTAGACAATACCAATGGAAGATACAAATTATGTGTAAAATTGGTCCTTCTACAATTACATGTGAGATGGTTTGCAAGATTGATAAATAAATGATAAATATTGCTCATTTAGATATGTTTGTGAAGACCATGAATCTCATGAAGAGGTTATTGATCTTGTGAAAGAATATAATGCACAGCTAGAAAATAATGTCATTGCCATTATGTTGGATACCAAGGGCTGTGAAGATAGAATTTTAGGGGATATGAGCATATGGATCATGGGGCTTAGATAATTGAGGTTCCTTACAACAAAGTTGTAGATGGAGATGTAAAGTGTTTGGAAGAAAATGGAGTAGTTAAAACTTCACAAGGAAGCAAACATGGTATAAGATAGTGGTTCCAAAGAGGTTAGAAACTTAGAAAAGTTAGCTAAGAATGAAAGCATAAAATGACATGAGACTTGATGATATATAAGAATGAGAAATTCCTTGGGAGGACATAACTTTGGGTTAACACATAGGGCTTGGTTCCTATAGGACAAACAAGACAATGGTATGTTGTTTTATCAAACAATATGAGCATTGTCTATGTGACAGTGGAAAATGTACAAAGAAATAGTTCTCACAAAATCCAATTAGAAATGATGAATGAAAAGGCTTTAAAGAGAAGGTCTAATATGAATATCATAATCCAAATGACAATTGTAAGAGAATAGTGAATAAGTTAAAGGATAACATACTAAAAAGAGTGCAAAGGTGAAGAAAGCTTGTCATGACATTGAGATCTCTCTAAAGTGTTAATGAAATTCCTTATAAAGATAGATCAAGGATCTAACGGTTGCCATAAGCTTCATGTGACAATCAAAATGGTATAGAATGGACTTTTCAAAGGAAACTGATAGTCTTTTATGACAATCCTCTATGAATGATACAAGGGATAGTTCAAATCGAAATCTACACATGCACTAAGTGAACCAGTTATAAAAAGGAAAACCTAGAAACAAATAAGCTATTCATGAATGACAAAATAATTCAAAGAATCACCATAGTCCAAAGCATCAAAGTAATGATGACAATATTTGTAAGCCAAGGAACACTAAAATTAGTAGATTAAAGAATAGTGTGTCATTGTTGTATGGCATTCATCAAACAGGCATTATTCAAAGAGAAATCCATTATGGTAATGCTACATGGAACTTGCATAACATTTAAAAGAATGTGTGTGAAGGGTTGACAAACATAAAAGACAAAAATTTCTTATTCAATCTCATCACCATATTAGGTTGCAAGTATAAAAGCCAAAGAGACAGAGTTGAGACAAATTTGTGGAGTAATAGAGGGTTATGAATTATGAAGCATGACAATCCCTTAAATATGGTGAAAGATTATTTGAAGATTCCAAGAAGGCAAGTCTTTCAATAAAAGCTCATGATGGACATAGTTAAACACTATCATAGTATAGTTACACAATAAAGGACTTTAGAAATCTTGGAAACATTTTGAAATGGAGATTATTTCTCACTTTAGAGGTGTAATATCCCTTATACAACATACAAAGATAAATGGTCACAGTATAGAGGAAATGGATGGTCAATTTTGTGAACAAGGTAGGGATAGTCATAATGCATGAAGACAGTCAAAGGGGAAAAGTATAGTGTATAGAGGACTCAAATGATAGTAAAACTTATGGGAAATAGAAAGGGTATAGTGGAGGAATTTCCTTGATGTAAGATGCATATAATTCATTCATATTGTATTAAAAAGTTCTATAACAAGGGATTTTATTGGAATGCTAGTAGATATTGTGGTTCATAGTCACTAGTTAAGTGGATGAATGATATGTATCTATGAAAGATATATACATGATTATAAAGGCACTAGATGTAAGAGAGGTACCAAAGTTCCATCAAAACCCTCCATTAAAACCCTGTTAAAGGAACTTTGAGAGGACATGTTTTATAGGAGGTTATGATAATATTGAATACACATAGAGGACAAATGAAACAATATTAGTATAGTGAACACTGCCAAGTTACATGGTACAATGAAAAGGTCAATTGACACTATATAAAAGATAAAATGATAAGTTGTCAGTGGTTAGTACTAAGGGTTAGTGAATGAGGACAAAATTGAAGCTCATAGTATTGTCCATGAAGACAAGAAAGATGACCATGATTCCTTTAAAAGGATAATATACATGTGATCAAGGTTTTGAGATCACAATGTCTAAGTCATGCAAAGAAGAATGTCTTGAGAACACCATGAGAGTCAAATGATTTATAAATGGCAATATTGCTCACTAATGAAGAAGGTAGTGATCTAGAAGGATCTTTTGTGTCAATTATTGGTAGATAATGCAAAAATGAGTCAAGTGATAGTGAAGTCTCTCTAAGAGAAGTGTTAACAATCCAACATTGAGAATACAATCATCATAAAGGTTACATGTAACATTATAGTAGTCATACAAAGACCTAAGCATGTAAAGCAATAATATGATAGGGGTAAATACATATCACAGTCCTATAGGTGGTGAAGAGGTGAAGATAAAGAAGCTTTAATGAAATCAAACGAATGTTAAAACTTTCCCTTGAAGTTCTCCTATGCCTTCAAAGATTGTTGACCATTTCAAAGCCTTAACATATGTCCTATGAACATGTTAAAGGATTTTTGGTAGTTTGAAGAGAAGGAAGTTAGTTATGAGCAGTTGTAGGACATTTAGGGTGAATTTGAACATAGATGGATAGTTGGTTGAGAATATCTAGGAGTGATTGAGAATACCTATTGGTGATTGAGAATATCTAGGGGTAGTTGAGCAAGTCATAGTATATTTGCAAGCATCTTAGAAGCATTCTTGAGTGAATAAGGTCAAAACTAATCAAGGAATTCTTCAACAAACAACATCAACAATAAGTATCTAGGAGCAATAGCTAAGCGACCATGAGGAGATTTGACCTAATCAACAAGGCAAGACACATATCACATATTTCTTATAGCAAGCTACTAGAGAATAGGAAGTTATTCTAAGCTAAAGTGGACACCTAGGGACAATTAGGAGTTTAATTCTTGCATAGTTTGAAATAGCATTGTAACTATAATAAGTTATTTATGTGAAATATTGTACTGTAACTCAAAAAACTAATCATTTCATCACTGGAAATCTAATGTAACACATCATTTTCAAGCATTTGTCAAGGAATTTTCAATCTATGCATTGATGTACAACACTTTTGGGTAATAAAATTCAGATTTTACCTCCTTAACTTTGTTTCTTTATGTACATTATAATGATTGATGTAAGTTTTTGGTGTTTTTATGCAAAAATCCTCAAATAAATGTCTCATTCACAACACCTTTGAAACAAAAAATAGATATATTTTTGCAGGTTATAGGTTGTGTAATGAGTACAATTAGATTATAGTTGAGAAAAGTTCCTTTTTTTCCTTCAAAACTATAAAGAATTCAACCTTCTTATAAAACATTGATGTAAAAATTATGAAAAATAGTTGATTTTTGTAGGAAAAAACTAAGTTTTAGATCATTGGTATGCAAGAACAACAACATAGGTTCAATAATAATTTAGTGTATCACCTCGGTAGAACTTAGGTTTCATTTCAAGTCATCTCCTACCCCTTTTCTCAACATAACAATAGTATTTTAGTTCAAGTTTAGGTGATTCCAACAAGGGAACCAACCCTCTCTAGAGATTCACTCAAAGCTTTGGGTAACCCATGAGCCTTAGAGTATTTCTATGTTTCATTGCACTGTTGAGATAAGTGCTTAGCAAGGGTTCAAATCCACATTGACAATATGTACCACATCATTGAGCACAACATTTAGGGAAACCCCATGGATTTTACCTAAACCTTCATGAGGGTATAAATTATAAGAAAAACCCTCATTAACATTTTAAAAAATTACTCTAGAAAAAATCTATTAAAATTTAAAGTTAAAAAGAAAAATATAAATGCCCATAGCCCTAATTATAAAAATGAGCCAAAACAAGGATAGGTATATATAAAACCACTTCAAAATTACCTTTTTAAAAAAGCTAAGGAAACAACATGACAAATACGATAATTCATTATTATCTATTACAAAAAGACCATGCATGCCCACGTTAGTGAAGCTTCTTGGGCAATAAAAACATGGAATAATAATAGAAAAAATATTTAGAAGACCATAAACAAAATAAGGAATGCATCCTATGATTGTAATTGTTAGAAATCACTCTCATAAAACTAATCCTATAGTGAAGACAAAAATCTAACCCAACAATCTTGAGTAAAATTCCTAAAAAAACACAACCCTAATAGCTTCATAACATCTAAAATACACAAATAGATGGATTTTTACATATAAAAAATATGGAAACCCACCTCTTGCATGAGTGTTCATAATGAAATAGGATTTACAAATTACCATGAAAAAAGTCTATAATTTGTTGTAAATTTTAACTTAGTTGTCTAAATCAATGAATTAAAGAACAAGAAAAAAAAAACATCCTACTTTACATACACAAAACATAAATGAGTCCAAATAAAAAACACTATTAATCATAGCTAACCACCTTTACCAAACCACTTAATGCATTAGTGATGCACAATATCCTCTTGCAACTCTAAATCCAAAATAAGATGGCAATTACAAATTTAGATATAGAGCTAAATTCCTACAAGTATTAGAAATCAAAGCCAACCAATGACCACTTCAATCAATGAAGTTGTTGAATTGTAAGATATATATTCAAAGTACAATAATTACATTGCAACTATGCTACCAAGGAGCATATTCAAAATTGGGGTATGGTTATTTTTGCTTTCAATACCCTTAAGACCATCCAATTGATTGATACATGATTGGATGCAAATAAAACTCATAAACAATTTTATTTAGTACCATACGATAATTTTCACAAGTAAACATTATACTCTTTTATCATATAAGCTAGTATTAAAGTAGTTATAATTAAGAAGGTTATATAACAATATATGTTTTAAATAATTAAATAAAAATAATATAGAGAAGAATAGATGATCATATGAAGAAGGTAATTCTAATGGAATGGTTGCATAAGCCTAGATTGAATTTGTTCAAAGAAAAAGGGAGAGAACATGCTTAGTGTTATGGATGTAAACCCTTTTTCTAGAAATGAATAAACTCAACAAAGAGTAGCAGGTATTCTTTAGAATTTTTTCCATTGCATATTAGATCTTACAATTGAAGATTCTTGTTGTAAATAATGATAAATCTTTGTCCCTCAAATACTTTTGCATCTACATCTTAATTATTTTCCTTCTCCAAAAAGAGCTTGCTATATAAGAAAAAACTTAGGGGAGACAATTGATTGATTTAAATAGTTCTTAAGTAAGAACCTAGAAGTGACATGAAGTCTTATAATAATCATTTGCAATAGATTATATTTTAGAAGTCATTTGATCATCTAGAGTTAACACAATATTAAAGGAGAGTTGACATCAGATTAAAGGTTTGTAAATTTTTTAAAATATTAATAAAATACATAAATAACTAAATTTATTACATTATACCCACTTTATAAATCACTCTCACATGCAATGTAACTCACCTTACATGCCAAATCATCAATATTTCATAGAACCAAGAAAATACATTACTAGAGAAAATCATGTAAACTTTTTTTGAAAATGAATGTTTCATAGAAAATAAAAATAAAATTAAAGTTTCATAACAATATCCAAGAGTATCTATATGAACAAAATAAATAGTTTCCTAAATGTCTTATGTTTGTAAAATAAGGGCCAATGAATTAGAGATAGAGGTTGATGTCTTTTATAAATTGTGACAAGATGTGAATGTATAGAAGCACCACAACAAGCTATTTAAGCTACACAAGGATAGTTTTAAAAAGGTGTAACTGATAGACCATTATTAATTACCACAATAATCAATATAGCTAAAATGTCATCTTTGCCATTACACACACAAGCTTCCATAATACCGCTTCTCTCCCATAAAAATGTTATTTGTACCTTCAAGACAAAATCTCCATATTTGATATATAACTCATCAACATAAATTAATTCATTTGGAAGCACACAAAACTAAAAATACTTGGATTCTTAAAATTTGGCCCATTTCAAAATGTTGTCACTGTCATTATCCATTCAACTCTTCACTTAAAAGGGACAACATTTTTGAATCACCCAATGGCGCATTGCTAGAAGAGTTCAATATTTCATCATCAAAAGACAACCACAAGCTAGGAAAATTTGGCCTCTTAGATTGAGATGACACTTGAGTAACTTGTAACAAGTCAATAGATGAAATTTATGAATTTTCTAGAACCTATTAATTTTTGGTTTTCTTCCTAGGTGCTAGTAAGTTCTAAGAAGGTTCATTCTTAGAAGCATGTAAAGTTAGGCCTATCACTTATTCTAGATTAGAATCAATAACTACAAAGTCCACATAAATATAGTATTCAGATGAAATTTCAAAAAATGCGGTAACATCTAAGAAAATTTGAAAACTTGATTTTCTTATTCTTACACTAGGGCATGTAAGGAGGCTAATTAATGCTAGGGAATTTGGTTTGAGATTGAGATTGCAACTGTTGTTGAATTTGATGATTCACTTAGCTTTTAAGACCGATAAAAATAATTAGAGTGGAGCCCTTGTTTACACCTATAAATAATTGTCTTCCCACATATTGACCATCATAGGAAAAATTCTTTAGCCCTCAATTTTCTACATCATTTTGGTTCTAGAAGATTTCTAGTATTACAATCCAAGCAATTCACATAGAGTTACTCTTCTTGCTATTGAATTTTGTGAAAATGGATCATGTTAAAGGATTGATTTACATTAAGTACTTTAAGAAACCTAATCCCACATTCTAGTTTTAATTTTTTAATACTAAAAAAATTAAAAATGGAGTCCCTTTATAGGGGGACCTATATCTTTTAAGTTCAATGGATACTCTTATCATTTCAATCCAAGTAGGCTTGCAACAAATTGTTCTCCTTTCTCTTAATGTTGTTGAGAATAATAAATATTACATGATTGATAAGCTTTGAGACACCATATAGTAACTGCTCCTCAATTCCATTTTTGAAATTTGTAGTAGAAGGGAAAAGAAAATTTGATCTCTCAACAAAATAGATGAACAAATATATTTCTAATTTTTCCATGGATCTATTATTGAATTTCAATAAAAATTGGAGTGATTTATTTGTCTTAGCATACTTGAAAATAAACACATTAAATATTTTGATTAGAGTTGAACCCTTGTAGAAAGCCAGTCTAATAATATTCTTGAAAACAAAAACATTAAATGTTTTGAACAAGATTGAACCCTTATTATAAGATACCTAATCATTGGTTCTAGTAATGGGCTTTGAAGCTTATAATAGAAGAAAAATTGATCTCTAGATGTGAACACATATATCCTTTCAATTTAAAAGTAGCTCTACTATTCCAATTCAAGTAGGATTTGAGGGAGTTATTGTTCTTACTAATGTTTTTCTTGAGAAAATGAAAATATTAAGGATTGCTTTGCATCAATCCCTTATAGAAACCTAATCACCAATACCCATTTTAGATTTTTGAAGCTCAAGAAGTTAAGAAAAAAAGGTCCATACTACTTCTATTAGTAATTTATTCTATTGAAACAAAAAGAAAAACTATAGTATTGATATATACTAACCCTTAAAAAAAGAACTATAGAATTGATCTACATTGAACCTTTAAAGAAACTTGGACCCCAATTCATGTTCTAGATTTTAAATCCTTGTCATGTCATGGAAGTCTAAAATGCCAAGAAAAGATGGTCTCTAAGAGAGATATGTGAACTCATTTTAATAGATAGTTCCTAATATGATCCATGTATGAATTATCTAAATTTCTACGAAAAAAAAAAAATTACTGACAAATTTTGTATTAGGCCCCTACATATTCAGCCACTATTACACTAGAGAAATTCAATAAATGATTCTATCTAAAACCTACATTTATAAAAATAAATCAATAACCTAGAGAAGCCCTATTTGAAAATAATTATACAAACCCATACAATATTCTTGATATTCTAAAAACCCACATGCTAACTAAAAATGCAAAGTCTCCATATTCAATCAAGCCTACCTCAATCAAAAAATAGACATTCACTATAAAGTGAAATCAATAGAAATAACTGGATTGAAAAAATTAGCCCACATTAAAGGAATATATTAAAGGTAATCCTATTGTGCATATTGACTGAATATTGAGCTTGAAAAACCATCTATAGCCCAAATCCAAAACCTACAACTCAAGAGAATCAAACCCTAGTCAATCAAAAACATGCATAAACTAATGAAGCTCATACTTGTAGCCTCTTTATAGGAAAAACCACATAAATTACAATATTTTTCTTATGGATATCAATGAGGAAGCCTAATCCAGATATTGTTCAAAAGTATTGAGATATTTGAAATGTGCTATGGTGGGGATAAGTCACATGTGAAGATGAATAGATCCCTGTAAATTAGTCTCAAAGTTATAGTTGTTAAAAAATAGTTTTGTTTAAAAAAAGGATTTATGAGCCTTGTAGTACCTTATGATTTTACCTGTCTATGATTAAAAGATAAAAAAAATTGTGAGTATAACAATTACCATGACGATGGACCAATTTATATTAATCATCTCGTGACAAAAAAAATATCAAAAATAGTTAGAAATGATAAAAAATAATTTAAAAAATACCATCAATTTTTCTAGCAACAAGTAAAAGTTTATAACCAATTAAAATAAGACCTAAAATATAATAACCAATCAAATTATTAATAATTAATTTCTTAAATAATTTTAGTTAAAAAACTTGCATCTTTAATTTAGAAAAGATAAATATTTATTGAATAGGAAAAATTGAAACTTTTAATTTATTACACCGAGAGGCATATTACAATGGCATCCACCAAAAAGCAATGTGTAAGGAAAAACTCATCAGCTAGAAATTGACGTTCAAATGACATGCAAATACATATCCACTCTTAAATCTTATCTTCTTATCTTTTGAAAAAAAAAATGCAGTCATTATTGTTAAGAGATTTAAATCAAAAACTTTCCTATGTAAATGATTTTATGATATAATTTTTTTAAATGCATTTTTAAGTATCATTTTAGAAAATGAAATGATTTACACACAAAAAGAGTAAAAAATAAAATCTAGAAAGATTGTTTTTATATCTAAATTTAAAATGAATATGAAATTTTATTTAATTCATTTTTATAGATAATCACTATAATTTAATTAATTATTTAAAAACTAAATAATATATTTTTTATAAATTGAAGAAATTAGAATTTAATTAAGTCGAGAGGCTTTCTATAGTGGCATCAATGAGTCTCTATACATTTTTATTCTTTACATTTATTTTGACATGTATAGTTGGCTGTCACACATTAGAAATGACATTTCATAGCTTTAGCTTCACTATTTTGCTTGTCTTTTGCTTTAAAACCAGTTTGATGCTTTGCCATCTTTCCATTATTTAGCTGCTTTGTTTAGCTTTCTTTATTCATGCAGCCTATTCGCATGAGTTTTCCTTTATTGTTGTTATCTCTAAAACTCTTTATATAAGAGATCGTTGTAACATATTTTGATATTTAGTTGGATAATATTGCAGTTGTTAATTTTTTTCAATTGAATAATATTGCAGTTGTTAATCTTTCAAAATTTGCTTGCAAGCAAATCATTTAAAACAAAGAATAGAGATTACGGTATGGCAAATTGAGGTCAAAGTAGAGAGATTGGATCAATTAAAATCTAGAAAAATGAAAGAGCTTGCACTTAAGAAGCAAGTAGAGCTTGAAGAGATATATAGACAGGCTCACATGGAAGTAGATTATGAGTCTACACAAGAGAAGTTGATGGCTTTGGTTGATTCTAGTTTGTTTTCCTTGGTCTCTAGGTTTGGATCTTTATTTCTTTTATTTGTTTATAACATCTACCGATTCCCTTGGATAGATTTTATAAAGGCAATATCAATCCTTCAGAGTTGCTTGCTAGCATGGAAGAGCAAATTTCCAAGGCAAAAGAAGAGGCACTTAAAGTAGAAAGGAAATAATGGAGAAGGTAGAGAAGTGGATGTCAGCTTGTGAAGTGGAAAGCTAGCTTGAAGACTCTAACAAGGTAATTTTGACATCCTTTGAGTTTTTATTTTAGTTCACTTTTCACTTGTTTCTGTCAAAAGTTGTTGGTTTAACAGAGTTAATTATTGTTCTTCCAATTCTTTTGGAATGTCTGAGTCTTGTGTATCTCTTTAATCATTTTCTTATTTTTGTTAGACATTTTACTTCTCAATGTGGCTATAATTATGAACAATTACAATTAAAAGTAGGCTTTGAGGTTTGAACTTTAAATTACTTGCTCTATAGGATGATAATTGATACAATTCTAGCAGAGGTGCTCATTTAAGTCTAAAACATGTAGAGCAAGCATGAGTGTTGGTTAACAAAATACCTAGTAGGTGCTAGCGCAAGATGATTATGTTTGAATTCTTTATCAAAGTCATAACTTCTTGCAAGAATCATATCTATGACAACTATAATGTTGTTTTGAATGTAGCTCTTGTGGATACATTGATTGCAAAACAAGTTCTTGGGAAGGTAAAGGACGACTCTGTTTTTATATGATGGTGTAAGTAACTATTGTTTTGCCCCTATATGATAGGTTGTATTATATTCATAAGTTAATAATCTCTGAAGGTTTTTTGCTACCAATCAACATATGTTATCATTAATCAGTTAGGTTTCCTTTTTCTTGTTGGAAAAATTGCACAGGTACCACTCTTGGCAATGTTGGATGAATACACTTGTTAAGGCAAGAGAGAGAAGAGGAGAAATGAAGATTCAGGGTATGAAAATTTGTAGTTGTCACCCCCTTCAGTAATTTTGATTAGTCATTGATCTATTGAATGCTAAGGAAAACTCTTGTTCCATTTAGGATCAAAAATGTTTTCATGAACAACTGATGACTAAACAAGAAAGCATGTTTAGTTCAAGGCCAAGCCCAAGTAGGCCACTTTCTTCCAAGAAAGGTGTCATCTCACGAGCCAATGGGAGTGGTGCAAATGGAACTCCTTTGAATCGATGTGTCTCACTCAGAGTGCAACAAGTTGGAACAAATGGAGTTACTCTTATTTGATAGGACATGTCTGCAAGCAACAAGGGCAAAAGGGAGTATTCTAAGCCAAAATCCCTTGTCAATTATGTAGCTCTTGCAAAAGAAGATTCAATTTCATAAGTTTCTGAGAGAGAATTAGCTTTTTCCTCCCCATAATAGTGTTGATGGGTATTTTTGCACCTTCTTAACACAGGCAATGCACAAGTGCACTAGCTCTCTTGAAAGGTAGAAATCTACAAACAAGTTCCAGATTACTACCCCAAGGTCTCTCGGGTGTCAGGTCATGACAATGCTTGGAATAGTTCAGTTGGTTGATGTGATTTGCTGGTAATCACATGGTAACCTTTATGGTTTACAAAGTATGGGAAGTTGGGTCTACAAATGGAGTTTTAAGAGTGTTGGAAATTAATGAATAGTGGTTTTCCACTCAAAACAAGTTGGAACTCACCATGTTCATCAGATTTAGCCTTGTTTTTATGCTTGGAATCCTACTCTAACAAAGGGCTAAAAGAAATAACAAAAGAGGAAAGGGTTGAGAGGGATGATCTAAATCTAAGCTATGAATGAATAGTGACAATGGAGGTTGCTACAGTAGACAAACTTCCTAAACTAGGTTTTGCTTGACCAAGAGAAGCCTATAGCTACATAAAACCAGTGCAATCTCCTAAGGATTATAGATTTTTAGATTGTACATGCACTTCATGAACATACAATTGAACTAAGTTGAAGCAATGAAATAAGGAAGCCTAGGCTAACTTTGCACAACAACTTGTCATCAACAAGTGCCAAAAGTATGGGCTAGAAGTCCATCAAATACTATAACCACAACCATTATCAAATCCATTCAAGAAACTACAAGCTAATTCTAACATGGAAGTTGAATAATGTATGCATAATGAACAAACTCAAAAGAAACACCCAAATTCATGCAATGCTTCTTCCTATTGTTGCAAAATGTCTTTTACACTAATTCCCCAACACTTACAAATGAGAAGCAAGACCCTATTTATAGTTTTCCAAAGCCCAAATGAATGGCTAGGATTTAATTACAATGAGTGGCTCAGATTCAACACAAGTTAGGGTTTCACCTACCCCCAATATTTCATAATTTTAAAATAGAATATTTTTCCCTATTCCGTCTTGTAGCCTATTTTGTCTTCTAGTGACACTGGCACTATAGCAGTTTTGTCTTGTAGTGACTGCCTTCCCTGTTGTAGCTAAAACTACTAAAAGTTGCCCTTTGTTTGATGTGTTCACAACATTCTTTCAGCCAATTAAATGAATCTTCTTGCAGATTTGTGTTACTGAAAAGCGGACATGTTGCTCCTGATCCCAGTGAATGGCTCCTAGCAGATCATGATCATTTAGTGGAAGATAAAACAACCTCCCCCTTTGCTCTTTGTTTGAAAGCATTTCTCAACTTGGTATTGCCTGACATAGATTCTTAAGCAAGCTTATTCAATTAGGTAGAATTCCCCTTGACGTCAATATTCAGATAAGTGGCTCCTTTGGTGGTCGCAATCACTTTCCAAGCACAACAAAATCTACGCCTTTAGCATGGTTCCATGAATCCTACACACAAGAGGTGCAGTAAGTGCTTTCATACGTAAATCAAGGAAAATGTTAGTCAAATCTTGCAAATTCATTGTTAGATCCATCCATGAATCATTAAAATATCATAATATTCATCATTGTTCCACATTTGGAGCTCATTTGGACCATAAACATAAATGCGGGTTTAGGGGTGCAGGTTTCCCCTAAGTCAAAAGCCATTCAAAGCAACTAGGAGCAAGACAACGCCGAGGCCACAGAGACCTGCAGGCATCCACTCACAACAAAAGTTTTGCATGGTGAACTTGGTGATCAAATTCCATGTGAGGGACTTTGGCATTTGTATAAATCAATTTTAAGGCACTTGAACTTACCAGGTTAAGCTTGATGCATTTGCAGGTCTAAGGAATGTGGGTGTCGTGAGGTGGAAAGGCGTTAAAGCTCGAATGTTAAGTGACAACGTTTAGGAGATGACGACTCGCATGCGGAGTTCCGCAAAGCCACAACTCTTAGCAGTTTTGAGTTTTTCCAAATTAAGCACATGGAAGATGCATTAGAAGGGTGCCTAGACCCATTCCTCAATGATTTGGCCCTTTTCAAAAAATGCAAAAATTTGGAATGTGGAAATCCAGAGGGTTTGTTGCCTTAAAATGACATTAAGCACTTGGAAACCCACAGATGGCAACGAAGGGATGGCGGCCTGCAAAGAAATTACCACAAACGGTGGATGGATGGCGGCCCATAAAGAAATTCTTGTGGACGACAACGGAGGGACGACGACCCACAAAGAAATTCCCGTGGATGACGACGGATGAACAATGACCCGCAAAGAAATTCTCGTGGACGGTGGCAGAGGGATGATAGCCTGCAAAGAAATTCCCACAGACGGCGGTGGAGGGACGGTGGCTCATAATGAAATTCCCGCAGACGACAATGAAGGGATGTCGACCCACAATGAAATTCCTGCAACTTCACAAAACTTAGTAAATTTAAGATTTTTCAATTTTAGCACATTGGAAAAGGGGTAGAAAGAGTGCCAAGACATATTTCCTTAAGATTTGACTCATTTTAAAAAATGCATAAATTTAGAATGCGAAAGTCTGAGGGTCCGTCGCTGGGTAAACTCACAAAAGTGGTTTACAATTCGAATGAGGAAGGAAAACTTATAAAAAATGACCCCATGCCAAAAAAATTCATTCTGGGGGTTCGAATGAACTCATTTATTTGAACAAACCAAAAAAGGGTTTGAGAAAACCCATTTAATGCATGCATAGACAAAAAAAATGAAAACCCCTTTTGGGAAGGGGGTTTGAATGAACCTTGGTTCGCTAGAACCCCCCTTTTCCCTTATTTTTGACCTTGTTCACAAAAAAACCTAAATTTTTACGCTTCAAAGCTCAGGTTGAGGATGAAAATGGAGGAATCTTCACAAACCCAACTGGAATTAGGTAGTCCTCAGAACAAGCTATCCAACAAATATAATTTTAATATATTTTGGTTTTATTACGTATTTGTTTTTTTAGTTTTATGAAACATAGGTTTTTCATCAAAAATGAAGGTCTCTATTTTGCACATGTGGAAAAATAATAGATTATCAAAAATAAAATTGAAAATTATGAGTGCACTAGATATTGAAGTCGTTGATCCAACAAGAAAAAAGAATTTTGATATATACAAAAAAGGTTACGCATTATATGGTCATGCTATGTCTGAATTGTAATTGGTTTGACTTCAAAACTTTATTAAAGAAAAAATAGTCAATAAAAAACTATATAACCAAGTGGAAGCACTAGATAATGGAGTTACAAATCTAAATTTGAAATAATTAGAATTTTATCCTTCATGGAAAAAAAGTTATGTGTTATACGGTGTGTGTCACTTTTTTAAAATGTTGTTTTATGAAAAACCAGTTTTCATGGGAGATGGAAAAAGAAGTGCAATCTGATTCCAAAAATTTTAAAAATATATTTTAAAATCTACAGACAAAATTTGACAAGACTCTAGTTTGCATCATCTTCAAATTCCTCACGGTTTAGCCGCTATAAGTGCCCGAATGTGAAAATTTAGTTAAAAATAATAATTTCAGTGTCCAGTTTGGCCAAAAATTGTAAACCATTATTGTGGGATCACCCCACCCTTTACAATGGAATTGCTCAAATGGATTTCTGTAGTGAAATTTCTGCAATATCTAAACACATGGAAAATTTGATGCAAACCCCTTTAGGCATGTGAAGACACTCATTTTATGGGCCCTAATTGATGAAAACTTAAAGTTTGCACCCCTTTCTGGAAATGCAGAGATTTGGAAGGTGGAAGTTGGAGGGTCCACCGCCCTTTAAACATGGCAATCCACACACGGAAACTTGCACATGATGACCCGCAAAGAAATTCCCATGGACGGCGACAGAGGGATGACAACCCGCAAAGAAATTCCCGCAGACGGCGGCAGAGGGACGACAACCGACAAAGAAATTCCTGAGGACAGCGGTGGAGGGATGGCGACCCTCAAAGAAATTATTGTGGACGGTGATGGATTGACGGCGACCCAAAAATAAATTCCCGCAGACAGTGGAGGAGGGATGACGTCCCACAAAGAAATTTCTGCAACTTCTTGAAACTCAACGAAACCTTGGTAGTTCACTTAGGTATCACATAAACATCCCAAATCCATAGGAAACTTGTCCCCAAAGTCAAAAAATGAAGGCAAAAGTGAAGCAAGCGAGCAGGGACCAAGTCAACAGGAGCAAGGCAAAAATGAAAAAAAAGGGGGTCCCTACCTTTAGCGGGGCATGTGTGCAAAATATGCACAACAAATGGTGACTCGTTGGGGAAATGCTCTAGAGAATTTTGATGACAAACTGGAATCATGAACCCAAAATCTCTGGTTTTGATCTTCACTCTAGGGAAAACAAACCAAATGCTTGACCAAAGGATCAAAACCACTAGTCAACGCAACCTTTAGTATGCTGAAAATCCAAGTGTGTGCAAATGTGTTAATTTCCACCCTTAAGTTGCTGCAAGAACCTAAGCTCCGTCAAGTTAAGCTCCGTAGTTTATTCTAACTCCAAAAGTATCTAGGACATTGCCTCGTTGCCAGTTAGGTGTCCGTAGCCCAGACGAGGTTGTCACTGTGATTCTCCCGAACATTACTCTATTACCAGCCAAGCGCCCATAGCCCCGGTAAAGTTGCTCAGATCCCCCTAAAAAGTTGAATTATTTTCTTTTAATTTTCAATGTCCTTTTTTTTGTTTTTTTCCTTTTGATTTTCTGATTTTCAATTTTCATTTCAACCTGGAAGTAGTGACGCTCGCACTTAGGGCTGAGGATCATAATGGTGTTGAAGTAGAATTTTAGATTTTTTACTTATCTGGACCTCACAAAGGACCTACAACGACCTCAGTATTCTTAAAGTATGTGAGATATGAGATTTCATAATACATCGGGACCATATTAAACCAACGACTTATCCCCTTTGAATCAGGCATCTAGGTCACTTGACGCTAACAGAATACCCTCACCATCCACTCTGGAAACTTGACTAAAGTTTATCAAAGAAATGCATAGAACAACCCCTAGGTAATAAAATGGTTGTTGTGCACGTAAACATACCTGACTAAAAGCATAGGGACCCTGAGCAAAGTAGCAACAAAGTGAAAGTAAATGGAAGCAAACAAACCAAAAGCAAACAACAAGGAAACTACTCTAAAGCAACCTAATTTAAAGCCAACAAACTAACCTAACAAAAGCAAGAAAGTGAGGTATATACATGAAAACTACACTACTCAAAACGAACTATGTACATAGATATTTACAAAGGATCACGTTTAGGCAAGGCAAACCGACATTTATGACGGTCATAGGATTTTACAATGCATGGACAAATAGAAGGGCAATCGTTACAGTTCTAAACCATGTAAACTCATCCTTATATTTAGAAAAATGAAGTTCAACATTGCAACATTGAAATTCAATTGCAGATTCAAGAAGAATCAACAGTTGAGCTAATTCATTAAACCCATGGTCAATCCATAAACAATTATGTCTCCCCTCATTCCCATAACCAAAATGATAAATGCGACTATGAGTACTCATAGGAGTAAGGAAAGATAAAACCTGGATGTCATCATGCGAAGGTGGTAATGTTTGATAGTTAAGAGAGAGCATTACATTGTCGATCGTCGTGTTGGAAGCCTCAGATAGGCACAAAGGATGGTGCAACATCCCCCTTGCATTACAAATATAAGGTTGGGAGAACGAGGCAACATACACCTCCTCCAAGCTTCCAATGGGACCTTCAGCCTCCATCAGCTGTTCTTCGAGGAGATATATTTCATCTCATCTATCTTCCGTAGTCTAGGATTCTGCTTGATTGTTGCCCTCAAAAGGCAACCTGTTGTCCCATCTCATTTCCATGGTGTTGATCTTATTTTTATGATGCTCCATGTCACAAAAACATGACATGGACAAATCTGTCTTGATGTTGTTCTTGGAGTGTGGGGGAGGATTAGTCATGGGCATAGAAGAAAGTCTCTCGGTTATAACCCACAATTGGTAGGGAGTATCACCTTCATGGGTAGCCACCAAGACAACCTCACCTTGGTCTTCTTCTCCTTCCAGTTCATGTGGCTCACCATGATGTTCACTTGTTTCTTCTTGTTCATCGTCACTATAGATGGAGAAGGAGTTCCTTTCCCAATTTGGAACTTCCAACGATTTGTCATCTGGAGGTTCGGGTAATATATCTTCATCACCACCATCTTCTGAAATGTACTCGTCCTCAGTGTCACTATATCTTTGTGGTACAATTCCAAATGGGAAGAAATTAGCAAGTGACACTGGCCCATCAATGGGGATAAGGTATGACATATGATTGCCTTTCAGGAGTCCTCCATAGAGCCTATCATCCATCGTGTATAAATGCTCTACAAGAGGGAAAGACTCTTGATGACCGATGGGAAGCTCCCCCACTTGATTTGCTTCTTCATTTGGAGGTTCGGGACTGTATCGTTCTTCTTCTGTTGCAGCCCCAACACCTTCTTGAGTGTTTCCTTCAGCTAAGTCATTACCTGGTTCTGGTTCTTGGTCTTCTGGCTCAACTCCAGAAGCAACTGCAAGAGGCAATGCACTTGGTCGCTCTATTTGTTCTTTAACTTGCTTGATGGCCTCTTGACATAGCTTTCATGTGAGCTCCAAATGTGGCAAATCATGGAGCCTACACCAACTCGGCAGTAGCAACACCTCCAAATCCACTTGGTATCTCAACTCGAACCAATCCCTCATGGGTCTTGAGACAAGTTCATCATATCTCTCCACCACTGATTCCTCATCATTACTTAGGATGAAATTTTGATAGTAAACAACTGCGACATGTGGTTGTTCCCACTCCTTTGAATCTTCATCTTCAGATGCTTGATCACTGTCATTCATGAAGGAGGGTAAAAGCACAAAGTTGTGTCACACTTTCAGCCAACTTATCAGCATAACTGAATTTAAGTATTTCTAACTAAAAATCAATTTTGGTCAAACATATGATCTAGTAAGATTCATTCTAGCTAAGTTAGATGCTTCCACAACTTTTCCAACTAAAATTGTTGGCTAAAAATGTATGGAGCATCACTTTGAGTCAAATTTACCAAAAAAATTAAATTATTTGAAAATCTTGAAGTTTCAATAACTCTTGCTAATGTAAACAACATTTAAAAAAATATATAAAAATACCCTTTTGCAGATCCATAAGTGTAGTTTTCAAAAATATATTTATTTTAATACTTTAATTACTTTTTATATTTTATTTTTTATTTTTACTAAAAGTAGGTTTTCAACACAAAATATAGGGTTGATTACTATGCTAAGGAAAAATACTAAAACTTATTAAAAAAAAATAGAAAAAAATTATGATGCACTAGATAAAAGAATCTATTTTAAGATGGTATAGTTTTGTTTCCATTTTAGATAAATATTTAATATGAAAGTTGACATCCGAGGAAAACAGTTATTTTTTTATTCACGCACATTTTAATATTTATTTAAAAATATATATTTATCAAAATTGGAAAAAAATATATCCATGCACTAAAATTTCAAGTTATAAATACACAAAAAAAATTTACTATAAAAAGTTTGACGTCCCATGCAACTTCACTTTTCAGCATTTTATTAGCAACTAAATTATAGTTTTAATTTATTAAAAACTAGTTTAAAATAATTTTTTATATTTAAAAAAAAATACAAACATAAAATATACTAAAATATACATATTTTACTAGTTTACATCATTTCAAAATTCAAAACATATATGCCACTTTTTAGTGATTCAAGTTTAAAAATTGGATCAGCATTAGCCGTTTCCTTTATAAAGTGTGACACAGTTTTGTGCTTTTATCCAGGAAAGGTTTTCTAATCTTATTTCACTCATGTTTTCATCATCATTTTATGATGCCCTAAGGCTTTCAACCTCTTCTTCCTTCTGATTTTCAACATCTACATTGGCTGTCCCAACATGTTGTTGCAAACTCTATTAATTCATCTTCAATTGCCAACGGTTCCTCTTCTTGAGTGGAGGATTGCCCTTTACTAATGGAGGAAAGGCTTTCTAATTCCCTTTTAACTGAACTTTCACCAAAGCTCCTCACTGTCCCAAGGAAATCAATTCCTTCCTCTTGATTTTTAGCCTCAGTGTTTGTTGTCCCAATGCTGACTTGTGTGGAATTTATTGATTCAACTTCAATATGATGTACTCTAGATGTTAACAACTCTCCTACCTCAATGGATGACTTCCCTTCATGGAGAGTTGGATGCTCTAACTTGTCCAAACAACTCTTGGCTTGGACAATGATGTTGGCACAAGGTGGACAAGTAAATTCAAAATGGGGTTCATTATGGAATCTGCACCATCTAGACATCAGTACCTCCTCTAGTATTAGTCCATCCTTGCTGCTCAAGTGTTCTTGGATTAAATCCTCGAAGGCCTTTGCTACAATGTGAATCAATTCTTCTTTTGGGTCTGGTAGAGCCAAGGGTTGGTATATTTCCCAAAAGGGAATCTCTCCTTGCAAAACCCTTTCAATTATGCCCAAGAATGTTAGACATCCCAATTTGTTGTGTCTACGAGTGCCATGGATCTTACATTTGTCTGCTAATGCAAAGTGTTGCAATGGCTTCCTCAATCTCCTATTTAGATCTTCTTGTAGCTGAGTAATGTTGATTTGAAGTTGTTGCTCCATTTCAGCTTAGCTCTTGTTTTTCCTTCAAATTTTTTGATTTTAAAATTCCAGCATATGATGAGATCTTCTCTATCTCATATTTGACTTGATAATGCTTTTCAACTTCCAACTTCTAGCTTTACAACCTTGTGCTCAGCCAAGCCCTCCTTCTAGAGCCAATTCTGTTGATGGGTGTTTTTGCACCTTCTCAACACAAGTAGCACACAAGTACACTACCTCTCTTGAAAGGTAGAAATCTACAAACAAGTTCCAGATTACTACCCCAAGGTCTCTTGGGTGTTAGGTCATGACAATGCTTGGAATAGTTTAGTTGGTTGATGTGATTGTTGGTAATCACAGGGCGACCTTTATGGTTTACAAAGCATGGGAAGTTAGGTCTGCAAATGGAGTTTTAAGAGTGTTGTAAATGAATGAACAGTGGTTGTCCACTCAAAACAACAAGTTGGAACTCACCATGTTCATTAGATTTAGCATTGATTTGCTGCTTGGAATCCTACTCTAACAAATGACGAAAAGAAATAGCAAAAAAGGAAAGGGTTGAGAGAGCTAATCTAAATCTAAGCTATGAATGAAAATTGACAATGGAGGTTGCTATAGTAGACAAACTTCCTAAACTGGGTTTTGCTTGACCAAGAGAAGCCTATAGCTACACAAAACCAGTGCAATCTCCTAAGGACTACAATTTTTTAGATTGTACATGCACTTCATGAACATACAATTAAACTAAGTTGTAGCAATGAAATAAGGAAGCCCATGCTAACTTTGCATAGTAGCTTGTCATCAACAAGTGCCAAAAGTATGGACTAGAAGTCGATCAAATACTATAACAACAACCATTATCAAAGCCATTCAAGAAACTATAAGCTAAGTCTAACATAGAAGTTGAATCATGCATGCATAATGAGCAAATTCAAAAGAAACACCCAAATTCATGCAATGCTTCTTCCTATTGTTGCAAAATGTCTTTTACAGCAATTCCCCAACACTTACAAATGAGGAGCAAGCCTCTATTTATAGTTTTCCAAAGCCCAAATGAATGGCTAGGATTTAATTACAATGAATGGCTCAGATTCAATACAAATTAGGGTTTCACCTACCCCCAGTATTTCATAATTTTAAAATAGACTATTTTTTCCTCTTCCCTATTCCGTCTTGTAGCCTATTTTGTCTTCTAGTGACACTGGCACTATAGCAGTTTTGTCTTGTAGTGACTACCTTCCCTATTGTAGCTGAAACTGCTAAAAGCTGCCCTTTGTTTGATGTGTTCGCAACATTCTTTCAGCTAATTAAATGAATCTTCTTGCAAATTTGTGTTACTGAAAAGTAGACATGCTGCTCTTGATCCCAGTGAACGGCTCCTAGCAGATCATGATCGTTTAGTGGAAGATAAAATAACCTCCCCCTCTGCTCCTTGTTTGAAAGCATTTCTCAACTTGGTATTGCCTGACATAAATTCTTAAGTGAGCTTATTCAATTAGGTAGAACTCCCCTTGACGTCAATATTCAGATAAGCGACTACTTTGGTGGTCGCAATCACTTTTCGAGCACAACAAAATCTACACCTTTAGCATGATTCGATGAATCCTGCACACAAGAGGTGCAGTAAGTGCTTTCATACGTAAATCAAGGCAAATGTTAGTCAAATCTTGCAAACTCATTGTTAGATCCATTCATGCATCATTAAAAGATCATAATATTCATCATTTTTCCACATTTGGAGCTCATTTGGACCATAAACATAAATGCAGGTTCAGGGGTGTGGGTTTCCCCTAGGTTGAAAGCCATTCAGAGCAGCTAGGAGCAGGACGACGCAGAGGCCATAGAGACCTGTAGATAGCTGCCTACAACAAAAGTTCTGCATGGTGAATTTGGCGATTAGATTCCATGTGAGGCACTTTGACACATGTAGAAATCAATTGTAAGGCACTTGAACTTACCAGGTTAAGCTTGATGCATTTGTAGGTTCGAGGCATATGGGTGCCGTGAGGTGGAAAGGTGTTAAAGCTGACCGTTAAGTGATAGCGTTCAAGAGACGGTGACCCGCATGCAGAGTTCTACAAAGCCACAACTCTTAGCAATTTTGAGTTTTTCCAAATTAAGCACATGGAAGATGCATTAGAAGGGTGCCTAGACCCATTCCTCAATGATTTGCCCCTTTTCAAAAAATGTGAAAATCTGGAATGTGGAATTCAGAGGGTCCATTGCCTTAAAACGACATTAAGCACCCAGAAACCCGCTGACAACAACAGAGGGATGACCTGCAAAGAAATTCCCATTGATGGTGATGGAGGGATGGCGGCCCACAAAGAAATTCTTACGGACGATGATGGAGGGATGGCAGCCTGCAAAGAAATTCTTGCGGACAACGACTTGCAAAGAAATTCTTGCGGACAACAATGGAGGGACGACGACCCACAAAGAAATTCCCACGGGTGGCGGCAAAGGGATGACAGGCTATAATGAAATTCCCACAGATAGCGACAAAGGGATGGTGGCCCGCAAAGAAATTCTCGCAGACGGCGATGGAGGGACGGTGACCCGAAATGAAATTCCCGCAACTTCACAAAACTTAGTAAATTTAAGATTTTTCAATTTTAGCACGTTGAAAAAGGGGTAGAAAGAGTGCCAAGACATATTTCCTTAAGATTCAACTCATTTTAAAAAATACAAAAATTTGGAATGCGAAAGCCAGAGGGTTCGTCGCCCTTTACAATGACATTGCTCAAACGAACTTCTGTGAGCGGACTTCCACTTTGAAATTTCTGCAATGTCTAAACACATGGAAAATTTGATGCAAACCCCTGTAGGCATGTGAAGACACTCATTTTATGGGCCCTAGATGATGAAAACTTGAAGTTTGCACCCCTTTTTGGAAATGTAGAGATTTGGAAGGTGGAAGCCAGAGGGTCCGCTGACCTTTAGAAATGACAATCCACACACGGAAACTCGCACACGGTGACCCGTAAAGAAATTCTCGCGGATGGCGACGGAGGGACGGTGGCCCGAAAAGAAATTCTTGTGGATGGTGGCAGAGGGACGACGACTCGCAAAGAAATTCCCGCAGATGGCGGCGGAGGGACGGTGGCCCGCAAAGAAATTTCTGCAACTTCTCGAAACTCAATGAAACTTTGGCAGTACACTTATGCATCACAAAAACATCCCAAATCCATAGGCAACTTGTCCCCAAAGTCAAAAAATGAAGGCAAAAGTGAAGCAAGTGAGTAGGGACCAAGTCAGCAGGAGCAAGACAAAAACGAAAAAAAAGGGGGTCCCTGCTTTTGGCAGGGTGTGTGTAAAATATGCACAACAAATAGAAGAGCCTCTTTTGTTGTAGTCTACAGATTGAAAGGAAAGGAACTGTTGGGAAAGAGGTGGTTGCTTTTGCTGAATTCATGAGTGTTAAAATTACACCAGTCAATCAATGATATAGTTGAGGATGCTTACGAATAATCCATTCCGTTGAACATGACCGATATGAACTGCAGTTGTATGCACACATACGTTATTCACATTCAGGGTGAATCTAGACCTTGTTTGCAATTAATGCAACTATTTGTAAACCACATTTTGTTAGTATCTATTCCAATAATGGTGCATCCCATTGGGTTAAGCTCATTCCTTTAATTAAAAAGACTATAGGAAGTCTATTTTAACTTAGGGTCTACTAACTCAAAATTAACATCACTTGTAAGTACAAACTACCTTTTGTTTCATGTAATGGAAAATTGTTCTCCGATTTAATATTTTCCTCTTCATGTGGTACTTTGATTGAGATGCTCCATGTTTCATATCATATCACTTTTTTTTATTGACTATTCATAATGGAGCTTTTCAAGTAATCAAACATTTGAGCAAATTTGATGAATGATCATATATAAGGTTTAATTTTATGTACTTTTATCTTTATAGGATTTATAAGGAATAGGGAAAGGGTGTCTTATTTCTGTTTTGTGAGAAATGATTTTTAATACATATTTACCAAATTGTAAGTGTTCATAAAATTACATATTATCTCATTTGGTGACAAGTGCTACAAATGTGATTGTTCCTTGCCTGTAACACATTTGGAAATTTTTGATGATTATTTATCAAGCTTTGTTCTCATTTTATTAGATCATTCTATTTTCTTCACACATTTGTTTCATCTTTGATTTAAGTATATTCGTGTATATTGCTTTGTTAATGGTTTGTGCCATGTGTACATGATTATTGCATCTTGGGCCTGTTTTCTTGTCTATAGTTACTTTGATTACTATTCCTTATTTTCTGACTCTTCCTTTGACTATTGATCACAAATAAATAAATAATAAAAATAATTCAAATTTGATCACAAAGATAAATCAATAAAAAAAATAGAAAATGATAACTCTCGAGGTATTTTATATATTTTAATATTTAATATATATATGCTAATTAAATGTACAATTATTAATAACTAAAAAGATACAGCTCATCATAATAGTTGCATAAGATAATAATGAGGATTTGCAGACTTCAAAAAGCTAAAAGAAAAAAAATAGGGTTTAAGGGATTTTAGGGTTTCAGGAGAGAGCTTTTTAGCCGCAGTAATATTTGATCCACTTTAGGCAGTTTTTTTAGGGTTTCTAGAGAGGGTTTTTTTGAGAGAAGGCTTGTAGCCGTGGCTACTGAACGATTCTGGAGTAGTGCGACTTCAAGATGCAGATATTCGTCAAAACTTGTAAATAATACTCTCTTTCAATTTAGCTATGTGGTTTCAATACCCATTTCTTTTTCTGTCTTCTGCTAGTAGCTTAATAGAAATGATTGTACATCTGTTTTATTTTCTTCTTCATGTCCGGTTTCTTTCTTTTTGATCTCGTTTAGTGTTTTAATATGAGGTTTGGTATGTATGTATGTATCAGTGACTGGTAAGACAATAACCCTAGAGGTAGAATCCTCTGATACAATCGACAATGTGAAGGCGAAGATCCAGGACAAGGAGGGTATTCCTCCTGATCAGCAGAGGCTAATCTTTGCTGGAAAGCAGCTGGAGGATGGGAGAACCCTGGCGGATTACAATATTCAAAAGGAGTCTACTCTTCATCTGGTCCTTCGCCTGAGGGGAGGTGCGAAGAAGAGAAAGAAGAAGACCTACACTAAGCCCAAGAAGATTAAGCACAAGAAGAAGAAAGTAAAGTTGGCTGTTTTACAGTACTACAAGGTGGACGACTCTGGCAAGGTGCAGAGACTCAGGAAGGAATGCCCTAATCAGGAGTGTGGGGCAGGAACTTTCATGGCCAATCATTTCGACAGGCATTACTGTGGCAAGTGTGGTCTGACTTATGTCTATCAGAAAGCTGAGGCTTAAGATAATTTTGGGTTAAATTGGGTCTAGAGATGAATTCGGTTAACATAGGGTTAAAAAGGGTTGCTTAGCATTTTCACATTAAATGCTAGGGTTTTAAATTGTCGTGATGGATAAGAATTTTTGTAGCGATGATTTAGATTTTATTAATGCCTTGGGTATTTATCAATCATTATACTGGATGTATGAAAATCTATCATTTTATCTTTTAAAAACAATACTCATATGCTTTATGCCATGCCTGCATGATTGGGATTACCAATGGATCCAAGTTTTCTTTTTTGATATAGTTCTTATATTTTGTGACCGCCATTGGGCTTATAGATAAGGTGGATTTAGGGTTAAAATTGTATAATTTCCGTGCTGCGTGTCTGGGACTTTTGATACTGTTTGCTTGGATTTAAAATCGTTGAGACGGTTAAAGTTTTTTGTAACTGGGATTAAGATTTTATATATGTGATTGGCGTTCTCTATCCCTGAATTGAATTTTCGAAAATCTTGTTATTTTATATTGAAATGATGACATTAATATGTATATGATAAATGTGTTTAGCTGGTCTTTTGGTCTTTGGAATCAATTGTGTTTAGACTTTAGAGCAGATATCAATTAGTTATTGCCTTGAAAAAAGTAACAGATATTTTTAATTTTGTTTTTGCGTTTTCTTAATTGTATATCTAAAATACTAGCAATTTCTGTTAAAATGTTCCAATACGATAAATAGCTAGAATAAGTGAATAACTATGTTGAGCTCAGCTGCAGAATAATTCTCTACTGGGAAATTACACACTATTCACTCATAGTAGGTGCTCCTGATTTTTCCGGGATTACATTGAATTGGAGGTTGCCCTAAAATGAGGGTTCTTGATGATCACACAAGGAACAACCCGAGCCTTGGTAACATTATAAGTCTAATAGTATCAAAATCAAGAATGCTATGTACGGGTTTCAGTCCCATGGTTCTTCAGACTGGATGTCAAGGACCAATGTTAGATTTGTAGGTTATTGACAATGGGAGTTACCTATACAAACTCTTTACACGTTGGACTGACCTGTGTATTTATTACTATAATCTGAAAGCAACATCCCATTAGTTGAATTTTTGCATGCAGTTAGATAAGGCAGGGCAGACCCAATCCTAGGGAGATTGACACAAGAATGAATTCAGTTAATTCAACAGGAATATATCAATTGAAATTAGAAAACAAAAGGTGTATGAACTGCGTTTTTCATTTGCTAATTTTATAAGCTATCAGGCAAACATTAAATATGTATGCCCTTCAAGAGTAACATTACCGATTTGAAAGCTTTGATAAGATGCAAGGATGGAAGTACAACATAAACTCATTCATGCCAAATGAACCCAATCTTTTGTTTGCTAATTTTCCAAACTATTGAACAAGCAATAAGCGGGTATGGCCTTAAACATTGACATTAGTGATTTGATAAGATGCAAGGAGGGAACTACATGATAAACCCATTCGTGCCATTAAAAGATATTGACAGAAAGATGCAAGAAATGCTAACACATGAGATCAGTGTGATGTTCACTGCAGTGTAGACGACAGTGCTCTTCTGCAGCAGCTGACCAGATGAATTCTCATTTCCAGTATATTGACTTTTTGGGGAATTCAATGGTTCAGAGAGAAAAATATCATATCTGGTTTTTATCACCTAAAAGGAATTACAATCCATATTTTATCCCACCTATTTGTAATGAGAAAAGTGTCTCAATATGTGATTTTCATCACTTAAAAAAATCACAATCTGCATTTTATTCTACCAATTTTTATGTTTCTTTCCAAGAGCTTAGACTGTATGCCTCACTGACTTCTACTTCCTATGGTTTCTATGATTCAATCTGATACAATATATTAAACCAGATAGAGTGAAGAATCACGGGAAAAAATATCATACTAATTGTGAGGCTGGACCAACCTATAATGTTTCATCCTGCATTGTCGATACATGAGATGAATGTGATGTTTGCTGTAATGTAGATGACAATGCTCTCCTGCAGCTGCCCATAGGCCCAAATGGACTCTCATTTCCACTAATGAAAGTTTTGTGGAATTCAATGGTTCAGAGAGAAAATCATGATATATGTTTTTTATCACCTAAAATGAATCACAATCCAGGTTTTACAATCTGCATAGTCTAGACTGTATGCCTCACTGACTACTACTGGCTATAGTTTTTATGATTCAATACAATTCAATGTATTAAACCCGATAGAATGAAGAGTCGTGTGAAAAATATCATACTTAAGTGGATTACCATGCCATAAGAAATGCCTTTGGACTTTCCTCATCTGTAATTGCATGGAAAGGTATTTCTTTTGAGGAATGCTGAAAGGAATGTCCTTTTCTCCCACAGGGATTAAGGAGGTATCCCAATTCAGAAACTCATTTGAAGGAGGATCAAAGTTAGATCTGAGTGACAGTGATTGTTATAGCAGACTGCTCCATTATGCATGGACCATTTACCTCATAAACCCATTTGGCAGATACAATATTTTCTTGATTTCATGTGCCTAGGATATGATATTTTTGTTGGAACATGAGCATATAAAAGATCATAGATGTATCAGCCTCCTTGCGTGTCCAGTACTTGAGCAGAATTGGCCATATCCTGCCAATTATGTTCCCAGCAAGGAAAGCAAGAACATGTCTCTCTGAGACAGCTTTGCTGCCAATGTTTTGGGTAGGATGCATGATTGTATGCAGGGTTGTTACAGGAAGGGATACATCTTTCCCCAAAACAAAAAGTACTTCAGAAAAATCAGCATTGAAATAAACTTTAATTTCATTTTTGCAAAGCTCTGTGGATCACTTTTTGTTGTGAAAAGCTTTAAATGATATCAAAAGAAGGAAAAGCTGGTGTGCCACCAATAATGAGCCCCAAATAATAGAAATAATCTTTCAGAGGCTTTAAAACAGATATCATGATTAGATACAGCATCTGCTAAGAAATATATACATGTCCAACAGCGGGTGGCCCTTGAATGTTCTCAAATTATTCCAAGAAAATTCTGTTCTGAATTTATTTATTTTTATTTGTGATAGTCTATAACTATTGCTGAAAAAGGCATCTGAGCCAACTGATTCTAATATCTAGCTCCTTATGAGCAACACAATACTTGGCTTCTGAGATCATTGTTAACATTTAAATAACAACTTAGAAATCTTTAGTGGAAGCCAAACGGTGGAAGACCAGGAGTAACCACTTTGAATTCTACCATGTATGTCTCTTTGGTGATTTGAATTTGGGCCTTCTCGATGAGAACCCAATGCTTTAACTGCTTGATATTGTTTTAGGTCACCTTTTAATAGTCCACAAATCTTCATTATTGCAACCAGTCACTAGGTTTGTGGACCTGCTTTGATAAGCTTTAATTTGATGAACTAAATAGTAAATAAACTTAGGTTTGCAGGACAGGGACTTCGAAGCCTATTGTAAGATGGCAATGGATTATTCCAATAGTACAATTGATTAAATGTGAAAGTGGATGTTGGATGGTTTCGCTTGAATTTTAATGCGCTTATGTAAGAGGGTCAAAAATAGGGGTAACCATAGCAGATGGGGTAGCAAGCTAAGTGGACTTGATATTGGGGGAAACTCCATGGCTAACGGTGCTCGAGTCAGAGTAGTACTGGGATGAGTGACTTCTTGGGAAGCCTCATTGCTTCATCCTTGTAAGCATCCACTTAGATGTAATGAATGCTAAGCGTATCAGTCATGCTCATTAAAGATGAGTTCTTGTGAACCACTGGTCATGAAATATGGGTTAATGAGATTGACTCAAAAACTATATAGTTGAAGCTGGTAAAACATCACACAAATTGAAGGGTGAGACATGTTTGAGTGGAATAACATTACAAATATCATTACATCAATTCATGACATAATTGATTTCCAATATTAAAAAATTTACATTCTGATCAAAATGTATGATCTGATGAAAAGATACGACTAAATGGAAGTTAAAAATTTACTGATTATCTGTTTGCTGTGTTAACCAAGCAAAAATTTTAAACACACAAGATGGTTTTCAAAAGTTTCTATTGAATAATAGAAATTGAACCAAGAGATATGAAACCTTGTCACCTAACTTTAAATGTTGTGAAGAATTTGACAGGAGGATTATGAAACAAAGCTTTAGCTACCGTAATGGATTATACCTAAAGTTTAATGCAGGTTAAAATGAATAGTGTTTCATGTCAAAGTATGTGTCAAGAGTTTTTAAAAATATATAAAGAGGTAAAGGTGATTTTTTATCCAACATGCCAATTTGGTGTATGGAACACTCTTGTGGAAACAAGAAGACTTTGGATACAAAGCTCAACATTAATCTGAGCCTCATCAATCTGTATAACAAATCTGTACTCAATGAAAGTCCCAATGGTTAGACTATTCATACAATCCTCTCTTGAAAGGTATTTGATGTATGTGAAGAGCTTTCTTACATATATAAAAAGGCAAATTTGAAATTTTAGGTCTTATCTTGGTGTATGAAATCCACATGGAAACAAGGAGACTATTGAGACAAAGCTTGTGGTAAACCAAGGCTTATATCAATCCACATATAACATATCTATACTCAATGGAAGTCCAATAGACACAATTGAAGTGATCTCATCCCTCCTTACCCCGGGATGAAAGAAGACAAGTTCTCTTGAGATTTATGACAGCCTGCTATCACTGAAATTAATGAGTAATGCCAATAGTACATCAGCTAGTTGTGTGTTTTTTACCCCTTTAACTGTTGATATCTGTGTCTTTATCTGAATGGAAAATGACACGATAGTAGTGGACAATTCTGTAAGATCATTACAATCTGCTGTTACTGATACTAGCGACATTGACATCGGAGTGATGGCGGCAATTATGTAAATGTTGTAATGTCTTAAAACCACTGTATAAATTCCTGACATCAACAATTAAATTGGTGATATCATCCAATGTATATTTATTTGACATTGATTGCGTTTGACATTTTTACACTTGAAAACATCGGCCTTCTTACTGATGCCTTTAGGATCTGTATGTTTAAATAAGCATTCCAGCAGGCTGACTGATGCTTGTGATTTGCAGGGTATTGAATGAAATAATTAAGATAGCGTAATTTTTAACTATAATTCAGCAATATTGAAGAACCTAACAATTAGCTTTTATATTTGCATGGATAAAATTATCAACTGTAACAGAATATGATGTGCAAACCATTGTGTATTCATGAAGTTCAGTAATACTGCGAATTAATGCTCTTCCAGTCAGTATGAACAGTGAAAATATATGTTGTGCGAAGAACCAGAAGCCCATGAATGAGAATTCTTGTGGTTAGAGATTAGGAGGAAATGCATCTTTGCTGATTTGTCTAGCTGGAAAAATGTAGGGCTGGTTACAATGTATAAGTACAGTTACACAAAAGATGTTACAATCAAGATTAGTTGCGAAATGGTTGGGTTTCAATAATTGTTGATGGCAAATCTCCCATACAAATGTTGAACACCAGGTATGATGACATGGTGTGTGCCTTAGAAGTGTGGTTTGATACAGAACAAAAGTCCTACGTGGCACAAGTCACATAGAGATTGTTGGTATTGCACACAACCCTAGATTATCCAAATGGGTTGAGTGCAGAGTGCAATGTGCTGCATACCAGTGATCTTCTTACGCGCTAATGCAAAGGTAGGCATTAAAATGTAACAGTCTAGTCTGGCCTGCAAGGCAGTACCCTTCAGACCCTGCTTGGGGAACTCCTCAAGTGATATGCAGAGCTCTGGCCATTTGGGGGTTAAGGCTGCAATGCTGTCAGCTCTTGATGGTACGATGTATTGTGCATGGAGCTGAACGATTTGTCCTATAATTGGTTAGGACTCTTCATTCAACAACTAATGATGATTACTATGATATGGTGCAGAATTTAGCTTGGTTAGATGCCTTTGGTGCAGCATGCATGCTTACTCAGAAAGAACCAATCGATCTGAGCACCATTTGAGGCTGTCAAAGGTGGTTTCAAATCTTGGTACCAAGTCTCACTTGAGCTTAAGCCTATAGTACCATCTACACTGAGCTATTTGCTGACACTGAGGTAGCCAATTGTACAGCACTGGTTGTAGCTGAGTGTTGAACCATAGGGGAGTTGGCATTGTGTCCTGAGGTCATTCTGTCAGGCGTTGGGATGTGTGGACTGGCACTCTATAAATTTTGTGCGGAAGACTTAATGCATTCACTGGTGATGACAAGGATACCACTATGAGGGTGTGCCTTCCAGTGACACCCCTTGCACTTGAATCACACCTCTTGCTGTATGAACTGTCATGTCACCTTTTCTGGATTAAAATAATTAATAGTATTATTCAAGTTGGGCCACTAGTACTAAAAAAAGGTAATTTTGAATACTTTTGGGAATTTGGTCTCTAAGGCCCATTTTTGAGTAGAGTATAAAAGGTGTCTATCTTCATTTGAAAATCATCATTCAATTTATCCTTTTGCATTCAATTTTCAGATTTGAGCGTTTTGTTCAATCTAGGGCATCTGAGGAAAAGAACCCTTGGTTTATTTGGGGTTTGAGAGGATGAAGACCCTCTTGAATCCCATATTTGGGATTAAGGACAAAAGGCCTTGCTTTCAATCTTGGCTGATTCCATCTGGGAATCACAATTGTGCTGATTTGAAGATATTTTCAGTTTGCCACAGTATTTTTTGCAAGCAAATATTATCATTTCGATCCTAAGCATATTTGAGTACATATATTCATCTTTGGATTTTTGGTGAATTTTTCAGTATCCTGTAGAGTTGGATCTAAGTTGTTTCAACCTATCTGAGCACCACATTGGGAGGGGAGAAATTCAGTCATTTTGAATATTCAATCAGTCATATCAGCTGCTGTTTGCATCATATCAGTCATCATTCAGTAGCAAAATGGGGATAAAATCGTATTTTGATAAGTTGCCAATGTGTACAAGACAAATCTGATTTTTACCAGCATATTTGACAATTTTGGAAGGGTTTTGCCAGCTGCCATACCTTCTAGGGTTTCAAAGAATATTATTTGTGGCAGTTTCCAGCAGCAAGCAGGGGTTTCTAGCAATTTTGACATTTTGTAGTAGCTGAGTGAAAAAAAATCAATAAAAATTATTTTGTTCCGTTTTATCATCTGTACTTTCTAATCGGCATGCAATAAAATAGAATAAATTCTAAGGGTTTAATATGGAACCGAGCATTTTATCCTCACAGGGTTTATGGTTTAATGACATCAGCAAAATAGGGGTTTGTAAATTGTAATTAGGCTGTATACTTGCAGTTTGGAATTTTCTCCTAAAGTAAGAAAAATATAATAAAATATTGCATATGTCCAATTGGGGACATCACATTAACCTACAATTATTGTCATATAAGCTTGTAGTTGCATCTATTTACATATAATTTTTAAACCTGTGGACCAACATATAGATTAAGCAATAGTCATCAAAGACTATGGACTTCCTTATTGTTTAATTGCTAATTGAGGATGGTCAAGGCAACATTTTGGTTAGAATCATAAAATTAGTAAAAGCAATTATATCCCATTGGGATTGGTGAAGAGCATCAAGTGGTGCTTGTCTACAAACAGGGTTTAGTGATGACCATCCACCGTACTAAGATTCCATTTTCTTTACTCCCAAGTATTACTAATAATCTTTGTTCCATGTATTTTGTTGTGTACAAGTCTCCATTGTTTGTCTTTGGCAGGTACAATGAAAACAATCTGTAATGACGACAGTTCAACTTTGGGCCGTAATAGGGATCATGTAAGTGAGCTAACTTTTGTTGGTTTTGTTTGTATATCTAGAAAGGCTCTGGAATAAACAAACTATACTCTTTAACAACTTTGGTTACATGACAATGGGCTAGAACTTTTGTACCTTATAACATGATCTCTTGTGGATCCCAAGCATGTTCAAAGAAAGTTACAACCCTATGAAGTTCAGCCAGATATCAGATCACTATGAATGTAAGGAGTTTGGATGTCATCTCGCCTGGAAGTCAACCAAGTGGTAGAACCAATCATATGATATGAAAGCAGACTACCTTAGATGAATACAAGGATAGAATAGGTGCATTTTGTGTTTGAGATAATAGTTGTAACTATGTTGGATAATAACCTTATTATAGGCACCAATTGGTTTATAATTTCATGGAATTTTGTTTCACTCTGTACGCCTTGCTGCTGCTTTTTTCTTGTTGTGTCAAAACCAGTGATGTCCCAGCTCTTGTAGTTCAACTCAGTGTTCCACGGGGACGCGTCCCCCCCGAAAAACAACGCGTTTCGGAGACGGGGACGTTTCCGAGACGGGGAGACGCCTGGGAAACGTCCCTCCGCCGTCTCCGCGTACCGCCGCCGTCCCCCCGCCGTTTCCTTCCATGAGGAAGACGTTTCCCTCACATTGTATAAAGTATGTCATATTCGCAGTCGAATTTCTGAAAAAATTATAAAATTCGATCAAATTCGTTCAAGTTCGTACGCTCTCTGGAAATCGTCGGCGCCCTCCCTGGAAATCGTCGGAGCCCTTTCTGCAAATTGTCGGCGCCATCTGTGTCGGGTTTTAAACGCGATTTGCAATCTCCGTCGAAATGTACGCCTCCTCTGCATTTTTTTGTTTTCTTTTGAAGCTGGAAATCTAGGGTTTTAGGCGTGAGCATGTGTCCCAGACGCAGATTGACTCAATCGAGCAGAGGGATGTAGAGTCGGGTGCAGTTGCGGCTTCTCTCCATTCGGCCCTTTCTTTTCATTATTGTAAATTTTCTTATTTTATTTATATTAGATTTAGTATTAGGTTTTATTATTTTATTAATATTAGATTTACTATTTATTTTAGGTTTTATTATTTTATTATTATTAGATTTACTATTTTATTATGTATTATGTATTCACGTATATTTAAATTAAATCTTTTAATATTGTATTATTTTTTATATATTAGGTTTTTAATATTTTATAAAAATGTGAAATATTAAATATTTTATTAGATTTTTATTTGTATTAAGTTTATATTAATAAATTAATTTAATATATGTAATGATTTATTTAAATTATTTAGACAATTTTGTAGATATATTATTTATATTTATAAAAAAATTACATAAGGCGCGGGCATTCCCAACCCCCTAGAAAAAAACGCTATAACACCTCTTGCCTGTAAAAATTTTAAAAACTAAAAATAAAACTATAAATTATTAAATTTAAAAATCATTTAAATTTTATTATTTTTATGGATTCATTGCATTCCATATTTCGATGAGATGATTCTTTGAGGCATACTGTCAAAAATTTGAAATTTCACATGCCTACAACTATGTTCCACATTTTCAAGCTATATGTATTTTAGCGCCGCCCCCCCGCCACCCCCCCGCCGCCGTCCCCCCGAGTCCCCAAAATTAGGCCCCCCGTAAACGCGTCCCCCGCCGTCTCCCCGTCCCCGTCCCCGAAACTCCGTGGAACATTGGTTCAACTTTTAAAGAGAACTGTTAATGCAAGAATTCCATCTATTGCTGGTGGTATTTGGCATTTGCAAACATGTATTTCCTGTATGATTGTTGTTGACATAATGTCACTGTGAGAGATGTTCTTGTTGCTTGGCAGCCTTTTTAGGGTGGGATATTGCTAGAGTTGCTAAGTTGCCACTGAGGTATCCCTCCCCAGTGTTTTAGTGTTCAGAATTCCATCTATTGCTGCTGCCCTATTGAGTACAATTTGGTAGCAGTGCCCAAGGATGGCAAATCCTTCCTCTTGCTTGTTGAGATAGCCGACGTCTCTTTTGACTGTCTTATATGCTTCAAAGATTGCTAAGCAGTAGGATGGAAGTCTCCTGGAAATGCACTTGCGCCATACTTCTGACTTCGTTGCCTTAATTAGACCTTGGAGAGTATCATTCAAGTTGGAAAGGCCAAAGTAAATGGTGGTTTCGTTTGAGTTTAGATGTTTAGTTATGGTGTTCTCAACATCATATTTTGCTTGTCATAAGAATGTGAAGTAGATTTTTGAGGCTGGGTTAGTTTGTCACACAGCATAAGATGGCCACCAATTTTCAGAGATGTAGGATGGTAGATGACAAGTTAAACCTGGTTTCCTAGAGATAAGAAGACCTGAAATAGAAAACATTCTAAGGGTTTGGTGCAGACACATCCTATTTTATTCTCACAGGTGTAAAGGCGGAGTTATCATTATTCTTGCTCATTTTACCTTGCTGTTCAGTGCAGCCACCAATGATAATCTGAGCAGACGTTCTGAGCTCTGCACTCAATATGAAGTATGATTGTAATATGACAATCATTCCTTGGAGCTCTTCATTTTTTTCTTCTGCATTCACTATATATTCTTCAGCAGCTGTACTCTGTAATCTCTTTTAAATTTTTCTTAATTTGCTTCAATATATATATCCTAACTAGTTTGCACAATTAGTATAAATATAAAACCATTATGATTCAGAATTTTTTGCTTACAATTTATTATATAAATCAGTTTTAACATTCAGAAAATTGTTTTGTCTCCTTTCAATAGTTGGTAAATCAGTCACTTTTCTGTAATCTTCAATGGAATGCCTTTGAAATGTTTCTAAGTTTACCTGAATCAGGGGTTTTTGTCCACAATTTCTCGAATGGAAACTAGGGGGGTTTTGTCTTCTAATCGTAGACCTGGGGTTTTGTCCCATCTGTAGTACATGCTCCACAAGGAGCAATAATTAGATATAAAATGTATTCAACGTATACTTATTTTTACCTTAAATAAATATTTCATACTCCCAATAATACTTGCATAATTAATTATAAATATTATTTTAACTTCAGACTAATAATTTTGATAATTATCAACTTTGAATTAAAATCTTAATATAAATTTGAAAATATTAAACTTATATTGTGATTTAATCTTGCAAATTTAAAATCTTAATATAAATTTGAAAATATTAAACTTATATTGTGATTTAATCTTTCGTCCAATTTGCAGCTTTTTCATTTGCATTCATTTGCGTAATTGTTTGAAATTTTTCTTTAAAGTTAGGGGTTTTGTCCACTAATTTAGTAAGAGAAATTAAAGGTTTTTTGTGCACATTTTTAAATCAAAATCTAGTTGGCCCTTAATAGTAGTGTGACAGTCAACAGACATGGGTCTTTTTTTGTGTGACCCCTCCTTTCAGTTATCTTATTGTGTCAGTGTCTTTAATTGTTCTTGTCCTATGCTAACATGTTTCTATGTCTGGATATTATACTTACTTTAGTTTATGAGTGATGGTTGTTTCTATACATCAATGATGTTCATATGCTTGATGGTTATTGGATATGGTTAACTAAATAATTCTATCTATTTATTGGTTGTGATTTCAATGTGATAATCAGATGTGTTCTTTTTATTTATTATGTAAGTATGTGTAGATCAAGATGTTTGGTTATGATAGGTTAATCGTTATTTGTTGTTGGTAGCATCATTATTATGCATATTAAATGTACTAAGTTTAGGGGTTGTTGAGACGATGATGCATATTTACTTTTTCGTGGATGGTATTTGGATATGCTTATGGATGTTAGATTTTATGTTGATTTTTAGATTTCATATGATATCTTGTGATGAGATCATTTTGATTGATGTAATTGTGAATGGTGAATTTGTATATGTTATTCTATGCTTGTTAGTTGATTTGTGATAATATGTTATTTGTTATGATGGATTTATTTTGGCTATGTACTCTAGGTATTGTACTGACACTTCTTGTTGAGTGTATAGGTGGATTATAGTGCCAATGGTTGATGGGCTCATTTAGCCATTTATGTCTTATAGTGTGATGTCAAATTTAAACTTGTATAGAGTCTTAAGATCTATTGTCCATATTGTGAAAATGTAATTTTTAGTGTTATGTGCTAATGTGAAATTTGATTAGTGTTCTTTTCTTGAGTAAGTTTTAACTCTATGATTTTTAAGTGAGTTTAAGAGCTTTAGGTTGTATTTTATGTTTTGAGAAAATAGCTTAAGTATATGGTATATGGGTTAAGAGTTATTTTTTGTCATTTATAATGTTTAAAAAGGTGTTAAGACCTTACTTTATGCCCCGCTTTTGAAAGTGGCGAAAATGGGAGGAAGTTAGATAGTTGAGTTAGTTTTGGTGGGAAGTTAACTCTTCTCTTTAAAACTCTTCTTTCATGGAGTGGAGAGGGTGGCTTGATTTTTTTGCTTCTTTATAATTATGTGATTTTGTTGGAGTTTCCTTGAGGAGAGAGAGAGAGGGGGAGTGAAGAAGAAAAGGAGGAAAGAAAGGTGAAGACTTAAAGAGGTTTCCAACCAAAATAGGGTGGCTTGATCTTTTTTGCTTTTTTTTTTGATTTTGTGATTTTGTTGGGGTTTCTAAGAGGAGAGAGAGAGTGTGTGAAGAAGAAAAGGAGAAGAAAAGTGAAGGCTTGAAGGAAGGAGGTTTCCAACCAAAACTAACTCGACTACCCAACTACCTCCCATTTTTGTCACTTTTGAAAATGGGGCATAAAGTATGGTCTAACTCCCATTTATAGGTTATAGATGACAAAATAAACTCTTAACCCATATACCCTATACTTGAGCTACTTTTAACATAAAATACAACTTAAACCATTCAAAATCACTTAAAAATCACAAGGTTAAAACTTACTCAAGAAAAGAACACTAATCAAATTCCACATTAGCACATAATACTAAAAATCACATTTTCACATCATGGCCAATAGACCTTAGGACTCTATATGAGTCTAGGTCCAACATCACATTGGGAAGACATAAAGTGGCTAAATGACCCCATCAATCATTGGCACTATAATCCACTTGTACACTCAACAAGAAGTGTTAGTACAATATCCAAAGTACATAGCCAAAATAAATCCATCATAACAAATAATATATTACCACAAATCAACTAGCAACCATAGAATAACATATACAAATTCACCATTCACAATTACATCAATCAAACTGATCTCATCAAAGGATATCGTATGAAATTTAGAAATCAACTTAAAATCTAACATCCATAAGTATATCTAAATACCATCCTTGAAAAAGTAAATATGCATCATCATCTCAACAACCCTTATAACTTAGTACATCTGATATACATAAATGCTACTATCAACAACAAATAACCATACATCAAAGGTGGAAAGGTGCTTCTCAACAACATTATACTGTTGAGAAGAATGTTGATCATAACATTAGGTTTTTTTGAGGTGGTTGTTTCAGAACCACAGGACCTTGGAACCCCCCCTCTAGTCGTCTCTATTGGTGAGGTTGTTAAGGCAACCCCTATTGAGCCATTGGCTGCCTCTTCGCATGAAAGCGCCTCGGTTGTTCATCTCGACAACTTTTTTGATAAGTCTCTATCTTTACAAAGTAGTCATGAGGACAACCCCAAGTGTAAGGTTGCTGGCTTTCATCATCATGAAAATATTAAGAAGGTGTGGCATAGTATGGCTGCGTAGGTTGAAGAAGGATGGATTACTGTCAAGGGTAAAAAAGATAAATCTTCATGGCCTTCTTTCGACATAACTCTTCGCTCCCACAAGAAAAGTGCTAATTGTAAATCTTGATGGGTTTTGTTTGGGTGCTGGCTTTTTTGTTGGCTGCAGGCTGTCCTTTCTGTAGCCTAGTTTTTCTTGTTGTAAAGGGTTACGGATCCCCTCAAAATCTGCTTTTCCCTAATATCAAAAACAAATAACCATTAACCCATCATAATTGAACATCTCGATCTACACATACATAATAAATAAAAGGAACTCATTTAATCTTCACTGAGAAATCACATCATTAGATAGATAGTATTATTTAGTTAACCATATCCAATAACAATTAAGCATATGGACATCATTGATGTATAAGAATGACCATCTCTCATAAACTCAAGTATAATATCCAAATATAGAAACACGCAAAACATAAGACAAGAATCATTAAAGACACATAGACACAATAGGATCATGAAAACGAGGGGTCTCACATTTTTGTTTTTAAAAAATACTTTGTTCTAGGGTGTGTACCTATACATGGCGTTCCAACTCCTTAAACAAAATTTGACCATTCTCTTTCATAGGTTGGCAACATCCAACTTTGATTCTAGGGTGTGTACCTATACATGGTGTTGCAACTCCTTAAACAAAATTTGATCATTCTCTTTAAGAGGTTGGCAACATCCAACTTTGATACCATTTGTAATATCCCTTTTAAATTTTACTTAATTTATTTTGAACATAATAAATCTTAACTCACAATTATAGCAGTTTGCATGATTAGTATAATATAAAATCTTTATGCTTTTGATTTTTTTGTGTATAATTAATTACATAAATCAGATTTAATACTAAGAAAATAGTTTATAATGACCAAATCGTGTCCTTCCAATAGTTGGTTAAACAATTCCTTTTTTTGTATTGATTTATTTGTTGGTGTTTTCCAATTGATTCCTTAAATTCTTTAAAGAACAACCATGTCAAATGATCAAGAACTCTAGGAGGTTGGCCAACTAACAAGAATTTAAACTCCTGAACTTTAGGCTGTGGACTTAAGCCATATCAGTGAGTGACAAACAATTTTAATAGGATACTGACTTAACATATTATCATATGTTATGACGAGGATTGGTAGAATACATCACATACATTAATTAAATTCCTTGTATATCTTTAGATCCAAGCATGGGAACACAAAATAATTAAGCATACCTTATTCCAAACTTTAAAAAGATTCAATCTATCAATACTAGTGCCTATCCTTAGCTACAAAGTCAAATAGTCATGTAGAATTCTCCTTACATCAATTAAACATATTTTAGTGGATAATCTACATCATTGGCTTGCCAAAAGATATCTATTTTTAATGCAATTCATTTTTTTTAAATTTTTAATGTAGTTCTACTTAATAATCGTAATGCAACACAACACCCCTTGTGTAAAGTATGTACTCCATTCCTTGAACGTAAAATAATTCACATAATACTTTACATATAAAAATGTGAAAATAAACTCAATAACCTTGGATTGTCTTATTCATAAGAGTAAATTGTATTACAATTTGGAGACAATTGTCTTTGAATGGTAGTATGCTTTACATATAATTCAATTGAAAATATAAATTGATGCTTCAAAAAATTTCATTTATAGACTATCCTTCTCTGACACTAAGACTTAATATCTCTAGACTAGCTCGCCCAAAACAAAAATTTAGAACCTTTTACAATGAGGCATAAATCCCCTTATATAGAAAAAGTGAGCACACAGGTTCACGAGCCAAGTCACATGACTCATGTGTCTCATCTTACATTTGACACTTTTACATTTCTGCTACAATAGAATGGGAACAAAACTCACAAGAATAATATTCTCCTTTCACAATTGATTTAAGAAGTTGTTGAGGTTGTTAGAAGCTTGAAGTTGAAACTTGAAGACACCACCAAAGGCAAAATATTGAAACCAAATATTCTAAATCATTCCAAAATGTCATTGAAGACCAAAAATGCCACCTAATATCTCATCTGTCTAAATAAGATGTTGACACTGAAACTAGAAGATCAATTGAGGAAACATTCTTTACTCATTCATCATACTTTTCTAGCCAAGAAGCAAAATTCCTCTTTGTAGGCCATTGGAATGCTAGTACATTTACAATTTTTTGCCATATGTGTAGCATATTTAGCATCCAATATTGCTTTGGAATCCTTATTAAAACCATCAAGGAAAAATTCTAGCCCAATAAGCTCATGCATTGTCCTGCTAAATGATGATGAATCTAGCTCCCCACTAGCACAAATAAATGAACATAGAGAAGGAATAATTGTGCCGAACTTACTCTTCCACTAGCTAAATAGCTTAATAATTCCAAGACTATTTAAGATCTTTGGCATGATCTTTTCTTCCATGTCTTCCAACACTTTTAGCCTCCCTTTTAGTTGTTGTTGATTGATAAGATGCCACTTTTTCTAGTAAACCAACTATTTCATTTGTGCTAGCAAGGCCATCTAAAATTTTTGGGTCATGTTTGACACATTTGTAAACTTGTACTAATAACATTTTGGACTCCACTTTCCTAAAGTATCATTAAAACTTTCCTAGTGTTGCAAGTACTTGATGTATGCATTTTTCAAGTTATTATATCCTTCCCAAGTATCTTCAAGCTTGTTGACTATCTTAGATAGTCAGTACCTAATTAGGTCATCCACCATACTAGTCACTTTTTTTTTCTATCTTCCTTTGCCTCCTTTAATTGTTCATTAAGTTATTTTATTCACAAGGAAAAAGTTTCCTATCTTGAATTGATGTATCTACTAGGCTTCGGGGAGTGGTGACAATTGACACATCAACAACATGAGGAGATGGTAATAAATACTATACATTATTTTACTTCTACATTAGTCTTAAGTGATACTTCCTTGTGACAACTTCACTAAACATAACAATATTCACAACAAGAGAAGCTACATGGGGAGTATAAGTGTCAACTAACCTCTTGACAATTATGCTTATAGTTAAATCCTTTATATTCCCTACTATTTGTGGCTTATTCGTTGTTGGAGCCATGACCCAAATAGCCAAGGTTTCATATTTGGTACTAAAGCTAGAGCCAAAATATGCTTGCTTTGCTTGCTCCTTTGTAGTAAAGGCCTCTTCGTCCTGATTTCTGATTGTATCTAATGAAATTGTTGAGGCAATATCCCATTCAGGCAATAGAAGCAATCCACTATCTTGCACTGTTTTCCTTCCTTCCCTTGGACTGATATTGGCAACCCTAAAGTTAACCTCCTACATAATTTGTTTGTTTGTTTGTTTTTTATCTTCTCCATTTGTGTTGGGTTTGCTTCTCCTTTAGCCTTATTCATCTTATTTTGGAACTCTCCCCTTTTCAATCTTATCAAATAATCCTTGAATGCTTTGGATTTATAAATTGCTCATCAGACATAAATTGTGTGCAAGGCAAGGCTCTTATGTCATTTATCTCATCTTCCCCACCTCTAAGATTTATAGCCAACCTATCTCATGGTATATCAAGAAGTTGTACTCTTTGAGGTGATAGCATTATCTGATTCACCTCTTCTCCTACTACATTGTCCCCTATTTCCTCTAATTCTAAAAAATCAACTGAATATGCAACTACTGGTTGCACAACCTTCCTCTTCTTAGGCTGATCAATAGGGGATGCAATTGATATTGTAGGTTCTTCTTGTGCGTGTTGAGTTGTAATGGGAATTTGTGCTGTTCCGCCAATTTTTGCTGTATATTGCCATGTGGGAAATTTTGAGGCATTGTTGCAGGGGAAGCACCAAGGATTGATATCATCAGCGAGATTATTTCCCCCCGCTACCAGCTCTCTATTCGAACTTTGGTGAACATTTTGTAATGAAGTAGGCACCGACACTATTTTATTATTTGTTTGAGTCTGCGGATTCGTGCACGCACCTCCTTAGAACTTGTTTTGTTGGTAGGAAGATCTTCCACCTTGGTAATTTTGGTAAGCCGACTTCAGAGGTATGGACTATTGCCGCTTGATACTAGTTATTTCATTCGAGATGTTCTGCAACAACTCCTTGATGTCTCTCATCTCATCGTTTGAAGAGTTAGATGTAGAAGCAATGTTCTACAACACACTCGAGTATGTGTATATTGATTGAGGAGGAGCAAATGCACTGGTAGAAGCTATCTCCTGGGTGGGGGCTAAAATTTTGCAAATATAGGCATATTGGGCCGAGGTAGTAACTTTCCGACATCGATCAAATTAATCTCTGCCTTAACAACAATGTTATACACGTCCGACAAGGTGTTCTCACCAAGGGATTGGATCATCACTGAAATGTCGGCATTGAGAGATTTTAGATAGAACATGAATGCCAAATCGGTAGGTGGATGGATACCAGGCTGGATCTTTTGGAAAGTTGTGTGAAACCGGGCATTAAAGTCGGTCATGTGGTGATCCCACAAAGTTGGTTTATAATTTCTGAGATTATGATTTTTGCTGAAATCACATATTTTTAGAAAATATAATGATTTAATCCTTAAAAAATTCCATTTAAAGCATTCCAATTGAAGAGGGTTTGATCAAACTACCTTATATCAAACCCCCTTGGATAGAATCCCATGAGTTTTAAACCATACTTATAACGGAGTCTCCTTTACACCTATCAAAATGCTGATAAAAAACCACTTTTGATTTACCTTTTGGGGGATCAAATGTATTCATTTAAAATTTATTTTTTGTAAGTATGTAGTCCTTATTATAATCTTCCCAAAAAGTATAATTTTAAATAAATTTAATTTAATTATTATATTTATTTATTTGTTTTGATTAGTAATTCTCAACCGAGGCTGCGCTTTTGACTGGAGCTATGAACCAAAGAACACACAACCAAGGCTACAGAGACGCTTTTGACTGGAGCTATGAACTAGTGAAACCACATTGTTGAGGGGCCTCATCCTCAGATATGAATGACAAGCAACACCCTTACACCTTTGTGCCGTCTTAACCTTATCACTCCAAGACCAACCGCACAGAACCTCCAGGCATGAGAGACTCACAAGGGTCCGATGCAGAACCGTTGGGCATGAAAGACCTATGTGGGTTCAATAGTAGTCCACGAGCAACACATGCCATTAGGAATATGGATCCATGAGCAGCACACACCTATAGGGATAAGCATGATTAGTCACCACGTCTGCCAAGATCACCTGTATGTCCTCCAAGATCAACCACCACAATATTCTCTGAGCACAATGTGGGACTAGTAGTGGTATAAACACCACTAGTAGGCTAGGCAGGGATTTGAACCTTGGTTGCACCATAAACGGGCAACCATCTCACTGTTACACCAATAGGTGATCCCCATTATTATATTTATTTTTTATTTCTTATGAATGTAGGTTTTTCATTGAAAATCAAGCTCTCTGTTCTGCACATGTGGAAAAATAGAAGATTATAAAAAAAAAATTAAAAATAAGAGTGCACTAGATATTGAAGTCCTTGATCCAACAAAAAAAAACAATTGAATTTCAATACATACAAAAAAAGTTGTGTTATACAGTTTGCCTATGTCTAAATTGTAATTGGTTTGACTTCAAAAATTGATTAAGGAAAAAATATTCAATTAAACACTATGAAACCAATTGGAAGGACTAGATATCATAGTTACAAATCTAAATTCGAAAAAAATAGAATTTTATCCTTCATGGAAAAAAGGTTGTGTTATACGGTGAGCGTCACTCCTTAAAAAAGGTGTTTACTGAAAAAAACTAGTTTTTGAAGGAGATGGGAAAAGAAGTGCAATCTGATTCCAATTTTTTTGAAAAAAATGTATTTATAATTTACAGACAAAATGCCATAAATCATTGGTTTGCATCATCTTCAAATTCCTCATGGTTTAGCCGCTATAGGTGCCTGAAAGTGAAGATTTAGTTAGAAAAATCTAGTTCAATGTCTAGTTTGGCCAAAAATTGTAAACCAGTATTGTGGGATCACCTCAATGTGGCCTCCTGAGGAGCTCGATTTATGGTTGCCAATTGCTGAAATAGTGAAGAACGATCTCCATTGTTTGAAAACTGCTCGTAAAAAGGCTCTCTGAACTGATCCTGGGTATTAATGGTATTGGCTTCCAAAGTACGGTACCAATCTAGTGCCCTGCCTTTGAAAGAGGCTTCTAGAAATCTCAGCGCTACATTTTGATTAGTTATACCATGCACCAAACACACGTCCGCCACATCTTGTAGATGATTGGATGGTGTTTTTGAGCCTTCATCAGTAAATTTTGGTAAGGCTTTTAAAGCAAATGCTGGGATAGGAGCCCAAATGGCCAGTGCTACTGATGATATGAGAGGGCTTCTAGCATCTCATGCTACAAATTTTTTTGTTAGCCATTGGTAATAGGACCAAAGGAGGGATCATGACGTTTACTAGACGAGTTCTTGCTTGTACTGTTACTAGCGGTGGCACTAGCAAGCCAAGGTTGTTTGTTGTCTGGGATCTAGTAATAGGTCTATGGTTCATACAATCACTCTAAATTTAGATACATTTAAACAAGGTACCACCGGGTGTGCCCAAAAAAAGAAATGTTGATGCCTAAAATTGCTAGACACATAGCCTTATGGGAAACTCAATTAATGGGGGAACTAATTGCGCTAAACTGAGTGACCTTCAGATTTTAAAGAAGTTGGCTCTTCCTATATTTGGGGGGGTTGGAAAGGGAAAATGAAGCATATATATAAAATAAAGTCTAATCTAAGGCGATGCGCCAAGATGTGAGTAAGTAGGCACAAGAAATCTTCCCTTTCAGGGGAGATTTGAGGGCCCGTTCAACAATCTGCATGCCCAAAAATAACATAAAGCATAGATGAAATTCCAAATAAGTCAATCAAATAACATAATATAAATTCTATATACATTTATTGAACAAGAAGAGTTCAAGACATAATCCAAACATCAATTTATATTGAAATTGTAGAAGTCTTGCAGATAAACTACTCAGTATAACAAACATCACAATATAATGTCTTATCAATTAACTAAGAAACAAAGAGGCCAAAAAAATTGGCACAATTTGTGAGTCTTAATACAATAATTAAAAATAATACAAAGGCCTACAATCTTTCAATAATTTTTTTTATGTATTTTAGAACCCTTTTTCAGAGAGTTGAAGCAGTATATATAGATCCCTCCACCACTTGAAAGCCAATAACCAAAAAAGATTCCCCAGGCATGGGCTATGCCACCCGTCGTATCGATTCTCAAAGACCGTTGCAACAAAAAGATTCTGAAACATGGTATTTAGTTGCCTCGGACAAAATGCACTCTCCTGCAATGATGAATGCAGTCCGAAAGTGAAAGCAATAAAAATCTCCAGATGACATGTGTCACTCGCCCACAAAGTTGGTTAGGACATGTGGCACAACAATGAGGCTTCACATTCATTCATCCTTCCCTTGCGATCAAAATCCTTGTAGACAAGACACGTGGCGCAATGAATGCATTAAGCTTTGACTACGGGGCTTGCCCAAAAATGTGTCTGCAAAATGATGCAACATGGCTTATTGGTAGAGTCTGGGGTAAAACAAAGGAGAGAGAATCCTCAAAGGCATGCGCCACAAACACATGGTGCAAGGGTGGAGCTTGAAGGAGAAGCGAGGGAAGAAAAATTTCAAAGGTGTGCACAACTGACATGTGGCACAAGCAAATGAGGGCACTACAAAAAGGGGCCTGGAAATTTTCAAACATATGAAGCATAGGCTGTGGCTGATGCAAAACCAACAATAGCCACCCGAAGGGAGCTTTAAGGATTTTAAATCCACAAAGATAACTATATTTTTATTCCATGTACTTCACAAAACATATTAAACTCATGGGAGGTGAATTCACCACCTTTGTCAGGCCTTAAGCATTTTATCCTCAAATTTACTTCATTCTCAACCATAGCTTTGAATGTCTTGAATCTATCAAATGCATTAGAATTCTCTCTAAGAAATGTAACCCATGTATATACCTAGAGTAATCATCAATCAAAAGCATAAAGTACCTTTCACCTTGTAGACTTCTTGCTCTTGTAGAACCACAAATATTTGTATGAATCAAATCTAGTAGTCCAATAGTAAATTGTTCCTTTGATCTGAAATTGCTTCTTGCTTGCTTTCCAAACTTACAATTCCTATAAATAACATTAATAGGCTTTGTAATCCTTAGTAGATATCTCACAACTTGTACTACACTGATCTTTTCCAAATTATCAAAATTCATATGACACATTCTCCGATGCCACAACCAGCTGTCATTAATCTGAGTCATAAAGCATTGTCTATTAGCACCCTTATGTTGATAGATATTTCTTTTAGATTTCTTTTTTGCAACAATCACTATTCTAGAATCTTTCTTGATTTCACATCTTTCATCCTTGAATACAAGATTATATCCTTTATTGCACATTTGTCCAACACTCAAAAGATTATTCCTTAAACCATTGACATAGTAGACCTCATTAGTATTATGCTTTCCATCAAAACTTACTAAACCTATCCCACAAATCTTAGCACTAGTATCATCTCTAAACATAACTAAGCCTCCATATTTTTCAAGTTTAACAAACTTACTTTTATCACCAGTCATGTGATGTGAACAACCACTGTCAACAACCCAATAGTTATTTTCCTATTTAGCATGTAGGGAAAAGATTCCAGTACCTTCATTTTTCTCCTTCTCCGGAGGACATTCCTTTATGTATTTTTCAGAATTAGTAGTATTAGGTTCATCTTTTATAGCCAAGAACACGCATTCATTGTCATCAGGATCTCCACATTTAGATTCCTCATCAAAGATACTAGTATCCTCATTCACATAATACACTTTGTTGATCTTCTTGCCTTAGTTTTCTTTTTTAAATATTTGTTTATTCCTCTTAGCTCTTTCTGGACATCTTGAAGCATAATGAACTATTCATCCACAACTAAAGTATTTAAAGGGTAACTTACCTTTTTACTTACTAGAGCCTAAATATTCATCCTTCTCACAAAGTTATCTTCTACTTCATCAATATTTTCTTCATCAAGATCTTCAACTCTTGTAGCCTTAAAATCAATTTATGATTTGGATCCATTTCTCAAATTTGGCTTTCTCATCTCATAAGATGTCAAAGTTCCCAACAAGTGATCTTTGGTGTAAGTCTTGTAATCTATATGTTCTTCAATAGCCCATACCTTTTCATTGTAAGCATCAGGAAGAGTTCTAAGAATCTTCTTTACAATCTTGGATTCTTCTATTGTAGCACCAAGTCCTCACATTCTAGCTACTACCTCATCCAATCTCTGTACATAGGCTTTAACTCTCCCATCTTCAAGCATATGTAGGAGCTCAAACTATGTCTCCAAATTCCATGACTTTGTGGCCTCTTTAATCGTTTCATATCCTTCATGTACCTTTTCCAAAGCATCCCAGACTTCCTTAGTATTCTTCAGACTTTGAACTTTAATCAACTTGGAATGTACAAGACTATTCTTCAAAATTTACTTTTCCTTATTGTTCACTTCATGTGCCTTGATCTCATTGGCTGTATTCAGACCATTAGTAGGAGTGTAAGTATCCTTGTAAGCTTTCTCCACATCATATCCATAATACTCTAGATATTCTTCCATCAATATTTTCCAGATCATAGCATAATTAGTTCCATCAAACCTCAGATAATCATAAGTAACTTTTCCAACCATCCTAGACCTTCCTTAAGTGGTTAAGCTCTTCTCCAAGGAACTAAGCTCTGATACCAATTGTTGAACAAGAAAACTAAGAGGGGGGGTGAATTAGTTGTAGCAAATTTAACCTTTAAAATATTCATTGGAACTTAGATCAATCATAAATCCTCAACTCTGCTAAAATGATTAAGCATTAAGTGCAAATGTAGAAACTGAAAACCATCACAAAAACACAGTAACACCAGATTTATGTGGAAAATCTAATAAGGGAAAAACCATAGTGAGGATTAGCTCACAATATAATGAATAGAAAAACCGATTAAAAAGGCTCAATGCCAGAGAAAGACTCACTGCCAAAATAGGACAACCTGTTCGGATCAGGACTCACTGTCCAACAAGGGTTGACCACCCGAAGGGCTCACTGCAATAGAGATACAAAGAACATAGAAGAGATATGTTACAGAGAGAAGAATATCTAAATGCAACAAAGATTTCCACCACAATTTACTCAACCAATTGCAGACATGCATGAATGATAGAGTACACCTTCAACTCACTGCATCTAGAATCTCAACATTTAGAATTCGCACTAATTTTCCACACTCACATCACGCACACACACACTGACTCACATCTATTCACATATATCTACTCTATTTCTTTGCACTTATCTCTTTCACACCTTTCACCACTAACTCATCCTATATTTATACCATCTTCAACTTTGAAACTATGATCCTAAATGTTTATCCTATTCTAAAGATGCGAAACAACTATAATGCAATAAGGAAGAACACAAAGGGACACCTCAAGATTAGCCTAAGAAATTGTTAACACAAAGAAATAAGATGAAAGAAGATTGCAAATGATTATACCTTCTCTTTGCAGCTGAAATTCCTTGGTTGGCCCTTGATTTTGAGTACTTGTGTGCTCCTTGGATGGCTATTGATATGACTAAATGCAAGATTGATTATATGGTGGGATGCAAATGCAAATGGCTAAAATGGCTTGGCTAAGTAAGAGAAGATGATTGTGAGTTGAGTGTTCAAAATAACAGTATGTAGGTTCAAAATGACTAAGTCTTCTAAATGTCTTAGAGGGGGGGGGGTATTTATAGAGAAATTTGAATTCTCTAGAGAATTCAATGGTTGAGATTGAGCCACCAAGGTCAAGATGTAGTGCTATGGTGAGTTGAGGACTCACAAGCCCTCACATCTTGAAATGTGGAATGTGAGATGGCTTAGGATAAGATGATGTGGAAGTGAAGTGGAAGGGAGGTACATGATGTGGAGGAAGGACAAGTACCTTGGGGGGTGAGAATATTTCCTCAAAAAGAAACTTCTTGCCCCCAAGTGAGGATGAAAGTGACATTTGAGGAATTTTGGAATTCCTCAAAAATCTCCATGGGAAAAGAGAAAGTGGTTGGAGAAATAAATGTGAATTAAAAATTCACATTCTTGGGAGAATCTAGTGGATAAGAGAGGGTTTCCAAAAAGGTGGGGATTTGTCACATGTGAGTGAGGTGACAAGTCAAATGCTCTAAAAGTTGCATGGGGATAAGGTAAGCCTTGAAAGGATAAAATGTGAATTAAAAATTCACATGGGGAGGAGAGAGACCTAGGATGAATAAATGTGAATTAAAAATTCACACAGGAAAGAGGGTCAATGCCAAAAGAGGCAAATGAAAAGGTTGACTAAAAAGGGGTGCTAAACATGGCTAATGACTTTGATTAAGGTTGTGCAAACACTTGATTAGGATAATTGATGAGAGATTAGAAGCAAGTGGAAAATGTAGAAAGATGTGACATTAATCCCTGATTAAGAGGATGCACATATTAGTTAAATTAATCCAGATTAGAAAGGGATTATGGAGGATGTGATAAGGAGAGAGAAAAAAGAAGAATTTTAAATTGATTTTATTCAAAAAGACTAGATGACTAAATTAAATAAATTGATGTATTTATTTAATTCAGAGAAAGAAAGGATGTAAGGTAAAGCAAATACTTCAAGGACCTTAGGTAGGAAGTGTAATATTAATCAAATAAATTAATATTGACGAAATGGATGAATAAAGAGGTAAATTTGATCGTATGAGTGATCAAATTTGGATGTCTACATTTTTCCCCTCTTTGAAATATTGTTAGAATAACAGTGTTTCAAAGAAAAATAAAATGCCGATGGTGAAGGAAGTGATAGGGCTTGATGCCTCAGCATGAAAGAGGTTGAATGAGTTGCCCAAGCGGGGGGAAAAAGGAGGGAGATGCCCCAGTGACTTCCACAAAGGGATGTAGGAAAAATGGTAGGGTATGCCCCCTTGAGAGGGTGGTTGGGGAAAAAAGGGGAGCTCTAGATAAATTCTTGATAGGAATAAATGGAAGACACCATTGGATAGAGCTCAAAAAACTAAGCAACTTTGGATTTTGAACGGAGTCAATTGGACGAATGGTTTGCAAATGGCAGCCCCGGGAAAGTAGGGAATTAGTTGGAGGAGAAAAAAGTTAAATAAAAGGTAAAAAATACCTTTTATTTTTAAAAAGGAAAAAAAAAGAGGGGGAAGGGGTTAAAAGGTAATTTTAGAAATTACATTGTCACATTGTCATTATAGCAGTTGAGAGAAGAGGAGAGTAGAGGAAGAGAAGAAAGAGCAACGATGCCGCAGGATTATGACTCTGATATCATTCACCGGGCGAATGAGGTGTAGAGATTCCATACCCACTACGCAGTGCCTCACCAGGTTAATAAAAAAACTCCTCTTGTGTATTTTAAACATTTATAACACATTTTTTAATATTTATAAAAAATGGAAAACATGGGTTTTGTTCGTGGGATAGAATAGAAAAATGGGTAGGTTTAATTTTTTGTAGATGGGTAGGGAAAATATGACATTTTAGGGGGGGGGGGGAATGGGCTAGCATTGTCTCGGGAGAAGAAAATCCATCCCAGACTGGGCAGGTCTGCCCACTGATACATTTTGACTCAAATTCTGACAAAAGTTTGTCAGAGTTTCGACAATTTTTCGACGAACTTTGAAATGTTGAAATGACTTAGCATCATCGGTTGGGTTAGAATTTTGACGTTTCAAAGTTCGTCAGAAAATTGACAAAATAATTCTGACAAAATTTCATCGGATTTTGAGTCAAATTTTATCAGTGGCCCCGGCTCGGGGTGGGTTCACCTTAGCTTAGGGCGGAGTCACCTCAGCTCGGGGCGGGTCTTCCCCGGCACTGGGGTAGATTTTCCCCGGCTCGGGGTGCATCCGCCTTGGTGTTGGGGCGTAGATGCCCTGGCTCGGGGTGCATTTGCCTCCGCCTCAGAGTGGGGGCTCCATCGCCCCAGCTCGGGGTGGATTCGCCTTGGCTTGGGGCGCATTCTCCTGACACTGGGGCACCGTCGCCCTAGCTTGGGGCGGATTCACCCTAGCTCTGGGGCGTACCCGCCCCGGAGTGGGGGTGTTGTCACCCCGAATTGGGGCGGATCCGCCCCACTGCGGGGCAGGTCCGCCTTGGTATAGGGGCTCATCTGCCCCGGACCGGGAGTAGGTCCACCTTGGGTTTGGGCACATCTACCCTGGTGTGGGGGCATATCTGCCTTGGATAGGAAGATAGGTTCGCCCTAACTAGGGTGAAGTGGGAGGAAGGAGAGAAAAAATAAAGGAAGAGAGGAAAATGAGCAATGTCCCAGGGTCGGGAATAAGGTGTATTGACAATCAGGCAATATGGATGCAAAGTTTTGAGTGATTACAGACACATGAGTGACGGTCGAAGGTACTAATAATGACCATAGCGACCATGACTGGAGTAGATCATGCAACATTGGATCATGCAGGGTTATTGCACTTTTTACAGGTTCTGGTGATGAGGGCACATCGAGAAATGCTGACAACATTGATAGAGAGATGGAATTCAGAGACATCAACATTTCATCTTCCGACGGAGGAGATGACGGTGACGTTGGAGGATGTATGGCACATTTTGAAGCTGCTGATAGTGGGGCTGTTAGTGAGTGATGTGGTATTGAGAGGGGCAGAGTTAGATCACAAAATTTCATCAAAATTCTGATGAACTTTTGTTGGATTTTGAGTCAAATTTTAGTAGTGGCCTCGGCTTGGGGCAGGTTAGCCTTGGCTTTGGGTGGAGTTGCCCCGGCTCAGGGCGGGTCTACCTCGGCGCTGGGGTAGATTTTCCTTGGCTCGGGGCGCATCCGCCCTGGCATTGGGGCATAGACGCCTCTACTCGAGGTGCATTTGCCTTGGCTTTGGGGCGTAGACGCCTTGGAGCGGGGGCGCCATCACCCCAGCTCGGGGCAGATTCGCCCTGGCTTGGGGCACATCCGCTCGGTGCTAGGGCACCGTCGCCCCAGCTTGGGGCGGATTCACCCTAGCTCTGGGGCGTACCCACCTCGGAGTGGGGGTGTCATCGCCCTGGCTTGGGGCGGATCTGCCCCACTGTGGGGAAGGTCCACCCTGGTGTAGGGGTGCATCCGCCCGGACTAGGATAGGAAGATAGGTTCGCCCTAACTAGGGTGAAGTGGGAGGAAGGAGAGAAAAAATAAAGGAAGAGAGGAAAATAAGCAATGTCTCAGGGCTGGGAATAAGGTGTATTGACAATCAGGAAATATGGATGCAAAGTTTCAAGTGATTACGGACACATGAGTGATGGTCAAAGGTACTGACAATGACCATAGTGGCCATGATCGGAGTAGATCATGCAACATTGGATCATGCAGGGTTATTGCACTTTTTACAGGTTCTAGTGATGAGGGCACATCGAGAAATGCTGACAACATTGATAGAGAGATGGAGATCAGAGACATCAACATTTCATCTTCTGACGGGGGAGATGACGGTGACGTTGGAGGATGTATGGCACATTTTGAAGCTGCCGATAGCGGAGCTGTTAGTGAGTGATGTGGTATTGAGAGGGGCGGAGTTAGATCACACCATTTCAGTGTTATTTGGATCTTCCCATACAAAATGGGAAGTTGGACCTGAACATATGTTTTTCAGTGAGGGTACCACCCCTATCGTTATTTCTATGTGGAATGATTAGTGGGATATTTTTACCAAATTGTAGTAGGTGGTTTTGAAGTCTACGATACATGGAGGTGATTCGACATATTGTCAAGTGGCGTGAGGGACAAATCTTGTGGGGTACTTGTGTATTAGCGCAGTTATACAGGGATATGCATGTGATTTGCTACCAGAGGTCAGTGAGTTTGACGCACACGACCCTACTACAGGTGTGGGCATGTAAGAAAATTATGGTGACGAGACCCATAGTGGTTAGGGAGCGATAGATGGCCTGTAGGAGAGGGACATATTATGGAATCTGTATATGTATCGATGGTTAAGGGGATGGAGGGGGATGATGATAGACAAAAGGGCTATTTTATGAGCCGGTGTGTCTTGATTGGGAGTCAACTGCTCATAGTGGAGATGCATCAACTAGACAGAGTGTTGAGGCAATTTGGGCTAGTACAGGATATTCCGAAGGCGCCCGTCAGGTTTCATTGAATCACTAGAGAGCGACCATGGGGACTTGCTTTGAGATCGAGGGATTCCAGAGTGTCATGGGAGGAGACAGTAGAGGTGCCCTACCCAGGGAGAGCTGTTGGGGTGGAGGACGCAAGAGTGATGATACGATATGATCGGTGGTGCTGCAACCACCAATGGGAGAGGATTACACTGATGGTTCCTATTATAGGAGTCATAGGATTCAGATTAGAGGATGAGCACCAGGGGGTGAGGGGGGTGGAGATAGGAGACAGGTGTAGAGGGGAGGGGAGGCGAGGGCGATTAGACAATAGGAGGATGCAGAGGGTGGTGGTCAGTAGGGAAGAGGAGAGGATGAGGTTGAGGCGGTAGGACAACCAGAGAGGAGGAGGAGGAGGAGGAGACAACAGAGGAGGGCTATGGTGGAGATGGATGTAGCAAGACCCGACAGTGGGAGAGATGCAATATGAAAGGAGGGTGGGATAGGTCCAGAGGTAGATGTAGTAGGATAGGATGAGCCTGAGGTGGAGATGATACGTGTGGTGGAGGGTGGAGCTATTCAACAGACAGGCATAGGAGGTAGAGTATGGTGAAGGAGAGTGCTGGTGCGGGTTGAGCAGGAGGAGATGGGAGGGGGTGGACAACAGGATGGAGCCCAGGAGGGGATTGAGGGGCTAGTAAGAGAGGATGGTGAGTAGGAGATGACAGAGGAGGGTCCAGAGTGTGGCAGAGTAGGGGCCTTTCATGGTAGAGATAGAGGGAGCGAGGATGAGGAGGAGCCAGAGGGGGAGGTGAGGGATGTAGGAGAGTCGAGGAGACTGATGAGAGTGGGGAGGCATGGTCAACCGTAGAGAGTTCAGGTCTACCCCATTGTGGAGGACTGTGAGACTCAGCAAGAGTAGGGGTGCAGGGGGGTGATGATGCTATGGAGATAGATGGAGATGTTCCAGATATGGATGTTTTGGATGCAGAGCCATTGGCAGTGGTTCCTTGTGTGGCATTAGAGGATCCTACTTCTCAGCCGAGAGACACTATGAAGAGGGTTCATATTACATATTAGAGGTTGATGATAGCTAAGGTGGAGGTGATCAGACTCAAGGTCAAGCTATCGAGGGTACATGCAACAGGTCAGAGAGATTATAGATTTATGGTTGACCACCTATCCACATAGGTAGATATGGTGGAGAGGGAGAGAAATGGACTGTAGGCTGACATACAGGGGGTACGAGATGAGTTGGATACTATTAGTTGGGACTGTGGCAGACTATAGGTAGAGTTTGTTATATTACAGGCCAAGGGGGAGCCAGAGGGGATGGAAGATTAGGGGTCAACAGGCATGGGGTAGCAAATAGATGATCTTTGGTGGGAGCGAGATGAGCTACGTGATAGAGTGCATTGTTTAGAGTAGACAGTCAAAGATATGGGGTTGATGCAAGAGAGAGAGGACGAGGTGATGGAGCAGGCACGTATTATGCAGGCAGAGAGAGATGTAGTGCAGGCTATGGAGGAAGAGAGGGATGTGGCGCATGCATGAGTTTAGGTTTTGTAGAGTGAGAGAGTTGGCAGAGGCACAGATACAGTCTCTTCAGAGGAGGAGAGAGGAGGTAGTTTCAAAGGTATCGTTACTATAGAGAGAGTGAGATGCATCAGGTTTGAGAGTACATGAGCTACAGAGGGATAGGGATGCAATGGTGGCTTAGTCACATGCCACATAGAGGGAGAGGGATGCTGTAGAGATGTAGATGCAAATGCTGCAGGGAGAGCGAGACACAATAGTGGCTCAGTTGTAGTTAGTATATAGGGATCTAGGGATGCTGCCGAGATGCGGATGTAGATGCTGCAGGGAGAGTGGGATGCAACAGTGGCTCAATTGCAGTCAGTACAGGTTGGTGATGTGATAGGGGCAGATATACAGGGGTTATAGGGGGAGAGGAACACAATAGTGGTTGTCGAGGAGATGAGAGATTGGGTTCAGATAGAGATGGCGCAGTTACGACTATCCTAGGAGGCCTGGGAGCAGGAGAGGAGAGTGATCACTAGAGATTGGGACAGGTATCATCAGGAGTGGAATTCCACTTGGGTCCAGGTTGTTGAGTGAGAGGAGAATGCGAGGGAGGTAGGATTTTGGATGGCTGCGTATTATCATGCAGTTCTAGACCCAACACAGTGGATGTTCCAGTATGTTCAGCATACACCATAGATGCCAGCGCCATCCCAGACACTGGGGACGCAGACCTGAGGTTTCAGTGATTCACAGGGTGTTTCGATAGGTACGAGATCAATACCTAATTCACCATAGAGATCAGATGTGGGTAGCTCATTCAACAGATGATAGGCTACTAAGTTTTTGATAGGTGCAAAGGGGATGGATAGGTTAGAGCGACAACGGTTATTTTCAAAGTTTTATACTGATATTTCATCTTATGATTTTGTATATGATGGGCATGTATTTTGATTCTGTCGATAGACATTATTCTATGATGGACTTTTGGATTTTGATATATGCGTAGGGTATACATATCGACCCTTATTGACACCATGTTCATGTGTTGGATGGATGATTTGATATATGCGTATGTTTTATTTATGATGGCTTATGTGGATGTTTATGTATGGATGCTTATTTTATTTGTTGACATGCATGTATATATTTATGATTTATGTATGGATGCTTATTTGATTTGTTGACGTGTATGTGTATTTATGCATGGCGTATGTGGATACTTTATGTATGGATGCTTATTTGAGTTGTTGATATGTATGCAGGTGTGATATATTATGAATGTAACACTTTGCAATGCAGGTGGCGATGTATCCATGAATCTAACACTTTGTGATGCAGGTGGTGATGTATGCATAAATCTAACACTTTGTGATGCAGGTGGCGATGTATGCATGAATCTAATACTTTGCGATGTAGGTGGCGATGTATTTATGAACAATAGAATGAACCTAATATATGTGGATGATAATGCACTTGTAATGGAGTTAAAGTTGTAATGAATTAATAATGTGAATAGTAAATCATGAAAGGTAATAACACATGGTCATAAGCATCAATAAGGATTGACATGATAAAAAGGGGGGAAGATGTATGTGTAGTGACTGTGGAAAATGGGTGTAATTTGGCACATGTCAATAAATTTTAGTATCCTGAGAATAATGGGAGAGAGCGGGGTAAAGTATTTGCACAACCAAAATCATAGGGTGAATGCAATGCAACAGATGATGAAATGCAATCCTAATATGATTTGCCATATTTTGGAGCACTATTTTTTCTATAGCATAAGACATCAAGCACCAAGGTATAGGAAACCAAGGTAAGTTACCATCTAATGCATGAAACAAACAAACAAACAAACAAACAAACAAGACGACTATCCCAACACCCCAAAGTAGTGAAAACTTTGGTCGAGCTAGGCATTGGGATAACCACAAGCACAAAGGGATGTCCCAATGTAAAACAAGATCACATGGGTCTTGGTGGATACTATGTGGGGTAACCCAGCAGACAATAAAAATAAAAGATCAAGATATGCCCCCCTCTAAATTAGTCAAAACACACCATAATATGATATATTATGGCGGCCTTAACTAACTATAATAGAGAGCTCTAATGATAAACAAAAAAAACCAAAAGTATCAAAAGATCGCAATCAAATTTCAAATGTCCTTTGCCATAGGATCGAGAGGATGGATGGGGTTGATAAGGTCTATTAGGAAGGATGCATCCTGTTGAGACCAAAGATGATGGATGTTAAGCTAAAAGATCATTATGACATGGGATGCACAAAATTGAGTGAATCTGCTACCACAGGTGGTTCTCGTTTGTGAAGAACTAGCTAGATAAGGGCATAGCTTGACGACACATCACAAGGTACTAGACATGAGACTGACACACCCTATAGACCTAGGGGCTCGGGGGCTGATCATAGATTAGCCTTGCCTATGTGAAAGCACAGAGCCCTCGTAGTTCCAGAAAATACCATGGATAAAGCAGAAAGAGGACTAATGGAGACCGATGAGACGAAGAAACAAAGCCCCGGGGGTGGATCAAAAGATCGACCTTGCCTATGTGCAAGCGCAGGGGCAACGTAGTTCAGAAAAGACAAACGACAACTGACCATTGATAAAATAAAAAAGGGGACGATGAAGACAGATGATGGATGACCATCACAAGATGGTAAAAATGCCCTGGGTGCAGATCAAATGATCATCCTTGCCTATGTGAAATCGTAGGGGCAATGTAGTTTGACCAAGACCAAAGAGACCAACATGACAGGATGAGGCCTAGGTGGAGACAGACACAATGGATGATCCTAGATGACTAACAAACAGAAAAATTGACAATAAAAGCTCAGACTAGGACAAAAATCTTAGGATGACAAATAGAATATAATCATCCAATGCTCAATCAAAGGATACCAAGCGACCAAATATGAACTGGGAGAGGATGTCAGGATAGGATGGATGAAGTCATAAAGTAATTAGGACACAAGGTAGATAATGATTAAGCCCTCTACGGATGATTCCTATTACCAAGTTTTCACTGCCCATACCTATCCAAGGTGCCCCCAAAGGTGGTTTTCACCATAGGACGAATTTATTTCTCTTTACTATTTTTGGATTTTTTTGTATTTTTTTGAGGTAAGGTTACTAAGCAGGCTTAGGTGTAGAACCTCTTTAGATGCATGATATTGATAGGTTCTTCGAGGGGCTCTCCTTCGAGGGTAGAAAGTCTGTATTCCCTAGATCCATATTTAGTGGTTATGATATAAGGACCCAACCAGTTTGCTTCAAATTTTCCTTTCTTATCGTGGTCCTGTTGAGTATGCTGGTTCTCTTTAAGGACAAGATCACTAATTTGGAACTATCGAGGATGAACCTTCTTGTTGTAGTTATGCTTGAGGTGGTTTTGGTAAGCTGACAGATGATCATAGGCTTTGATTCATCTTTCATCAAGTAACTCTAGCTGTGAAATCCGTGCAACATGAACATCCTCCTCGCTAATAAGGTTCTTCAAAGAAATCCTTAGTGATGGGATCTCAACTTTGATTGGAAAGATGGCTTCGACACCATACACTAAAGAATAGGGGGTGGTGCCTGTAGGGGTGCAGATGGAGGTGCGATATGCCCAGAGAGTGGGATGAATATGGAGGTGCCAATCTCAACTAGTGATATTGACAACCTTTTTGAGGATGCGGATAAGGGTCTTGTTGGTTGCTTCTGCCTGACCATTACCTTGGGGGTAATAAGGCGTTGACCAACGGTGCTGGATATGAAAGGTGTCACAGAGATGTTTCATAGCTTGGTTTTTAAAAGGTTTTCCATTATCGGAAAGGATGGTGGATGGGATACCATATCTGCAAAGAATATGGTAAAAGATGAATTTTGAAATTTGAGTACCGGTGATTTGTGAGAGTGGCATTGCTTCCACCCATTTGGTGAAGTACTCAGTGGTAGTAATTATGAATGTATGGCCGTTGGAAGAGGGAGGGTAAATCTTGCCAATCAAGTCAAAACCCCATTGAGAGAAGGGCAATGGTGCTAGTAGGGGTTGAAGGTCCTATGCCGGAGCATGAATCAAATCTACATGTTGCTGGCAGGGAAGGCATTTCTTCACGAATTCACAAGAAACATGTTCTAATGTAGGCCAATAATATACATCTCGGAGAATACTTTTGGCCAAAGCCATACCATTTGAATGGGCCCCACAAACACCACTATGTACCTCAATTAGTGTAGTATGGGCTTCGGTCTCATTCAAACATCTAAGAAGGATTCCATCATACTCGTGATGATAAAGTGTATCACCGATGATAATGTATCGGGCTGAACATTGAATAAAGGATTTTCGTTGGTTTCGTGTGAGGTATGGGGGTAGAATATTATCATGCAGATAAGCATATATGTCTTAATAACATGAGGAAGTGGGACCTACAATGTCACATACCATGTCAATCTTAGGGATATCATATGTTGGGATTAACAGTTGTTCCACAAGGAACTTGCATTCTGTTCAATCTTTAGGCATGTTAATTAGGGAGCCAATAGTAATCATTACATCAGCTGCTTTGTTCTGTACCCTAGGAATTTGGTCAAATTGTATGAAGGTGAAATATTTCTTGAAATCATCCACCATGCATTTATAGGGTAACAACTTATCATCTTTTGTTAGGAATTCATCATTAACTTGCCTAATGACCAACAATGAATCACCAAAGACTCTCAAGTGAGTTATGTGCCATTGCTTTACAATTCAGAGTCCCGTGAGGAGAGCTTTGTACTCAGCTACGTTATTGGTACACAAGAATGCTATCCTGAATGATTTTAGAATGTAGTCACCTTGAGGGGTAACCAATAAAATTCCTGCACCTGATCCATTATGCGTATATGAACCATCAAAATACAATATCCAAGTAGGTGCTTCTGTAACTATGAAAACTTCTTCATATGGAAATTTAGTGACTAGAGGATAAGCATCCACTAGGGGTGCCTCGACCAACTGATCAGCTATGACTTGTCCCTTTATGGATTTGTGATCCACATACTCTATGTCAAATTCACTTACGAGCATGACCCACTTAGCCATGCGACCAGTTAAAGTGGTTATGGATAACAAATAGTTTAGTGGATCAATTTTTGCTATTAATTTGACCGGATGGCTGAGCATGTAATATCAGATTTTTTTGTATTGAAGATCACTGCAAGACAAGATTTCTCCATGGGTGAGTAGTTTAATTCATAGCCAACCAGTGTTCGACTGATGTAGTAGATTGCTCTTTCTTTTGATGATTCATCATGTTGTGCCAATAATTCCCCCAGTGCAACTGAAGTGGTAGAGATGTAAAGTAGAAGGGGTTTCCTTGGAATCGGTGGCATTAAGATTGGTGGATGAGCCAAGTATTCCTTAATCTTATCGAAACCTATCTGACACTATTGGTTCCATCTGAAGGCAGAGTATTTTTTCAGAAGACGGGTAAATGATTGACACTTATCTATGAGCTGGCCTATGAACCGATGGATGTATTGCAACTTTCCTTGGAGACTTAATTATTTCAGATTGCGCGGGGGTGGAATATCCAAAATATCTTTCACCTTGGCGGGATCAACCTCCATGCCTCTTCGAGAGACTATGAAACCCAACAATTTTCTTGATGTAACACCAAAGACACTTTTTTGGGTTTAGTCGTAACTTATAATATTCTAACCACTCGAAGATCTTTTTTAGGATGGTAGGTTGCTCTACTCTGGTTCTAGATTTTCCTAGCAAGTCATCAACATAATATTCCATGATAATATGAATGAGGTCATGGAAGATGACATTCATTTCCCTCTGATATGTCACCCCCACATTCTTGAGACCAAAGGGCATAACATTGTAACAAAAAGTACCCCAAGGTGTCGTAAAAGTGGTCTTGTGTTGGTCTTCAGGTACAATTCGGATCTGATTATAACTAGAGAAACCATCCATAAGGGATAACATCTCATGTTCTGCAGTAAGGTTGACCAACATGTCAATATTGGGCAGCAGGAAGTCATCTTTTGGACAAGATTTGTTAAGATTCTGAAAGTTTGTGCAAATACGAATGTCTTCGTTTGGTTTAGCAACATGTACTATGTTGGAGATCCAATCAGAGTAGTCAATTGGTTTGATAAAATCGACATCCAGTAATTTCTCCAATTCTTTCTTGACTAATAATGCTACTTGTGGATGCATTTTTCAGAGCTTCTATTTGACAGGCTTGGCATCTGAGCGAACATCCAGATAATGACCTACTAAAGCAGGGTCTAAGCCTGGCATGTTTGAGTATGACCAAGCAAAGTTAATGATACCATCTTGGAGTAACTAAACAATGACTGAATATTCTTGCTCTGATAGAGATTTGGCCACATAGGTTATCTTAGGGTTTTCTGCAGTACCCAAATTAACTTCTTGAGTTTCTTCAATTAGGATGGATGATCGTGTGGATAATTGAGTTCCCACAAGGGGAAGATGAACATCTCCATCCTCTAGCACCTCTTCGAGGTTTTCACTATTGAATGCATCATTTATTTTTACTTTTTCTAGGTTAGGAAGTGCCTCGGGGAGGTTTTCACTAGATGACCGCTTTTTATTTTTCCTATTTTTATTCTTGTGACTGGAGCGCTCATCTTCCCCCAATCCCATGAGGTTGACATATGTATCTAGGGAGATATTGGTAGGTGTGCTATCACATAGGTCCCAATCAATGAGTTTGGGATGGTGAAGAGAAAGGCTGATGGTAAAGACAGATAAGCAGTCAAACATGGATGACAGGTCTGTGTGATCAACATCATTGTACACACGTATGATGGATTCTTCCTCGGGTATGTCTTCCAAGGGACCATTGTCCATAGTAACACTATTGGAGGTATTAGATGATGTTGCAGGGCCTTTCTGCTTTTTGTCATATCTGAGGCCTATATTCCTTGATAGCTTTGATACATCAATAGGTTGCAACCGTCCCTGTTCTTCCTTACCTAGGCCCCTGCCTTGGTAGTTATGCTTTTCTATGAACTTAGCTGACCAAGGGTATACTTCCTGAAATAATTCCTTTAGAGGAGGATCTGGTTGGGATTCTTCACGGTATACCCATTGACTGATATCCTCTTCTGGTGCATCTATCTTTATACTAGGAGATTGGAAAGTGGTAGTGGGAATTTTTTTTGCACTGAAGGTGATAGTATTGTATTCCTTTGGAGTAGCCTATGAAGGTTGGCCATACATGTGTGGTGAAGGTGGCATGGTTGGCACATTTAGAGCGGTATGCATTTCATATTCACCACACCCCTTGTCAATGATATGGACTTTGGTGACTGTAGGATTGGTGGCAGAAGATGGAGTGGCCGTCGTGGTGGATGATTGATCAGAGGATGATGACTGAGATGCCCCCATTTTGACCCTAGGACAATAATGTAAATGGGAAAATGATGCTTCTAGAGTGCAACAATATTCAAATGATTGTGGGTCAGCATAAATGGTGATCTCTTGTCCATTAACTGGGAACTTTAGGCATTGATGGTACGCGGAGGGGATGACTTACATTGCATGGAGCCATGGGTGGCTGAGGAGGAGATTATATTGTAAATCTAGATCAAGGACATGACAAGTAGTATACTAAACTACAGGTACAACCTGGATAGGAAGATTGATAATCCCTTTAGAATTTCTTTTCGCATTATCATAAGCCTTGATCATGATGATTTGATTACTCAAATCCGTTTGAGTATACCCTACCTATTTTATGAACTTCAGAGTACATAGATTGAGGGAAGAGCCATTATCTACCAAGACCCTTTTTATTTTATGACGGGCAACCAAGACTTCGATGTGTAAGGGACGGTTGTGATTGGCATCAATATTTGGCATGTTATTCTGGCTGAAGTGTAGCTGGTAAGATAAAGCCAAGTGTCCTACTAAAGCTTGGAACTGTGCAGGATCAATGTTGTTAGGTACGTGAGTTTCTTGTAAAGCTTTGTTGAGTATTTCCTGATGTATGGGAGAAGACTTAAGCAGATCTAAGATTGAGATTTGGGCAGGGGTCTTTCCTAAGTGATCAAGAATGTTATAATAAGAGTATAGGATTTGATTGGACGAATGTGGAGGTTGCAGGGACTGTAATGCAGGACCGTCGGGTAGCAACAACACATTGGGGGTCTTTAGATTTAACATGTATCATAGACACACGAGGTTCTACCTGCTCAATGTAATGGAAAACACCATCATAATTGAGGGGTACATTTTTATAGCTTATATTATTTGTGCTGGTGTCTTGGGGATTATTGTTGGAGGTGCTTGTGCCTTGATTATGGTTAGGGAAGGAATTTTGGTATATCTATAATTGAGCATTGGATGATGAAGCTTGAATGGTGTCGACTTTGATATCTTCTCAATCAATAAGATCTTGAACATAGTTTTTGAGACCTTGAAATTTATTCAGAGTGTGCCCTTTTATCTTATGGAATCTACACTAATCATTCTCCCTAAACCAAGCTAGTTTGGGTTTGGATTCATAGTGTGGTTTGGTGATAGGGTATGTGATCAGATAGTTGACTTGTAACAACTTATTAAAGATGACGCTCAAGGGTTCTCCTAATTGAGTATATTGGCATTTACCATTCCCTTGACTGTTCTGGTTTGACTGTTGAGGAGGGAAAGGTGCCCCCTGTGGCATAGATATGGCATTAGGTACAGATGGTTGTTGCCTTTGGGATGTACTAGCCACCTAAACATGTTTAGTGTCAGTGACTCCATCATTCACTGCATTTTTGTTCTTGTTCCAAAAGCGTGACTTATCGCCGAATGGCCTTTCTTTGTCATGGTTATGTATCTTGATGTGTCCTGTGGCAATAAGGGCACGTTCAAGGATGGGTCCTTTTTCCACTATTTCAGCGAAAGTGGTAACACAGTGCAACCTGAAATTGTGAGCCATGTCGGGATGTGAGTTCTCCACAAAGAGGGTGACCACGTATTTCTCTTTGAGAGGGGTTTTTATTCGGCTTGCTAGTGCTCACCACCTTTGAAGGTAGCTAGCAATGGTTTCACCTTCACGTTGCTTCTCCTTAAGGAGGTCTAAAGTATTAGTGTCTTTTTCCAAATTGAAGAAGTAAGAAACAATTTTTTCTGAAAGATCCACAAAGGATTTTTTGGACCCTCATTCTAGACTCATAAACCATTCTAGGGAATTGCCTATCAGGCTCCATGGAAACAAACAAAAAAGGTAGTTGTCGTTATGCACAACTTCTTGACACTAGGAGTAAAACTCTTGCAAGTGGGTTTAAGGATCTTTGTTTCCCTTGTATCTATCAAAATTTGGTATCTCAAAGTGCTTCAGGAAGGGAATTAGTGAGATGGATGGATTGAAGGGATAGGGACATATATCTTCAAATTTAAAGGATTGTTTACTAGTGCATGCTTGGAGATCTTTCAAAGTAGCTTTGATTTCCAATAGGTCTGCGTTGACCAGTGGTGTAGGAATTGAGATAGATGGGTTGGATGGATATGGGTGGTAGGATGACAAAGGATTCTGTTGAGATAGTGTCTGAAGGTTGGCGTATGGATTTTGATAGTGAGATGATATCCCTTGCGGGTATGTCGAGGGAGTTTTTGGTACTGGGGTTGTTGTTGTGAGGTATAGTGCATATTTTTTTGATAAGAATGCATGATCGAATGTTGAGGAGATTGAATGTGATATTGTGGATTGGTTGGTTGGTATTGAAGGTACTGTTGTGCCTATTGGGGGGCTACATAGGGTGGTTGTTATTGGAAATGCTATTGGTTATGATAGTAATAATCGTGAGGAGGTTGCTGATGTGATGTCGACTGTTGCATGGGCCGAGATGGGATGTTGTGTTGTGGTTGAACTTGTGGACGTAAAATTGATGCGAGGAATAGGGATATGGCCTGGGCGAGAGGTTGGGATGGATTGCCTTGTGATTGGTATTGTGGTTGTTATGAAGAAACTAAAGCATTATGTGGGGGTTGTTGCCGATGAGGTGGCTGAGATAACATAGAGGTGTTCTGTAAAGGAGGTTGTTGGGTACCAACCAGAACATTTGGTTGGGATGTACCTTATGGAGGTAATTGAGGTGGTTTGTTAGATTGGGGAGGCTGTTGAGATGTGTACGAAAGTGGTGGTAGATTTTTGGCCCCAGGAGGCGGAGGCAATGAGATAAAAGGGTTGCCCCCAGTGTTGACGAGAGGTTGAATCGAAAGGGGTGGTGCTGTTAGCATTAATGGCAAAGGTTGTGGAAAATTTTGTGGCATGCCGTAGGTGAAAGGATTATTGGGATTAGACACTTGAGGAGCCCCAATGACTAAGATTGTGGTGTGTGGGGGATGGTTAACATGATAAAGAATGACGTTGCCAAATTCAAGTTGATGCCAACCCTCTACTGGAGGAATATTGGGGATGTATGAACCATCTAGTGCATGTTGTGAACCTTGGGGTATGTTAGATGTGGAACTGTTATATTTGGATAAGTCAACACTTGGTGGAGGTTTGACACCTTTTTCAATTAAATGTGCCAAGATTTCTTCCCCATGTTTTTCAAATAGGTGGTCAGTCATTTGCACATTGGCAGGATTACTGAAATGTTCCTCAAGCGTGAGTTTGGGTTGATTAGCCATACTCTCTTCACCATGTGGTGAGTTGTTCTGATTTTTAGTGTTGGAGTGTGATGAAGTGCCATTATGAGGGTCTTGGGGGATGTTCACTCCATTGTTAGGATCTTGAGAGACATTTTCACCATTAGTAGGATTTGCATTGTTATTAAGATCTTGAGACATGTTCACTTGGGAATTTTGACCATGTTGTGCCATTTGTTTCTTGGCTTGTGACCTAGTTTGAATGGGCATGCAAATGTGCTATGGGTGGATTATAAAGATTTCATTGATGAATGATTTGATTTTGATTGGATGAGATTGGATAGATTGGATTTTGATTGTTTAAGGTTGGATTTTGATTGGATAGATTGGATTGGATTGTTGAGATAGATTGGATTGAGTTGATTGAATGGATGTGATTGGATCAATTAGATAATTGGATAAGTGTGATTGGTTTGATTGGATGATTGGATAAAATAGATTGAGTGATTGGATAGGTGCAATTGGATGATGGAAGATGTGAGGGACCTTAAATCCAATAAAAAAAATCACCCTTAGTGACCTAGAGCATTGATCGATCAAGTCGATGATCATGGCACCGAATCCACCTCAAGATAGAAATGGATTGATTTGGGCTGAGGATGATAACTTATGACATTGAATTCACCTCAAGATGGAAGTAAGTTGATTTGGGTTAAAGTTAGTTATTGATATGAAGGATAACAATCAAATACAAGCGCTAAGGTCAATTTGGGTAACAAATTTTAACACGAGGTTAAGGTGATCTGATGATGAGTGGTGTTTATGTGATATGGATTAGGTGATGAAAATGGTAAGATTTTGGCGAATCAAGTTCACTAGGTGATGATATGGGCTTTCTAAATGAGTTACCGAAAAATTCAAAATGAGTGGGCAGATTGAGAGAATAAATGTATGGGTGCTTGGGATGACTAATGGAGATTTTAGGATGACTAAACGAAGTTTTTGGAGGCTAAAAAAAGGTTTGTAATGATAAAATGGAGATTTAGAATGGTCAAACAGAGGTTTCAGAGGTTTAGAAGGACAAAACAGAGGTTTGGAATGATTAAAAGATGGTTTAGAGGCTAAACAGAGCTAAACAGGGTGATTTTGATTGTTCAGGAGGGAAAATTCGCCCCACTACAGCAAATAGGAGGGAAAATTTGCCCCTCTGCAGTGAAAAAGGACTTGGTTTTGATGAAAATGACTATGGAAAGGACGTAAAATGACAACAATAAGGCCAATTTGTCAAAAAGTTTACTGGTTTCTCACAAGAAAGCACTTTCAAACAAGCACAATCCTATAATTAGTATTAAGGGTATGGTCAATAAAGGTCTTAATCTAGGATCACAAGGTGTCTAGGGAGTCCTCGATATACTCTCGGTATGTGAGGCACAATCGTGAACACTAGCCCATCACAAGCGTGAGTCGGTAACCCCAACAAGATACTAAAGGGCTCAGACAAACTCTTCACGTCTATCTAGGTATCACCCTAGCTTCGATGCTTCGCCAATTACGACGTGACTGGATTGGGGTACAACTTTCACTCTCCCCCCTTTATATACCCCACCGGTATGCATGGTTGGAATGTTCCTTTGGGGTCATGAAATCCCCAAGCAGATCCCACTATAAAGAATGGACTAATCATTTCCAACTACTCCCCAGGCTCACACGAAGTGCAAGGGGAAAGTGAAAAAAAACTAATGCCCTCTTTAGATAACACAAAAAGACAGACACAACAAACAACTAATATTACCTCCCCTACTTAAACTATGTTCCTAGATTAACAAAAAACAAGGATATCTTTGGAAATCTGTGCAAACAGAAGGCCCTGCAAGCAAACGTTAGTTGTTTTATCCTTCTTTCTTTGCCAATTACACAAGAATATGATGCAAAATGTTAGCAAAAACACCAATATCCTTGAAAAAAACAATGTTAGGGGGTTAGAATAAGAAAAGAACAAAAAATGGGAGCAAAAACAAAGCTAAAATGGCTGTTTTACCTTTCAAACTGTGTTGTTTTGGGGTGTATCCACCCCACTACAATAAACAGGAGGGCACAATTAAATTTCTGCAGCAAACAAATGGCATAGTTGAACTTCTGTAGTAGCAGAAGGGCGTAGTTGAACTTCTGCAGCAAATAGAAGGGTGTAGTTGAACTTCTGCAGCAAACAAGAGGGCGCAATTGAACTTCTGCAGCAAACAAAAGGGCATAGTTGAACTTCTGTAGCATCAAGAGCGTGCAGTTAAACTTCTGCAGCAAACAGAAGGGTGTAGTTGAACTTCTGCAATAGTAGAAGGGTGCAGTTGAACTTCTATGGAAAATAGGAGGGTACAATTGAACTTCTGTAGTAGCAGGAGGGCACAGTTGAACTTCTGCGGCAGCAGCAGGGCACAGTTGAACTTCTACAACAAACAAAAGGGTGTAGTTGAAATTTTGCAACAACAGGAGGGTGTAGTTGAACTTCTACAACAAATAGAAGGGCGTAGTTGAACTTCTGCAGTAGCAGGAGTGCACAGTTGAACTTCTGCAGTAAACAAAAGGGCGTAGTTGAACTTCTGTAGTAGCAGAAGGGCACAGTTGAACTTCTGTAGCAGCAGGAGGGCATAGTTGAACTTTTGCTGCAGTAAGAGGGCGTAGTTGAACTTCTGTGGCAATAGGAGGGCGCAGTTGACCTTTTGCAACAAACAGAAGGGCGTAGTTGAACTTCTACAACAATAGAAGGGCCCAGTTAAACTTTTGTAGCAAACAAAAAGGTCATAGTTAAACTTTTGTAGCAGCAGAAGGGTGCGGTTGAACTTCTGCAACAAACAGGAGGCTGCAGTTGAACTTCTGTAGCAGTAGAATGGTGTAATTGAACTTCTGCTGTGTACAGGAGGGCGTAGTCACCCCTCTACAGTGAACCAAAGGGTGCAGTTGCACTTCTGCAGTGAACTAGAGGGCATAGTCGCCCCGCTGCAGCGTATAAGAGGGAGTAGTTGCCCCTCTGTAGTGTATAGGAGGGTGTAGTTTCCCCTTTGCGACCTGTTCCTACAAACAATCTCAACAACAACAAACGTAAAATAGAGGAACCCGCTTGTGGGTCCCACCAGGCGTGCCAGAAATGTGATCCTAAATGTTTATCCTATTCTAAAGATGTGAAACAACTATAATGCAATAAGAACACAAAGGGACACCTCAAGATTAGCCTAAGAAATTGTTAACACAAAGAAATAAGATGAAAGAAGATTGCAAATGATTATACCTTCTCTTTTGCAGTTGAAATTCCTTGGTTAGCCCTTGATTTTGAGTACTTGTGTGCTCCTTGGATGGCTATTAATATGACTAAATGCAAGATTGATTATATGGTGGGATGCAAATGCAAATGGCTAAAGTGGCTTGGTTAAGTAAGAGAAGATGATTGTGAGTTGAGTGTTCAAAATAACATGTAGGTACAAAATGACTAAGTCTTCTAAATGTCTTAGAGGGGGGGTATTTATAGAGAAATTTGAATTCTCTAGAGAATTCAATGGTTGAGATTGAGCCACCAAGGTCAAGATGTAGGGCTATGGTGAGTTGAGGACTCACAAGCCCTCACATCTTGACATGTGGAATGTGAGATGGCTTAGGATAAGATGATGTGGAAGTGAGGTGGAAGGGATGTACATGATGTGGAGGAAGGATAAATACCTTGGGGGGTGAGAATATTTCCTCAAAAAGGAACTTCTTGTCCCCAAGTGAGGATGAAAGTGACATTTGAGGAATTTTGGAATTCCTCAAAAATCTCTATGGGAAAAGAGAAAGTGGTTGGATAAATAAATGTGAATTAAAAATTCACATTCTTAGGAGAATCTAGTGGATAAGAGAGGGTTTCCAAAAAGGTGGGGATTTGTCACATGTGAGTGAGGTGACAAGTTAAATTTTCTAGAAGTTGCATGGGGATAAGGTAAGCTTTGAAAGGATAAAATGTGAATTAAAAATTCACATGGGAAGGAGAGAGACCTAGGATGAATAAATGTGAATTAAAAATTCACACAAGGAAGAGGGTCAATGCCAAAAGAGGCAAATGAAAAGGTTGACTAAAAAGGGGTGCTAAACGTGGCTAATGACTTTGATTAAGGTTGTCCAAACACCTAATTAGGATAATTAATGAGAGATTAGAAGCGAGTGGAAAATGTAGGAAGATGTGACATTAATCCCTGATTAATAGGATGCACATATTAGTTAAATTAATCTAGATTAGAAAGGGATTATGGAGGATGTGACAAGAGAGAGAAAAAGGAAGAATTTTAAATTGTTTTTATTCAAAAAGATTAGATGACTAAATTAAATAAATTGATGTATTTATTTAATTTAGAGAAGGAAAGGATGTAAGGTAAAACATTTAATTGTTAAATTAAATACTTTAAGGACTTTAGGCAGGAAGTGTAATATTAATTAAATAAATTAATATTGATGGAATGGATGAATAAAGAGGTAAATTTGATCATATGAGAGTGATCAAATTTGGATTTCTACAGAAACATACCCAAATTTGGCCATCCATCATTAAATTCAAATTAAGTCAGCACCAAAACATCCTAGGGTGGAATTAGAATGAGGGTGACCCAAACACACACTTGATGAGGACCCAAATAGGTCCCAACATGCTTCATCAACTTCAAGAGTAGTGTTCAACACAAGGTCGGCCAAACTAGTGTAAAAACATAGAACAATTAAGCACACACAATCCTTAGTATGATCCAATATTTCCAAACACCAAAATTATCTTCAACATGATCATAACAATTTAACTCTAGAACCGTGAGCCATAAGACTCAACCAAAAAGAAATCTAGACCAACAACATTTCTCCCAGACCTCAGCCAGATACATTGAAAACCACAGTTCACAACTCGTGCTCATAACTCACACTGTATAATGAATTAGAAGCCAAGAATCTGGATATGGTAGCTTCCAACAAGCATGATCAACATATCTGAACCACACAAACATATGAGCAAATCTCAGAGCAAACCTAGAGCAACCACTGAACACCTGCAACCTTTCTTCATTACAATTTTCTCAATATCCTCGACATATACAACCAATAACCTACATCCACGACATTAATGACAACACCAACCATTTGATAACCAATTGACTAGTTGAAATCAATGACAACACCTTCATTCTTGCAACAGGTTGTCCTAACAAGAAAGTTAATGGTATTTTTGTTCTACACGTTAAAAATTTTAGTCTAATTTATTGGATAGAAAGAAAATTATTGCTAATGAAGACATGTTTGCTTACAATGATGAAATCAAGGTAAGTAATACACATGTTACCATTGAAATTGAAAAAGAAGATTATTTTCTTAGTAAATTCATATTCTTCCTATGAGGATAAGAAAATTTAGGATATTTAACTTTTGGATATTCTTGATGATTTTAATGAATAATATATGATATATTCTAATCTATTATGCTTCCATATGTTTGATGATGATTTTAATAATTTGAATGGCCCAATAGAATATTTCAAAATTCCAACAAGAGTATCTTATATTGCATGCATTATGGGGATGAAATGACTATGCTAACACATCCAAGTGGATGGGTGAATGATAGGGGACACATCAATTCACTTCCTTGGTCTCTTAATCCTTTTGAATACATTATTTTGTGTCAATCTCTTTAGAGATCTAAGTACAAAAAATAGTCAAACTATGATGTAGTAGTTATCAAAGTTCATGGTACCTACAAATTTTCTATCTATAATTATAGGTAGATATTAGGTTCCTCCACAATAACCTCTCTTGGTTTTAATCAACTTGAAAAAAATTGACCAAGCCAAAAATTAATACATTCTTTAAAAAGGTGTTATTTGAGAGCATTAAAAATGTGCCAACAAGCATCTTTTGTGTTATGTGCATTTTGGGGATGATTTTTTTTTTCCAAAATATCTGGGTGGATGAATGAATGCTAGTGAAGGCCTTAGTTTTTCCCCTAGTCTTCTAATCCTTCTAGACTACATTATTATGAGGAAGTATCTAAAGAGACATTAAATAAAAAAATTATCAAAAAATGATGAGTGGTTCTCAGAATCCATGGTAGCTACAAATTTTTCATCTAGAAATAGAAGTGGTTATGGGGTCCCTCCCCAACAACCTCCCTCATTTTTTATCAAATCAAAACCATGATTTGACCATGCCAAGAAAAATGCATTCTTGAAAAAAGAATTAGTTGAGAGTGGTGTAAACAAACCGAAAGACATATTTTGTGTTATGTGCATCATGGGTTGAATAGAGCATACCAACTTGTTTGAGTGAGTGGGTGAATGCTAGGGGAGGCCTTGATTTATTTATCTAGTATATTGTTCCTTATAGACTATATTATTTTGAAGTAGTTTCTTAAGATACTTAAGATAAAAAAATGAAAAACCATGATGGAGTGGTTCTAAAATTAATTGCACCTAAAAATATATTGTATAAACCTACATATGGATATGGGGTCCCTCCATAAGAACCTCTATTGGTTTTCACTAACTCAACACCATTTGATTGCACCAAGAATGAATGAATTCTTGCAAAAGTGTTAGTTGAGAGTAGTGTAAACATGCCAATATAAATATTTTAGTTTTTTGCATCATGAGAAAAAATAGTATTTGAAAATGTCTCAGTGGGTAGGTGAATTTTAGGATAGGTCTCATCTTTTTTCCCTAGTCTCCCAATCTTTCTAAACCATAATATTTTGGGGTAGTATCTTAAAAGACCCAATTTCCAAATTATGATGGAGTGGTTCTCAAAATCCATGGAACCTATGAATGTTTCATATAGACATAAAAGTGCACACGGGGTCTATTCATTCAATAATCTCTGTCATTTTTTGTTAGCACAATATCTTTGTACCATGATAATAATGGATGCATTCTTACAAAAAATGTCACTTGCATTCAACACAACCTTGATAGGAGCCATATTTTTTATTCTTAAAATTGTGAGGTTGAAAAAATATGCCAAAAAATTAGGGTGGGTGGTTTAATTATAGGGGAAGCCCCATTTTTCACCCTAGGTGTTTCAATTATTCAAAACTACAAGATTTAGGTAGAGTCTCTTAAGAGACCTAAGTGCAAAAAACTACCAAACTATGATAGAGTGGTTCTTAGAATCAATGGAACCTAAAAATTGTTCTATTTAGACCTATGGGTGTGTGTGGTATCTATCCACAATAATATATCTCAATTTTTTTTTAGCTTGAGACCATTTGACTATGGAAACAATGGATCCATTCTTCTAAAAAGAATCATTTGTGTTCATTGTGCAACCTTGCCAAGATCCATAATTTTTGTTCACCTCATGGGTTGAACTAACTATGAAAAGCATTAGGATGTGTAGAATAATGATAGGGGAGGAGCCATTTAACACCCTAGGTATCCCAATAATTTTATATTACAAGCTTCCGACAAAGTCTCTTAAGAAACCTAGGTGAAAAATTGCCAAAATATGATAAATCAGTTCTCATAATTTGTGACACCTATGAATGTTTTGTCTAGACCTATAGGTGCACATGGGGTCTATCCATAATAACCTCTCTTAGTTTTCATCAAATTGAGACTATTTGACCATGAAAATAATAGATGGGTTTTTGTAAAAAGCATCATTTTCATTCAACACAACCTTCTAGGAGCCATATTTTTTGTTCTTCACATTGTGGAGCTAAACCTGTTTATGCATAAAAATGGTCATGTCTAATCCTGACATTTAATTAAATATTTATTATTTAATTAAATTCTCTTAAGTCTTCTACATATGATTAAATTTATTTAATTTAATTATATTGTTCATTCACTTTATTCTTCCACTTAATTAATTAATTAAATATTATTATTTATTTAAATTAATTATCACATTTAAGTTTAATTAAATCTTTGATTTAATTAAATTAAATTTCCTTTCTCTTATTCAAATCTTTCTTCTAATTAATTGAATATTTTATTTAATTAATTTCATCCACATGTCATTTCTTAAAAAAGTTTAATTAAATATCTTTTATTTAATTAGATATCTTTTATTTAATTAAATATCTTTTATTTAATTAAATATCTTTTATTTAATTAAATATCTTTTCATATCTTTTCAAAATCATAATTAAATGTTTTATTTAATTATGAAATCTTCCATTATCTTTCAAATCTTAATAAAATCTTCCATGTCACCCATAAATAAATAATTGAAATCACAATTCATTATTTATCTTAAGTCTTTCCTCAAATCTCACAAAAAGATGATTTTTACAATTCATCTTTATCATCTCATCTTATTTCTTTTACAGAAAAGAAAACAAAGCATGTTTTCTGCTTTCTTCTATTTTTCTTTAGTCTTATTCATCTTCAACCATTCAATCTACCAAGAATTTTCACAGTCATTGATCACATCAACCAATCATGATCTTTCAAAAACTCTATAAATGCCATTGCAAATCCAAGCATTGGTTACACACAACACATGCGAATTAGAGATTACTTACATTCTGGCATTCTAGCATCTTAGCATTGTCATTATTAGCTTTAGCATTCATAGCATTTTCATAATCTTTCATTTTATCAACCATGTTTGGCATCAGAATAATCATGTCTCAGCATAGCATTGCATACATTCATATTCAATCTTGTTCTCTAGGAAGACCTTTTGTTGAGCATAGCCCAAGATCTGAGAGCCAGCTGGAATCAATGAAAACACTGGAGATAGAGGACAATGGAATGCCTTTGAAGCATAAACAATGTTTGCAATTTTATTTCTTTATTTTATGCTTTAATTTAAAGTTTCATTGGTGTGTTTGATTTTTTTAAATCCATCTTTGATATTTATCATACACTCAAAATCGATCACACATTTCTGGAACCCACCATGGGGCCTTGCCCCATTTTTAACGTCTATTTGTAGGTTTTCTAACATGATTTCACGTTCTGGAATTCAGATTTTTGACAAATTTTTTTATTTTAGCACATACGTGGATTTTTGTAGCGCATCCGAGGTTTTTTGTGGTGCATCCAAGATTTCTTTCAGTGCTTTTACAGGTGTTTCGGCACATACAATAACTATTTCAGCACATTTAAGGAACAAAATGATGCTTATGAGGAACAAAATGGCGCATATACCCAGCTCAGTTTATTAAAAATTTTACTAAGAAAAAAATAGTTGCATTTTTCTTATAGTGCATTTAGGAGTTGTTTTAGCGCATTTGGGACTTTCTACAGCACTTATACGATCTGTTTTAGCACATTGAATTGTTTTTGTAGCGCGTATAGGTGATATTTTAGTGCATACAATTAGTAACTAAATAGGTTTATGAGTTTGACGCCTTCCATAGACAAAACCTTTTCTGGCTTAAAAAGAAACAATCTAGGATAGTCACATCTAGTTTTTAAAAAGAAGCAACCCTAGGGTAGACATGGATTAAAATGAAGCAATCTAGGATAGTCACCACACACTATTTTTTTAGTTAAAATGAATCCCATGCTTGTTGTGAAGCAACATCTTCACATAGATTAGATCATTGTGATTTGGGCTCTAAAAAGAACATTGTCTACTATGCTTGTGGCAATAGGTCTATGCTCTCCCCTTAATTGGGTGACCAAAATACCAGACTTACCTTTTACATTTCTATAATTTCATGCTTTATTACATCATGTAGAGGGCCTACTCTTGTGGGAAAAAGTACTCACCCAAGAGGAACGACCCAAGTGGGTTCAAGTCAAAGCCAAACTATTCCACCCCACTATAAAATTTAAAGCGAATCTAGGGAAACCCACTTTTGCCGGTAGTGTGCAAGATAACCATCCCCAAAGCCTTTGTTCTAAAGGTTGGGAGGTCTCCTGAGGGAGTTTATTATTGCTGCATCGAATGGAAACCCTTACTACAAACCTAGTGTAGTAGCCAATCATGTCAGTTTCTGAACATCCTAATAATCATAGTGCAAGGGGAGGGAAGAATCTGCCCCCAAGATACTCACCATATAACTGCCCCTTTGGGGGTGACATGGCTATGTGAGTCAACACAGTTCTAAGATGTGGGTTGTTGATTATTATGATGACCTACTTGAGTACTAAGAGTGAGTCTACTTGTACTATGTTTTATGTGCAAAACCTGTGAAAACACTTTTTGAAAAACATTTTTGAACATACACTCAATGTTTAGTATAGGGATTAAAAGAAAAACTATTTTCAGAGTGTTTACTATGTTTTCAATCATACTAATTCAGATAAAAGATCATCTAGAATGAACATGCCAAATTTTAGCTAAAACTACTTGCAAACTATTCGAAAAACTGCTCTGAAAAACTATTTTAGTGCATATAGGGTATATTCTAGTGCATATGAAGTTGTTCTAGTGCATTCACTGGTTAGTTCATCACTTTTAGAGTTTGTTTTAGCGCATACGTAGGATTTCTGAACAATTTTTGGTCATTGTGAAAACATTTTTTGTAGCGCATATAGGACATAGAGTAGCACATCCGAGACATATTGTAGCACATTTAACTTTTTCTCTAGCGCATATACCCATTTCTGCAGTGCATACAGGGTACATAGTAGCACATCTGTCAATTTTCTAGAATTATTGCTTTTGACAGATCTAAGTTTATAACATCCTTAGTACAGTAGCATATTGACATTTCTCTCATGCTTAGGGAGTGGAAATCAACCAATTTTTTCAAGTCAATTTCCAATAGGATCAAGAAACCCAAGAAACATCTAGGTTACAAGAAAACTTTACAATGAAGGAAATTTTTGTACAAGAGTCGAAACATCTTGCTCCATTACCACGAATTTTTCCATAGGTACCAAGATTTTGTTAGGGGATTTACTAACGAATATGCTGTAGAGCCTCTAGATTCACGGGCCTATTTTTAGAGAAGAGCTCTCTCACAACAACACAATCAAAATCAACCTCTTGAGTTCAATTATATACCACAACCTTCTATTGAATATCCAACACAATCCTTTAGTGAATTAGGCTATACTTATCATTCTTCAAAAACAAGGATCAAATCTTACAAGTGCACCTTTCAAACAAACTTCTAATTACTGATTCAACTTCCCCCAATAGGATTCTGACATCCTTTATCATTGGAAGCCACAATCACAAATTAGGAACATATTTTTGATCATATCATAAGATTTTCATCTTATTAGATTAAAACATCATCATTTTTTCACTTATCAAACTATGATCTAAGTTTAGAAGAACATCTCAAAATCATATGCCTATTTTTACAAGATCACAATACAATAAGCTGAAAGAGGATATTCAACAAGAATATCATACCCAAAGAACTCAATAAGAAGGTAAAAATAGTGATCCTCTTTATAGTGTGAGTCAAAATCCCCTTTTTGAAGACAACATGGCCGAAAGAGAAAATGACCCGTTTACTTCCAACAGAGATCTGAGCAAAACCCCTGAAGCTAGTGATGATGAACAAGATGAAGAGCATCACCTTAGAGAACCTGAGCAAGATCCTAAATTTCATAGAGAATTATAAAATATCTTAGAGCACAACAAAGAAAAATATTTCCTGTATCTGGCTGACAAAGGAGCTAAGTTTCCTCATGATTTTAATATTGAAAACTTAAAGAAAGGTCTCGATGAGACACACTTGTCTGATGTTAGTACTTTATCCCAACAAGTTAAGGTACTTCAAGAGAAAATTAAATAAATACAAGGGGGAACCACAATGAAGACATATGATCTTGATGAAATTTGTCCTTATCCCTTTGATAGGCATCTCAACATGATCCCATTTCCCAAACATTGTGAAATCCCAAAGTTTGATCGTTAAAATGGGAAATTGGATCCAATTGATCATATTAGGGACTTTTGAAACATGACTTTAGAGTTTTCCCATGAGGATACATATTTGATGCGCTTGTTTCCTAGAAGTCTTGGAGGCCAATCTATGGAATGGCTATCAAAAATCACACCGCCTGTCAAGACATTTGAGGAGTTGATTAACGAGTTCATATCACAATATTCCTACAACATACATCATCAAATAACCATGATTGATCTATGCAAGGCTAAACAAAAACCTGGTGAACCATTCATTAATTTTCTTCAGAGATGGAGAAGATTGTTCGCTAGATATCCATGTCATGTTCCTGAAAAGGAAAAGATCACCACCTTTATAAATAGCTTGGATCAAGAAATGAGCTATCGTCTTAATTTCTGTTGTCCTCCCTCTTTTCAAAAATTGATTGGAAATGCCATCACAATTGAAAGTGCCTTAGTCCAGAGAGGGATAATCAAACTTGATAAGGACAATCCTAGCTCGTCAAGTCACCACAATGACAAATATAAGTTTTGGACTTGCAACAAAAATGTAGTGAATGAGGGTGTTGTAGATGCACATCATGTCTCAACTAAGCCATTTTTTCTTAGTCCTCCAAGTGCTCCTCACAACAATAACTATAACAATATCAACTCAGTCTCGAATCAGGGAAACAATCCTCCTCCTTCGAGGAATAATGTGAATCAAAATTTTGCTCCAAATCAAGGTAATACCAACAATCAAGGATATCGTGGCAACAATAACAATACCTTTGGAAATACATCAAACATGAATCCACAATGATCTTCATTCTTCTCTAGCAGAAGAACTTTTACTCCATTGGGTCAATCTCTAGAATTTTCCTTTAAAGACTTGATGGAAAAGAACGTTATCACTCTACTACCTCAACATAACTTCAAACCCAGTGTGAAGCCACCATCTTGGAATAATGCATACTATTGTGAATATCATAGGTGTAAAGGCCATCATACGAATAATTTCAAAGCATTGAAGAATTCCATTCAAGACTTAATCGAAAATGGCACCATCACAATAGAAGGAAATCAACAATCAAACGAAGACCACGGAACATTTCGAAATCCTTTTCCCAACTATCAAAAGGGTGAGTCTTTTGGAAAAAGTGTGAATCATATCGACATGAGCATATAATCAATCATATCTACACTAACGACAAGCGGGTCAATGTTATAAAAGTTAAGGAAAAGATGGAATATGGAGAAGCTAACGTAACAAGGGCATAAGCTAAAGTTGTCTTAAAGGGTGCTTCTTCAAAACACACTGTGCCCCCGCCTCAACATCAATATGATTTAATCAATCAACTTGGAAAAACTCCTACTCAAATTTCTATCTTAGAACTTCTGCAGATTTCCCCAACACATAAGGAAATTCTTGAAAAGGCCCTCGTTGAAACAACTTTATCCACTGATCTAGATGTGGATCGATTTCAAGCCATGGTAGGACACTTGTCCTCACCCACATGCCTCTCATTTTCTGAAAAAGATGACGTTTCCATGAATCACCCCCATAACTCATCAATATACTTAGAAGTCATGATCCACAAGTTTTGTGTCAAATGTGTACTAATAGATGGAGGTGCTGGTTTAAACATATGAACCAAGAAGTTAGTTCAGGCTTTAGGATTTTCTGAGGACTCCATTGATCCTAGAAGAAAGATTACTATTAAAGCCTATGATGATGAGGAAAGAGCATCCAAGGGTGTAATCATGCTACCGATTAGAGTGGGACCTGTTATCAAGAATACTTTCTGTCAAGTATTAGACCGTGATCTTGTATACAACATCTTGTTGGGTCATCCTTGGATCCACAAAATGCAAGCTATCCCATCCACATATCATCAATGTCTTAAGTTTCCTTATGACAGACAGGAGATCATGATACCAGCTGATAATTCTAATAGTTAGACTTGCACCAACATCAAATCTAGTCAAGATACTTTGGTTCCCAACAATTGAGAAGATCCTGCTAGTAATTCTCCCCAAATTGATACACAAATTAGTCAGTTAACCAAAATATTTGATAAGAAACTATGGTTCAAGGACAACGAAGTAGGAGAATATATTTTTTGTCTTGCTAATCAACCTACATCGCCTCGGTCACATGGACAACCTTCCATCACACAACATCAGATATCTATAGCATCAACATCAACACAACCACCAACAGAACCAATTACAAAGTATAATGGATAATTTATCAAAGAGAAATTCCCCATGGAAGACTCCGAGGATAGAGAAATTCTAAGTTGGCTCTATAAAGATGAAGATGAAATAGTTCTCAATGTCAAACTACAACTGATCAATATGGTAAAGGATATTCAATCATGCAAAAGATGGGCTATGATGGTAATGGTCCTATTGGAAAAAGAAAAGGAGTAGTTGGCCTATTCACCTTCCAAGACTCGCTGCAAAAGATAAAACAGGTCTAGACTATGATACCAACTCAAAAGAAATAACATCCAAACATTTGCATGATACTGTCCTCACATTGTAAGAAGGTTATGATCCAAGGGAATCCTACTTGACAGCAATTCAAAATTTTGTAGATAATAACTCTGACACAGACTCTGGAGAATACGAATGGGACACCATCCACAATGATGAATTTTGGAGAGACAAACAGGTTGATGTGGTGCACAAGTACACCCCAACTCTAATCGAAGGAGAAGGTTCAAGGTCCCAACCACAAGAATCTGAACTACAATGCAACTATGATTCTAGTGATACCGAGTCAGATTTAATTGAACAAGACTATCGTAAGAACAATACCATCATTGATCTACCTCATACCTCAGATCCTACAAACACCTCCATTATCACCATAACCATAGCTGATTTCACATAGCCTAATGACCCACTACCGCTAATACATCCGGATCTCATTGACTGGGATCTATCTGAACCTCTCAATATACTTATGTTCCCAACCGACGAATCTATCATGAACTTTGTTTCTGCAGATGACACAAATGATTGTTCCACTGGCAATTTTTGGCATAGAGTCTTTAATAAGGAATGTGTCAAGTCTCCTAGCTACAAAAATGAAAATAAAAAAGAAATATCTAATGGTGAAAACCAAAATATGGCAGTGTTAGATCAAGCAAAAGATAAAACAAAGAGCATATCAAATGGTGAAAACCTTTTTAAGGCACCAGATGATGGGATACTTGATACTCTCCTGGAGCACAATCATGAGCGATCACCTATCTTGATTGAACCTACAAAAGAAGTTAATCTTGAAACTATAGAAAAACCAAGGGTTCTACAGTTAGCTGCATCAATGACAGATAAAGAAGTGCCAGAGTTCATGGAATTTCTCAGAGCAAATCAAGTCAACTTTTCCTGGTCTTATGCATACATGCCAGGTCTTGATCTTGATCTTATAATGCATCACTTTTCTATCAAGCTAGAAGTTAAACTTGTAAAACAAAAGCTTAGAAAGATGCATCCTCATGTTGCACTACTAGTTAAGGAAGAACTAAGAAAACTCCTCGATGTGGGATTTATGAGATCAATCGACTATGTAGAATGGATCTCCAACATTGTTCCTCTGTCCAAGCCTAACGAAAGTGTTAGAGTGTGTACAAATTTCAGAGATCTTAATAAAGCATGTCCTAAAGATGACTTCCCGCTTCCCAACATTGATACTATAGTTGATCTGATAGCTGGCCATTCCACGTATTCACTAATGGATGGTTTTTCTGGTTATAACCAAATCAAGATTGCACCTGAAGACCAGGACAAAATAGCGTTCACATGTCCATGGGGGACTTACTGTTGGAATGTCATGCCCTTCGGTCTAAAGAATTCTAGAGCTACTTATCAAAGAGCTATGACTAAAATTTTTCATGACATGATGCACACATTCATGGAAGATTATGTAGACGACATATTGGCAAAGACATACACAAGAGAAGGACATCTTAAGGTATTATCCAAAATATTTGCAAGATTGGAAAAGTTCAAAGTTCGCCTCAACCCTAAAAAATGTGTTTTTGGAGTCACATCAAGAAATTTTTTGGGATACATAGTATCAACAAAAGGAATTGAAGTAGATCTAGCCAAGGTACAAGTAATCATGGAAATTCCTCCACCAAAGAATATCAGTCAGTTGAGATCATTGCAAGGACAACTTCAATCTATACGAAGATTCATTGCACAACTAGTAGGTAAAAGTCTACCTTTCACACATCTGTTGCATAAAAACGTTCCTTTCAAATGGGATGATAAGTGTGAAATGGCCTTTCAACAAATCAAGCAGTACCTAATGAACCCACCAGTTCTGGTACCACCAAATCTGGATAAACCTCTTATCTTGTACATTGCTGCAACAACAACATCTTTGGGGGAATTATTAGCACAAGAAAGGAATGTGCAATTTATTATATCAGCCGGACATTAGCAGGTCATGAACTCAACTACACTTTTATCGAGAAGGCTTGTCTAGCAGTAGTCTTTTCCTCATAGAAGTTTCAACACTACATGTTAACTCATACAATTAATCTTGTTGCAAAGATTGATCCACTCAAGTATCTGCTAAGCAAGGCTACATTAATAGGAAGGTTAGAAAAATGGGTGATGATCTTAAGTGAGTTTGATATCTATTATGTTGATTGTAAAGCAATCAAAGGACAAGTTATCGCTGATCAACTGGCTGAAGCACCACTACAAGTAGAACATCCCATGCACATTGAATTTCTAGATGCCGATGTCTTCACTGTGGAATCCAAACAACCATGGTCATTATACTTTGATGGTTCTTTTACTCAACATGGATTGGGGGTAGGCATACTCTTTGTCACCCCTCAAGGAAATACCATTCCTCGGTCATATAGGCTAATGTTTCCATGCACCAACAACATAGATGAATATGAAGCTTTAATCACTGGACTCAAGATAGCATTGGAATGGAGAATCACAGAACTACAAGTCTATGGTGACTCACAGTTAGTCATAAATCAGATCAATGATGATTATCAAACCAAAGATGAAAAAATGTTGCCATATAAGAAGATGGTTGATGATTTCAAGAAATACTTTGTAGAGATCAAATTCATACAGATTCCAAGACTTGATAACAAGGCGGCTGGCGCCATGGCCATAATCGCATCATTATTGCAATTCCCAGAAAATCAGGCTCGCTATGAATTTTTGGTGGAACAATCATTTATACTTGCGTATGACACACCTGAAAGACAAATCATTTGCCACTTAGTAGGATTTGATTCACCTTGGTATGGAAAGATTTATGCCTACCTAAAAGATGACATCTTACCACCTGACTTATCCCATAACCAAAAGCACAATTTTATCCGCCAATCCTCTCACTATACCCTTATCACCGACACTCTCTATTGCCATGGTCTTGATGGTACTTTACTTCGATTTCTTGAACATGAAGAATTTGATAAGGCCTTACAAGAAGTTCATGGTGGCATTTGTGGTACTCATTCAAGTGGACTGACCTTATCCAAGAAATTGATTAGAATGGGTTACTACTGGCCGACTATGGAGAGGGAATCATTCACTTTTGTAAAGAAGTGCTCAAAATGTCAAATACATGGAAATATTATCCATGCACCAACACAGGAACTACAACCATTCACACCGACCTGGCCATTCTCTCAATGGGGGTTAGATCTAGTTGGAAAAATTCATCCTTCATCATCGAATAGACACAAGTTCATCATCATTGTGACAAAGTATTTTACCAAGTGGATTGAGGCAGTACCTCTCACTAAGGTTACTGGAAAACAAATCTCATCATTCATACTCAATTATCTCATCTGTCGGTATGACATTCCCAATTCCATCATTACAGCTAATGGACGACCATTCAAGAATCAAGATGTTGATGAACTTTGTGAGACATTCCATATCCAACACATATATTCAACACCTTATTATCCATAAGGGAATGGCCAAGCAGAGGCCTCAAACAAAACAATATTGAAAATCTTGAAGAAGACTGTGAATGATGTAGGGAAATATTAGCACGTTCAACTCAATCCCACATTATGGGCCTACAGAACTAGCATCATAATTCCAACATGAGCAACACCATATGCTCTTGTCTATGGAGTAGAAGCCATATTGCCACTAGAAGTTGAGATCCCATCACTAAGGGTATCCTTGAAGGGTCTCATAACGGATTAGGAGTACAAAGTTTCCCTACTTTAAGAGTTGGAACTCCTTAATGAAAATAGACAACGAGCAACTGATCATTTGAAAGGATATCAACAGATGATGTCTCATAGCTACAATCATAGAGTCAAGCCACGTACCTTTCAGGTTGGTGATCTTGTTCTGAAGGAAAACCCACAAAATCAACAAGATAGAGAGAAGAAAGGAAAGTTTGAACCAAATTGGCTGGGTCCGTACGTGGTCATAGCAGTGTACGGTTCAGGAGCATACAAACTATCAATGCTAGAAGGGGACTTGTTTGATGAACCAATCAACAACATACAACTGAAAAAGTATTATGTCTGAAGTAGTTGTCCTCATCCATAAAAAATCCTGAAAAAATCACAAAAACATCAGAAAAGTCTTGAAAAAATCACAAAAATAGTAGAAAATGTCCTGGAAAAAAAAAAAACACTCGTCATAGGGTGAAAACCTAGCAACAGGCAGTCTATTGACAAGAAAAATACAAAAAAATTAAAAAGAAATTAGAAAAATGCAATAAAGACAGATAGTGAAAATTTGGAAAACAGACGCTATTTGTAGCTCTCCATCTATTAGTTCATGTTCTGCACTTAGATTTTCTTCTTTCATGCATCTTTTTATCATCATCCTAGCATTGTATCAGCATCATATTGCCATAATTTTCCTAGAGTGATAACGTCTTACCATGGCTTGATCATTGTACATATCCATTTCAACAAGTTGTGTCAATACTGGGGGAAAACGTTGACAGTACTAGGGGAAATCAACTTTTAGAGTTTACCAAAATAGCTAGACAATGACATAGAAACCAATCATGCAAACAAACAATCAAATCCTATGAAAAACAATCCAATCATTGATCCATTATCACAACAGTTTTCAGCAAAATACCATATCATGACTCATATCTGGACGATCTAAAATCTGACTAATGATTGGAATAACAATTTTTTGAACAATGGTTGTTTGATTTTCGATATCATCTCTTTGGAGCAAACTCAATGATGTACTGAACTAGAGTGGCAAGGAAATAAGATGATTTTTCTTTGTTTTCTATCTTGAGGTTAACTATCAATTTGGTGCAAATATGTCGCGGGACATGATTTCTATAGCGTATCATTGATGACAATTCCACATTTGCATCAGAAAGTGGTTAGTATTTGTTTGTTTATGCAAGAAATGCTCAGGTCATCTCGGTTAAATTATACCTCGATGCTTGTATTCACTTGCTATATCAAAAATCATGAAATTTGTACTCAGGTCATCATTGGTACTAATTTCCTCTCTGATGCTTGTACATACTTCCAACATTTTAAAAGGCTCTATGATGATACAAGAAAGCTAACAAAAGGCTCAACAAACGGTTGGTTTCATTTAGTTTCATTTCATTTAGATCAATGTACATATCTGCATACTGGATTTGCATTAGAGTTTTTGAAAGACTAAACAAAACATCAACGACTGTCATGTCTCTTTGGACTATTTATGGAGGACATTCGAACATTTGTTTTATTATCATCATTTCATCTAGATTATTATGTATCATTCATTTCCATCTCATTTGAATCCCATCTTATTTTCATTATCTATTATCTTCATATCATTAACATCTCACTTATTACTTTCTTATCATTTCATTTTCATTTTACACGTTTGCATACCATTTTATCATCTTCCTTATCATTTCATTATCATATTTTATCTTTGAGTCATCATTTCATAATCTATTTCATTTCATTACATTTTCATTATAATTTCACTCATCATCATCTTATTGTATCATTTATTCTTAACATTCATCATGCCATTATTTAATCATTTTAATATTCATCATATCATCTTATCATCATTATCATTTTCATATCCTTATTATTCATATCATTATCATTTATCATTTACCATCATTTCATCATATCATTGTCATATCATATCCATTACATTTCATTTATCACATCATTATCATCATTACATACCATTTCCTTTCATCATCATTCTTTATTACATATCATTATCATTTCATTCATTTCATTATCATTATCAGTTCCTGTTGTTATCATTATCATGTCATAATTATCTCATTCATTTTATTACATGCCATTATCATTTCATATTCATTTTCGTTATCATACTCATTCATTTTATTATCATTTCATCTCATTCATTATTAGTTCATGTTGTTATCATTATCATGTCATAATTATCTCATTCATTTTATTACATGCCATTATCATTTCCTATTTATTTTTGTTATCATACTCATTCATTTCATTATCATTTCATCTCATGTCATCATTATCATTTCATATTCATTCATACATTTTATCCTACCTTCCATGCATTTATCATTTTCATATTATTTTCCATAAACATTTCCTCATTCCACATATCATATACATATTACAAATTCATGATGCATTTAATAAACACAACATTCATTTTCCATCACATCATCATTATTTCTTGCATTCGAAAATTCCAAAAACAAAAATTTCATACATACATTACACATCATTAGCAAAACATACATTTTCATGCCATATTCATATCATATATCATATCATTTCAACACGTGGCATTTTTGTCATCATCATCCACCTACATGACATTATTAGTACACATCATAAATCATTTTTCATCATCATCATATCATCATCATATCAAATCATCCTGCAAATCATGTTAGTCAGTAAATCATCAAAATTGCATATCAAAATCCATATCACATCATGAGGAAATAAATGCATAACCATATCATACCATCACATAAAAAATGCAACATATCATCAAAATCATCGCTGCTGTATATCATCGCTCATCAAAATACATACAAATTTCCAAAGTCCAATGAAACTGAAATGTCTAGAAAGATACATGAGATATGATCAAAATCAATATACATGCTCCAAAATAATGATATACATCAATAATCCTACATCCATCACTCAAGGATGGCTGGTGGAACCCCTTGATGGAGTTGGTCTGGAGGATGATGGCCTGCCCCCTACATCTAGATCCAGTCGTGGCCCTGTGACCCCTCTGCTCTATGTAGCCATCCGTGATATGCTCCTGGTCCTACTGTGGGACCGAGGGAAAGGCTGTCTGAGGTCAGGACACAAATCCTCATATCAGATTTGCTAGTACTCTGCCTCCTTGGCTATCTTGAAGCCCTTTGCAATGGCCTCTCACAAAGAACCACTCTCAACGGTGCTCATAAGTCTCTGTGCCACACCCTCTACCTCTACGACCCTCTGTCTGAATGAATCACTCTCTGCAACCAACTGGGCTACCTGTGGGTCTGGGGCAGGAGGAGATGCTTGTGCCTGTACCTGTTCCTGGGCCTGTGTCTATGCCAACTATGTCTAGAGCTGTGCTACCAAAACCTGAGCCTAAGCCAACTGGCTTTGTAATTGCACTTGTTGTCCTTGCAGGGTCTGAACTTGGGCCTGTAGCATGTCTATTTGCACCTGTTGTGCTGAAGAGGTGACCTTGATCACCTTTTGTTAGCCAGTATCACTCCTCGGCCTTTGTACACCTTGAGAACTACTAGCAATATCAGCCCTCTGTCTCACTGCTCTCTGCTCCTCCCGTCCACCATCTCCGCCATCATCCCCATCATCATCATTCGAACTCTCCTCTCCACTCTCCTCCTCGTCTCCACTATCCTCCTCCTCTCCTCCGACAGCTTCCTGCTCACCACCCACCACATCCTCCTATCTCCTAACTCTTGGCTGAGGTGCCACCAAAATGGGTACTGGCTCATCTGGATATGTAAACCACAGAAATGGGTGTGTATGATAATAAATTAAATACTCCTCTAACATACCAACATCAACAATATTCGGTCTGGGATCCCATACCTCAGGTTGTAATGTCATATACTCCGTATACACGACCTGGTAGGCAATGCAAGGACCCCATCTAGGCTCATCCTTTCACCATCCATAGGTCGCAACACCCTGTGGCATACCCTGTGTAAACCCAAACTGTCTCTGTACTCGTAGGGCCAAAAATATCTCTATGATAAATGGTGTGTAGCCTATCAAAAATTGAGGTATACCTACAAATGGCATCTCTAAGTGATCTGTATCCCAAACATCACAATCAATAGAAGGCCTCCATATCACCGTATCCATGTCATCCAACGTCCGTCTCCAATACTCCACCTTGCCCAGCTTGGGCTAGACAAGTGCAAACAAATAAGCATATGCATATGGCCTGCCTGGTGGCCTAGCCCTCAAACATAGTGGTCTAGTAACAAAAATATACTCCCATGCCCAGATATGGAGCAGAGTGTCATCGCAAGAAAAAATCGATGATCCTCTATATACAACCTGGTGTAGGTCATGATATAAGTGAGCTAACATGCAGCTCCCCCAGGCATATCTCCTCAGCTAAGCCATCATCTGCTCGATGATCCTCTCCCATCCAACTGATAGCCCCTTTGACCGATGATCCAGACAAAGGAAGCCTCTAATGAAAACACCTAACACTGTAGGTAAGGCTGGATAACCTCTGAAATCTGCCCACGACACCTAGTACCCTATTATCTGTGCGTCACCATACACTCTCCTCAATGCATCTATTCCACCCAACTCCTTGTGATCATAGAACACAAGGGCACCTACCACCAAAATCCCCAAAATCATGTATACATCCTCCGAGGTCATCGTTAGATCACCAGTCGACAAATGAAAAGTGTTATGCTCTGAATGCCATCTCTCCGCTAATGTAGTCAATAGTCCCCTATTGACTCAAATAAGAGGGATCACCAACAAGGAACCCAACCCAAAACTCACTATCAGCTGCACCTCTGCAGGTGTCAAATCTCGAATCCTATCCCAACCCGTGGGGAAGCACTCTCTAATTTGGAGGTTTTTGAAAACCTCCTATTTGTTTTGGTCATCACAATAACAATCAATCAGACTCATATCATCGACTCATATCAAAGTAATCTATCTACCTCAATCAGATTCATATCAAAAGACCCATATCAATCAAATGACACATATCAGACTCATATCAAAAGGAAATCATATCAGGCCATCAATGAAAAATCTATCTATCTACATATCAAATCAATCTACTCTATCATCATTTACTATTTTTTTTTCTTTTTCAGGAAAGAAAATTTATCAACATCCTATTTGTACTTCAATCATGAATGAAAATATGCTTTCCTATCACATCATCTACTATTTGTTTTCTATCGTAGAAAGAAAATTTATCAGAAGTCCTATCAATCAATCTACTATTTTTTTCTATCGTAGTAAGCAAATTTATTAGAATTCATATTAATCATCTACTCTTTGTTTTTCATTTTTGTAAATAAAGTTATCAGCTATCTACTCTTTGTTTTCTATTTCGGGAAGCAAATTTATCAATTTCTCAACATGATGACATGATAATTCTCCTATCTATTGACCAAAGAAGCAATAATTCATCATCATTTTCATCAAAATAGCATTTTGTCTAAATTTCCTAAAAGCGCTACTCTATGGCCTAAAAGCGCTAAAACCCTAAATGCGCCATAGTTTCCCCCATAAGCGCTACAACTCCATATGCGCTGTTTTGTGTCTTGTAAGCGCTAAATCTATCCCTAAAAGCGCTATTTCCCCAAAAGTGCTACAACCCTAACCAAATGCGCTATTTCATCCACTCTATTGGCCACAACCCTAAAAGCGTTATTCTACTCCCTATATGCAGCCTATATGCGCTACTTCATTTATCGAATGTGCTATTCTATCAAAATCCTATAAGTGCCATTTTATCACCTATAAGCACTAAAAAATTCTTCAAATGCGCTATTCTATAACCTAAATGTGCTAAAAAATCCTGTGCAACCCTAAATTCGTGCTAAAATGCATCAAAAATTGATTCAAAATGAAAAATTTCAACACAAAAAGGTTCAAATTGACTCATCGGTGGTCCATACGCAGCTGGTCACTAATATCGGCAGGACCACTTGAATCTATGTCGGTGATAGGGGATCTCCATCGCGCCAAGTCACTGTCAGAGCAAAAGGTTCCTCAAAAGTCAAAAAGTGCAAATGACTTTTCTTTTTACCCTTTTACCTTTTAAGGGTCAAACCAAGTGGGTTTTTGGTGGCATTTTTTTTTAACTAGGGAATCTTTTCATTAACTATCAGGAGCTAAATCACTGCATCCCTTTCATCATCCACATTTTATCATCGAATCAACATTTTCTCATCATTAGTGATTTACCTCCCGAGGGGGCATCATCAATATTGATAACATTTTTCAATCAGAAATATATCAGTCAGATTAGGGGCATCTTAGTTAAATTTTTTTTCGATTAGGGGGGAAAATCAAAGCCAGCAAAATTTCAAAAGCAGGAATATTTTCTTTGAAGCAATGTGTTTCACACATCACTTCAAAGAGGGGAAAAATGTATATGCATAAAAATGGTCATGTCTAATCCTACCATTTAATTAAATATTTATTATTTAATTAAATTCTCTTAAGTCTTCTACATATGATTAAATTTATTTAATTTAATTATATTGTTCATTCACTTTATTCTTCCACTTCAATTAAATAAATTCATTTTATTTAATTACCATTTTCTTAAGTCCACTTAATTAATTAATTAAATATTATTGTTTATTTAAATTAATTATCACATTTAAGTTTAATTAAATCTTTGATTTAATTAAATTAAATTTCCTTTCTCTTATTCAAATCTTTCTTCTAATTAATTAAATATTTTATTTAATTAATTTCATCCACATGTCATTTCTTAAATTTTTTAATTAAATATCTTTTCAAAATCATAATTAAATGTTTTATTTAATTACATATGAAATCTTCCATTATCTTTCAAATCTTAATAAAATCTTCCATGTCAGTGCCCATAAATAAATAATTGAAATCATAATTCATTATTTATCTTAAATCTTTCCTCAAATATCACAAAAAGATGATTTTTTCAATTCATCTTTATCATCACATCTTATTTATTTTATAGAAAAGAAAACAAAGCATGTTTTCTACTTTCTTCCATTTTTCTTCAGTCTTATCCATCTTCAACTGTTCGATCTGCTAGGAATTTTCTTAGTCATGTATCACATCAACCAATCATGATCTTTCAAAAACTTTATAAATTCTGCTACAAATCCAAGCATTGGTTACACACAACACATGCGAATTAGAGATTACTTACATTCTAGCATTCTAGCATCTTAGCATTGTCATTATCAGCTTTAGCATTCATAGCATTTTCATAATCTTTCATTTTATCAATCATGTTTGGCATCAGAATAATCATGTCTTAGCATAGCATTGCATACATTCATATTCAATCTCATTCTCTAGGAAGATTGTTTGTTGAGCCTAGCCCAAGATTTGAGAGCCAACTGGAATCAACGAAAAAACTGGAGATAGAGGACAATGGAATGCCTTTAAAGCATAAACGGAGTTTGCAATTTTATTTCTTTATTTTATGCTTTAATTTAAAGTTTCATTGGTGTGTTTGATTTTTTTTAATCCATATTTGATATTTATCATACACTCAAAATCGATCACATGAAACCAACTATGCAAAAATGTGGGGATGGCTAAGTTAATTCCAGGGGGGATTTTTACCCTAAGTGTCTCAATCATTCCAAACTATAGGCTTCTGATAGAGTCTCTTAAGATACCTAAGTGTCAAAAATTGCTAAACTATGATGGACTGGTTCTCAAAATCCATGAAACCTATGATTTTTTGTATGGATGATCTAAAAGTACATGTGAGGTACCTTCATAATAAAATATGTTTTTCTTACCTTGAGACTAGTTGACCATGACAAAAATGGGTGGATTCTTGCAAAAAAATATTTTACATTCAACATAACCTTGCCAAGAGCCATATTTTTTGTTCTTCACCCTGTGGGGCCAAATAGACAATACCAACACATGAAGGTGGCCAAGAAAATGCTAGTGGAGGTCCCATTTCACACCCCAAGTGTCCTAAGAATTCCATAATGTAAGCTTATGATGGAATCATTTAAGAGACCTAACTGTGAAAAATTTAAAAAATATGATGGAGTGGTTCTTGAAATTTGTGGCACCTACGAATATTTTTTCTAGACCTATAGGTGCATGTAGGATCCCTCCATAATAACCTCTCAACTTTTCATCAGATCAATATTGTTTGACCATGAGAATAAAGGATATATTCTTAAAAAGGTTTCATTTGTATTCAACACAACCTTGTTAGGAGCCATTTTTTTTCTTCACCTCATGAGGTTGAAAAAACAAAAAAAATTAGGTTGGGTGGGTGAATTCTAGGGAAGGCTAAATTTCAAACTCCAAGTGTCCCAATCATTTCAGATTACATGATCCTAACATAGTCTCTTAATCGACTTAAGTGCCAAAAACTACCAAATTATGATAAAGTATTTTTTAGAATCCAAGACACCTACAAATGCATGTGGATTCCCTCCACAATAACCTCTCTCAATTTTCAACAACTCAAGACTATTTGACCATGGCAACAATGAATATATTCTTTCAAAAAACATCGTTTGTGTTTAACACAACCTTGAAAGGAGCCATATTTTTTTCTTCACATTGTGGGTTTGAAATAATTATGCCAACATGTTAAGGTGGGTGGTTAAATGATATAGGAGTCCTCATTTCACACCCGAAGTGTCCCAATCATTCCTAATTATAACATTTTGGTAGTCTTTAAGAAACCTAACTACTAAAACTACCAAAATATGATAGAATGGTTCTTAAAATCCATGACAACTAAGAATGTTCCATCTAGAACTACAAGTGGATATATGGTACCTCTACAATAACCTCTCTCAATTTTTATCATCTTGAGACCATTTGACCATGGAAACAATAGATGCATTCTTGAAAAAATGCCATTTTTATTCAACCCAACTTTGCTAGAAGCCATTTTTTGTTCCTTGTGCATTAGGGGGTTGAAATGACTACACCAAAAAAATATGGTGGCCAACTAAATGCTAGGAGAGGAATCATTTTTCATCCTAAGTGTTCCAATCATTTTAAAATATAGGCTTTCTAAAGTCTCTTTAGAGGCATAAATGCTAGAAATTACCAAACTATGATGGCGTGGTTCTTATAATATGTGGCACTTAAAATTGTTCTATCTAAACCTATAGAATCATGCAGGGTATGTCCATAATAACCTCTATCATTTTGTTTCATCTTGAGACCCTTTGATCATGGAAATAATGGATGCATTCTTGCAAAAAGTGTCATTTACATTCAACACAACCTTGTTAGGAGCCATATTTTTTGTTCTTTACCTAATGGGGAAAAATCAATTATACCAAAACATTGGGGTGGCTAAATGAATTCTAGGGGAGGCCTCATCTCTCACCCCAGGTGTCCTAATAGTTCTAGATTATAGGCTTTTGATATAGTCTTTTAAGAGACCTAAGGGCCAAAAATAATGAAAATATGATGTAGTGGTTCTCAAAATCCTTGAAATCTATAAATTTTCTATCTAGAATTATAGGTGCATATGGGGTCCCTCCATAACAACCTCTCTAGGTTTTCCTTAACTCAAAATTATTTCACTATGCCAACAATATATGTATTCTTGAAAAATGCATTAGTGACATTCAGTGTAATGGTGCCATAAGCCATATTTTTTATTCTTCACGTCTTATTGGTAAACCAATTGCACCAAAACATTGGGGTGGATAGGTGAATTCTAGAGGAGGCAACATTTCTTACCACATGGGTTCCAATTGTTCTAAACTACAAGTTTCCAATAAAGTCTCTTAAGAGATCTAAGTTCCAAAAAAAATCAAGCTATGATGGAGTGGTTCTAAAAATTTGTGGCAGCTACAAATGTTCCATCTAGACTTATAGGTGCATGTGGGGTCCCTGTACAATAACCTCTCTAGGTTTTTCTTAACTCATTTTTTTTCACTGTGCCAATAATGTATGCATTCTTGTAAAATGCATAAGTGGCATTCAATATAATAGTGTCATGAGCCATATTTTTTTGTTCTTCACCTCTTATGGATTAATTGATTACCCTAACATATTGATGTGACTAAGTGAATGATAAAAGATTCCTTATTTGACACCCTACATGTCCCAATCATTCTAAACTACATGATTTTAGTGTAGTCTCTTAAGAGAATAAGAGAAATTGACTTTCCAAACTTTAAGGAAGAAATTATCATTACTAATTTCTTCAACTATACAAACTAAAACATGAAATATAATTCTTTAACAATTGCAATATGACCTAGCTGACTTTGAAATAATTCATCACCAACAAATCCATAATGATTGCCATGCGAATGTTGATAGTGGCTTCTCAAGAGTTGGTACTAATGTATGATGTGAAATTAATACCTTAATAATACTACAACCTTAAGACTCGAGATTGCAATTTTAAAATATGGTCCCAAATAGACTATGATAACCTTTCATTATGACATAACAATCATAAAGAATTGGGACGATCATTTGTCTTTTCAAACCTAATCAACAATACTCAAATGTTCTTTCCACATCAATACCTAGAGGACCTATCATAAACCTATGATAAACCACATCCTTTTTAAAAATTTGGAATAACAAAAAATCATTTAAGACTCACTATAACAACATTTGTGCCAGACAACACTCCCATTGGGAACTCAGTCTTATCATCAATCCAAAGTTGAGGTAGCCTATTTGGGCATTAAAATTGCTTATGAAAAAGGATTTATAAGAGTCTGAGTTGAGGGTGATTCCCTTAACATAATTAACTACTTACTGGCATTTCAAATCGTAGCTGGACAATTGTGGATTCGATTGTTGACTCCCATGCAATCATGAATCTTTTTGATCAAGTCCGCATTACCCACATTTATAGAGAAGGTAATTCTCTTATAGACTTCTTTGCTAATGAGGGGTTAATTTAATGATAGAAAAGATGTGGGATGGGTATGAATTAGTACCTGAGAGTGCTCTATTATTACTGTGATATGATATCCAATGCAAGTCTTGAGATTAGGCGTGGTTGGGGTACAAACATTTCCCCCCTTATCTCATGCTTTCTAGGCATTTTAGTGCCCCTTTCCAAAGCCCTTTCTAAAACTGGTTTCATTGTGAATGATAAGATAAGCTCTTGACTATAGTTAGGCGGTTTCTAGAAAAGGATGGGGGGTGATAATAGTCAGGTGGATCCCATATCCTATGACTAATGGAGAAACAAACCGAAGGTATGGAAGATTTTAGAAAAAGGAGGGCTTACTCCATACATGTAGAGGCTTCATGGTTTTGACCATGAAGCCTCCAACACTTTTGTTCATGGACAACATAATCACTCCTTGATAGTAAATGATGCTATTTTCCCCATCAATGAAGAATTTATTGCACAAATCACTGGATTGAGCTTGAGGGGGAGAAAGTTCTTTCAAGCTTGCAGAAGGGAAATGCTGATTTGATGGAGCAGGTATTTAAGGACGATGAAAAACAATAGTTTGTAGAGCTTTCCTCTTGGGGCTATGATCACTTGTTGATCAAGGCTATTTGGGATGATGTGGTAGAGGTTATTATGGGGTACATAACCATGGATGGCCATTTCACTACCATCTTGGGGTTTCATTTTACTTTACTCAATCATTTTTGTCATAAGTTGTATGTATCCTTTCCACTTTCCCTACTTTTCTCTTTAGAGATTTCAATTTATGCCCATCTAAAGAATCCTTGCACTCCTCTTCATGAGGGGCTAATTCTCCTCATAATGGAGTATGTTAAGGTTCACTCCCTGACCAAAACAGTTAAAGGAAAAGATACTTTGGTTAAGCCTAGGGTTGGTGAACACCCTACCATGGTGTCTACAACTGATGATGAGGAAGAAGAGGAGTGGAAGGAGGATGAAGATTCCATTCAAGTTTCTTCACTCCCCTTCAAGCTCACTTCCACAAGGAAGCCCAGTAGCAAGAAGAAAACCATGTGCCTAAGAAGAAGCCAAAGAAGCAGGTGGCTTATCCCTGTGATAAAGATGATGATGGATATGAGATAGGTGAGGAGGAAGTTTCTTGGCCACCCAAGAAGTCTAAGGGTGAGGAGGATGTTACTCGACTGCCTAAGGTGTCCTCGATGAAATCCAAAAAATAGAGGGTCCATCTCCATGATGGGAATATTGGTAGGTATGAGATGAGGGAAGAGGATGTAGAAGCTAGCAACCAATCCAAACATGAAGTAGACTGCTATTCCCTAGGGTGTTTGTTTAGGTGATCATGCGATGGATGATGAGGTTTATTTCCAACCCTTCCCTCATCCTGAAGATGTTGTTTTGGAAGTTGTCCTCGAAATGAATGTGCATGAGGTATCTTCTTAGCCTACTATGAAGGACATAGGTAAGGAGAAAATTCATGTTCCAAATAAATATATGGGTATGAAGACAAACAGTTTGAAGGATTCTGGGAGGATTGACCCCTTATCTACTATTTTTTCTTACATGGATGAGGAGAACCCTGATATGATGAGCCTATTATCCATGGCCAAAAAATGGAGCTACCTACAATTTTAGGGCGGTGAAAAGGGTCCTAACTAAATTCAATAAAGAATATTAAAATTAGTAGCCTCAAGGAAAAATTTAAAATTATGCCCAAGCGATCTGCTTCTAATATCATTATTGAAATAATTATGGATTTGGAAAGTTCTATTCTAGACTTTTAGTTTGAGTGTGTTAATTGGCTTCAAGGCTTGGAGAGAAAAGTGGCTACATTGGATAAGGATATTCAAAAGCTCTTTGAGGTTAGTCACATGTCTATAAAAAATAGTGTGGATTCTTTAAATGTTTTAATGGAAAAAATGAGTTCCCTTAGGGAGCACTAGATGGCAGATTACTAGATGAGAGTGCTACCCACTAAGGAAAAATGAAAGAACTAGGGTAATGAGGAGGCTAAGGATCTGAGCACTAGAACAAGGGCTAGCCTCAAGAAATCCTTTGAAGAGGAAAAGTAGGAGCTGTTGTCCATGGTCAACCTTCACTACAACTAGGAGTTGGAGGTTACTAAAACTTTAGAAGATATGAGATACTCTCATTGTATCTCTCTGTGCAGTCTTATGGTTCACTATTGTGTGGCTTCTTTTTGGCTTCTATTTGGCTTCTAGGTTCTTTGTTTTATCTTTTGTACCATTAGCATTTATTATTTTGACATACTTTTATAAAGGGTTTCGGGTCCCTTCAAAACCCGTTTTCCCCTCTTAATCAAAACATTTGTGCCTAAAAATCCCTATAAGATAACACGATGACATTTTATGTACAATTTTTTACCCTTGAATAATATTTTTCAACACATCCTAGGGTTTTATGGTCTTCAAATATACATGTTGATGCATCCTAGTGTTTGAGATATCATGTAAAAAATATTCCTTGAGCTTCAACACCTTTTAAAATAAGTAAACATTCATTCCTTAGTGCCTAAAATAACCAACACCAACTCATTGAATATACATAAACATGTGAAAATTTCTTATGAGGTATTAGGCATGAAAAATGGGTTTTAATAATTTTCAAAAAATTGTTATGAACTTAACATATGAAAAATTGACCTTTTGTAATGGAAATTTACCTTGTCTAACATCATTTACCTTTAAAAAAAATTAGTATCCATATACATGCACATTTACTCTAGAGGCTAAATCTAGCTTCTAATATAAAGCATGACAAAGAAAATGACTCCTCCTAGGCCCTAACAAGACACTTAGATCAATTTATTACTTTACAAAGAGTGAAACATGAATACCATCCTTTATAATAAACCAATAATTACTTATCTTCCAAAAATAATATTTAATAAGTTCCATATCAAATATGCAAGCCTCCATCATTGCTTGAACCCTTGATATGAACTCATTTGCACTAAAGACCTCACGAATGTTGCAAGTATGAGAAGTTGGTGTTTTCATTGATGTCAACAAGCCTGTTTTGTCATTGGTGTCAACTTTATGAGAAGAAAATGGTTACAAGAGTATGTGTAGTTGTTGGTATTATCCATGTTGTTGCATTGATGATTCTTTGATTAGTTTTATTATGTTTTCATTAGTAAGCTACTGGTGTCAAACTCTAGTGTTTCTTTGATAAGCTTCTGTCTATGGTTGAGGAAGTGATGGAGATGATGATAATGTGTTCTTGGTGCTTGGTTTCCAAGTGCTTTTGAGAAAATTTGATGAAAATAGGAAACACAGAGTTGCAGTATGTTCTAGGTTGAAAAGTAGTGTTTTGGTGTTGCTCCACATTTCTTCTAGGTTGAATATCTGCCTATGCATTTTAGATATGTCGATCAAAGGTGTTCAAAGGTGTTGTATTCAGAATTTTTCATGCTAAATCATTGAAGTTGTTTTCACCAGTGTGTGAAGAGTATATTGTAGATGTGTCTTGGAGAAATGTTTTTTCTCTCCATTTCTCTATAATTTAGTTTTGTCTTGTGGATATAAAGGTGTGTTGAAAATTTTGGTATCTTTCTTCAGTCAAGGTTGTTTGAGGTTTGGTGCTCTAGAAGATAGTTTCTTAAGTTATAGTGTATGGAAAAGTTGTTTGAGTGCACTGGGTGTGTACATTCCTTAGGTGAAAGTTGTTGCAAAGGAGTTTGTTGGATTTAAAGGTGTTTGTGGAATATTCTAGATTGTTTTCAAGTGACATTTTTTGTCTGAGTTGTTGTTGGATCAAAGGAAGTGTGTACTTAAAATTTTAATGGTGTTTACATGAGTAATAGTTGACCTTGGTGTTTACACTAATTGCGGTGGATGTTTATTGTTTATAGAAGTGTGTTGTAGCATGATGTTATAGATTTGGGTCCCAAATAAGGAGTGGTGTGGTCTGCCTTCACTTATATTTGCAACAAAAGTGTTTTGGTTCCAACCTAATTTGAATTTACATGGTTGAGGTGCATAGCCAATCTTAAAGTATGTTTTCAAGGTTGAAGATGATATAAATATGAGTTGAGTGGTTGAGTGATGTGAAGATAGACAAGTATGATGTGAATGATGCAAATCATAGAGTGTTAGAGTGCAAACTTGAGAAGTGCATTATGAGATTTCATGTGTTAGATTACTGGATGCAGTGAGAAGAAGGTGTATATAATTCTTTAGTTAAGCTACGAACGTGTTGGTGATATTGTGGTGGATTTCTATGTTGTATTGAGATGGATTTCTCTATGTAATATTTTTCTTTATCTTCTTTTCTATTCTGGCAGTGAGCCTTTCTTTCTTTGGGTAGTGAGCCTTTTGACAATGAGCCCTATTGTATTCAGTGTTGATATTGCTTTATATTGTGAGATAATCCTCACTGTGGTTTTTCCAATCTTAGGTTTTCCAAAGAAATATGGTGTTCTCTTATGTATGGTGTTGATTTGTTTCAGTTTCTATTATTTACCTTTCATGGTAAATAATTATAATAGAATAAGGGTTAATTGAATGAATGTGGATCTGAATGTTTGTGAGCATTTTGAAGTTTTAAGGTACAACTGATTCACCCCCCTCTCAGTTGTCTTGTGCATTCAACAATTGGTATCAGAGCAAGGTTCCTTGGAAGAAATATTAACTGCTTGAGATAGATCTGGGATGGTGAACAAGAATGAGATCCCTTTGTTTGATGGAATGGATTATGCATTTTGGAAGACAAGGATGGAAGGTTATATGGTTTATCTTGGATTTGATGTCTAGAAGTCTATTAAGAATGGATACTCTAAACCTACAAATGGTCCAAGTACTGCTGATGAGATCAAAGACTATAAAAGCAATGGTAACTAAATGTATGCACTATCTTAAATAGTCTTACTAATTTTGAATTAGTGAAAGTGATGAGTTTGAAAACTACTAAGGAAATTTGGGAAAAGTTAGAAAAATTTTATGAAGGAGATGATAAGGTTAAAGAAGCTAAGATGTAAAATCTGAAGATTATGTTTGAGAACCTACAAATATCTAAAGATGAAAATTTGACAAGCTATACACAAAGGATAGATGAAGTTGTTAGCTCCATCAAAGGTCTTGGTGGTAAAATCAAAGAACCAGAAGTGGTAAAGAAAATTCTCAGAACTCTTCCTAAATCTTACAGTCATAAAGTGTCTGCTATTGAAGAATTTGTAAATTTGAGTCAATATAACAAAGATTAGTTGTATGGCTCTTTAATTGCTTTTGATATGAGATAATTTGATACAAATAGTGGTACAAAAGTTGAGACTCCTTTTAAGGCTAACAAATCAAAGGAGATCAAGGAATCAGATTAGGAGGATCTTGATGATATAGAAACTAACTTTGTAAGGAGAATGAAGAAGGGTACTGGTAAGTAAAATGGTAAGCTACCTTTCAAATGTTTTAGTTGTGGAAAGATAGGCCACTATGCTTCAAGATGTCTAAAAAAATCTTTGAATAACACAATTAAGGAGAAAAAAGGTAAGATGATTAAGAAAAGTTATTATGTTAGAGAAGATGCAAGTATTTTTGATGATGAATCTAATTATGGAGATGAAGATGATGAATGAATATTCATGACTTTAAAAGATGAATCTTTTTATAATAACTTTGAGAGATGTGTGAAGAAAATCCCTCAGGAAACAAAGGATAAGATTGAAGGTACTTTGGTATTTTATTTTCATGCTAGATAGGAGAAGAACTACTAGATCATTGATAGTGGATACTCTAATCATATGATCAATGACAAGAACAAGTTTGTTAAACTTGAAAAATATGATGAAGGATGTGTTAGATTTGGTGATGATACATATACTGAGATATGTGGAAAAGGTTCTATTATTTTTGATTGCAAACATAATACTGATGATGTTTACTATGTTAAGAGTTTAAGGCATAACCTCTTGAGTGTTGGAAAAATGTGTAGAAAAGGATACAATCTTATGTTTCAGGATGATGGATGTGAAATTAGAAAAGGATTCAAAATTGTGGTTACTATTGGAAGAAGAAAAGATGGAATTGCTTATTAGATTAAGGGTGCTAATGGTCACTACTTTATGACTCAGATTAATGAAAGCTAACTATGGCATAGAAGAATCTATCACATAAATTTTGATAACCTAGTGAGAATCAATTCAGTTCAAGCTATAAGAGATCTACCAAAAAATATTATAAAGCATATCAATGATATCTGTAAAGAATGTCAAATTGGAAAGAAAGGAAGAAGAAGCTTCAAAGTCAAAGAACAATATACTACCAAACTATTGGTACATATAGATCTTTGTGGCCCTACAAGAGTAAGAAGTCTTCAAGGTGACATGTATTTCATGCTATTAATTGATGATTATTCTAAAATGAAATGGGCTACTTTTCTCAAAGAAAAATAAAAATCTCTAGACAAGTTTAAAGCATTCAAAGTTATGGTTGAGAATGAAATGGATATGAAAATAAAATGTTTGAGATTTGACAGAGGTGAAGAGTTCACCTCCAGTGAGTTCAATATATTTTGTTAGAATCATGGCATAAAGAGGCACTTGTCTATTCCTAGGACTCCTCAACGGAATGAAGTAGTTGAAAGAAAGAATAGGACTATTCAAGAAGCTACAAGAAAAATGTTGAAAGAGGAAAATATACTAGAATTCTACTAGAGAGAAGCAAGCTATTTATATACTTAACAAAGTTCAAGCAAGAGAAAACAATACAAGACTCCTTATGAGCTATGGTATGAAAGGATTCCTATTGCCAAGTAATTTAGAGTGTTTGGAAGCAAATTTTATATTAGAAGAGATGAAGATAACTTAGGAAATTTTTATCCAAGGTTTGATGAAGGTATCTTCCTTGGATACTCTACTAGAAGCAAAGTCTACCGATACTACATTAAAAGATTGAGAAATATTGTTGAGAGTGCAAGTGTCAAAGTTGATAAAGATTTATAGAGGAATTCAATGATGATAGATGGATATGAATAAGATGAGTCTCCTTGTAGAGAAAGAGAAAAATAAAGAAAAGTGCATATTGAAGAGGAAAAAGCTCTAGAAAAGACTCTTAAAAATCCTAAGTATGTGCAGAAGAATCATTTTGAAGATAAATTCATTGGAGATAAGAGAAAAGGTGTATTGAAAAGAAGGAAAGCTGCTAAAGAAAATGTAAATATATGTTTACTTTTGAAGTTGAACCTAAAATAGCGATTGAGGCATGCAAGGATGAATATTGGATCAAAGCTATGAAAGAAGAACTATTGTAGATTAAGAAGAATCAAACTTGGGAAATTTTCCCAAGACCAACAAAAAAAATGTAATTGGAACCAAGTGGGTATTTAGAAACAAACTAAATGAGAATGGAGAAGTGGTAAGGAACAAGGAAATGCTTGTGTGTAAAGGCTACTCAAAAGTTGAAGGAATAGATTTTGAGGAGACATTTGCTCTGATGGCAAGAATGGAAGATATAATGATGTTTTTAGCTTTTGCAACACATAAGGATTCCAAATTTTATCAAATGGATGTGAAGTCTACTTTCTTGAATGGAGAATTGGAAGAAGAGGTATACATAGAAAAACCAAAAGGATTTCAGTTATCAAACAAACCATATATGGTTTGTAGATTGAAGAAGGAATTATATGGATTGAATTAAGCTCCTAGAGCTTGGTATTCAAGGTTGGATAAGTATTTGATACAACAAGGATTCAATAAAGGTACCACAAATAGAAATCTTTACTTTGAAGTTGAAAAAAATAAAATCTTTATTATGGTTGTAAATGTTGACGAAATAATTTTTGGAGGTAATGAAGCTATGTATAAGAAGTTTGCAAAAGAAATGCAAAAAGAGTTTGAAATGTAGATATGTTTGGGGAGATAAATTTCTTCATTAGTGTAGTGTTGAAAAATGTACTCTTTTACATTTTCACAGTATATTTGAGTCCCTTAATAAATTGGACTTAATTAATCCTCTAATTGGCCCAATTATACATGTACAATCCTAATTAATTGTAATTTTCAAAAGGGGAATCATGATTTAATTAATGCAATTATCATTTTTAACACCCTGAAATGAATAGGTCCTAGAAATTTAAGTCAAGACCCATTCGCCCTTGGGCGAATGGGTCCCCTTTAGTTGATTAATTGAAATTTTAAATATGTTTTTGGCGGCCTTTTTATGATCCCAAATTCAAATACAAATGTTGGTTTGTAATGTTTAATTTTTGGAAGATTAGAAATTTGTCTATAAAAGCAAGGTCTTTTTGTCAATTCAAGTCTAAGAAACATTGTCCAAACTTCACAAGAGCTAATATTATTGTCAAAGGTGTTCAAGAGCAGATTTATCAAGTATTTTTTTAAGAATTCAAGATCTCAAGCATCATTTAAAAGTTATAAATCATCATGCATGTTTTTGGAGCTAACATTGTGATGTAGGTTTCAAGCATTCAAGTCAAAATTCAAGCATCAAGATCAACATCATCAGTCAAGCCATTTCATGCAAGATCTAATCCTTGGAGAGATGTACTAAGTTTTAGTTCTTAAAGGGTTTAAAATCAAGGGTTTGGTGTGTTGCAACATAAAAATTGTTCATTCATCACTCCTTTCATGTTTCATTGTTTCAATTCAAGGTTTAATTATGAAAATGGGCTATGACCAAGAGAAACCCCCATTCACGAAAAATAAACAAATTTCACCTCTTGTGTGTTTTGTAGATCTTAGTTTGAATAAGGATTGGAAATCTATAAAACGAGAAAAATTGCAAACATTTTAAAAGTTGCAAAAGTTGTCCTCAAGCCATATAAAATCACTTTTAGAATTTATTTCTGAATTTGCAATGGTGAAACCTAGAGGAATCGAGAGTGTAGACATAATACCAAAGGATTGTGAAAGAAATTTTTCAACACCTATAGCAAGACCCATTTTCCCTAGAGTGAATGAGTCCTAGGAGGACACTCAACACAACCTTTTTGTGATAGGTGCATAAAATAAAGACCTTCTCAGATCTACAATTTCTTTTAGGATTCTGTCAGATTAAGGTTTAATTTAGAGGTTTCATGTGTTACATTGCATCATTTCATTCATTTAGTATTTTCATTCATCTCCCAAAGTGCATTTTAAGATGATTTACCCCATCCTCAATCATAAGGAAAACAACAAGATCTCCACCAAGGTTGAATCACCTAAGGGTTGAAAGTCAATCTTGCCCTAGGGGATACCTTTTTCCTAATGAACTAAGGAAGATAGGTGCATCATACCCCATTTTCTATTACTATTGATTCACCTCATTTTTCTTATGTTTCACTTGGACTACAAATAAATCAGATAGATAAAGGTATTTCATTTCACAATCAAAGTATGCCAAAGGAATATTGAAGAAGTTTGGAATGGAAGATTGTAATTGGTGTGTACACCTATGATTAATGGTTGCAAGCTAAGCAAGAATGATGAATCTCCTAAGTTTAATTAGAGAAATTATAGATCAATGATTAGTGGACTGCTATATCTAACTGCTAGTAGACTAGATATCATGCATACAACTTATCTTGTGGATAGATTTAAGGAAGATTCTAAAGAGTCACATGTTGTAGTAGTGAAGAGAATATTTAGATACTTGAAGGGCACTCTAGATCATGGCTTGTAGTATCCAAAGTATATTGATTTTACTTTGAGTTCTTACACATAAGCAAATTGGGCTAGTTGTATAGATGATAGGAAAAGTACAAGTGGTGGTACATTCTTTCTTGGATGTAGATTGGTGTCATGGCTAAGCAAGAAATAAGATTTAGTGTCTTTATCTCTTGTAGAGGTAGAATACATTGCAATAGCATCTTGTTGTACAAAAGTTTTATGGATGAGGAAAACATTGAAGGATATTAGGGTGGTATATGATGAACCAATTTCTATCTTTTGTGATAATACAAGGTTCTATCAATATTTCAAAGAATTTGGTAATGCATTCAAGGAAAAAACATATTTCAACACAGTATCACTTTCTGAGAGAGAAGGTTGTAGAGAATGAAGTTAAGCTTGAATATGTGCCTATAAAAGGATTAGGTTTTTGATATATTCACTAAGTCTCTTCCTAAGGATACATTTGAGTATCTTTGGGAGAAGTTGGGGGTTATTAACTCTCCTTTGAACTAGATGCATAAGGATATACATCAATCCAGTGGATTTCAAGATTCATTCTTTGGTTTTGATTGGTGTTGTGGCTACCTCTTAGAAGGAGTAGATAGTAACATTGTTGATTGTTTGTAGTTAGGGGGAGTGTGTGTTGCCATTATGTAGTAATTACTGATTGGTAGAGTATGGTATGTGCTCCTTAGGGGGAATATATTGAGAATTTTTTAGAAGGTTGATTGATGTCAAAGGAGAAATTTAAGTGATGCAAATATTTTTTTCTTTTCCATTGATGTCAAAGGGGGAGAGAGATTCATGTGAAAAAGAAGATAGTTAAGGGGGAGATAGAATCATGTGAAAAAGAAGACAGTTAAGGGGGAGAGAGAATCATGTGAAAAATGTTCAGTTGTTAATTGAGAAATGGGGAGAGAACAATATAGCTAAAAAAGGGAGAGTGAGTAATGAGAAGAGAGAAAATGAAATAGGTATGAAGTAGAGCTATTGCATTTGCTATTTGTTGTTGATGGTTTTTCACATCATGTGTTGCCATCAATGACAAAGGGGGATATTTTGGCAAGTATGAGCAGTTGGTGTTGTCATTGATTTCAACAAGCCTATGTTGTCATTGGTGTCAACTTTATGAGAAGAAGATGGTTGCAAGAGTATGTGTAGTTGTTGGTATTATCTATGTTGTTGCATTGATGATGCTTTGATTAGTTGCATTATGTTGTCATTAGTAAGCTACTAGTGTCAACCTCTAGTGTTGATTTAATAAGCTTATATCTATGGTTGAGGAAGTGATGGAGATGATGAAAATATGTTTCTAGTGCTTGGTTTCCAAGTGATTTTGAGAAAATTTGATAAAAAGAGGAAACAATGAGCTATAGTATGTTCTAGGTTGAAGAGTAGTGTTTTGGTGTTGCTCTACATTTCTTCTAGGTTGAAGATCTACCTATGCATTTTTGATATGTTGATCAGAGGTGTTCATAGGTGTTGTATTCAAAATTTGGTGTGCTGAATCATTGTACAGAAGAATTTGTGTTCACCAGTGTGTGAATGGTATATTGTAGAGGTTTTTGGGAGATGTTTTTGCTCCAAATTTCTCCACAATTTGGTTTTAGGTCTTGTGGATCTGAAGGCATGTTGAAAATGTTTGTATCTTTCTTCAGTCAATTTTGTTTGAGTTTTTGTGCTTCAGAAGACATTTTCTTAAGTTACAATGTATGGAAAAGTTGTTTGAGTGTATTGGGTGTGTACATTACTTGGGTGAAAGTTGTTACAAAGGAGTTTTTTGTATTTTAGGGTGTTTGTGGAATATTCTAGATTGTGTTCAAGTGACATTTTTTGTCTGCAAGTTGTTGGATTAAAGGAAGCGTGCACCTTAAATTTTAATAGTGTTTACACGGTAACGATTGACCTTGGTGTTTTTATTGTTTATAGAAGCATGTTGTAGTGTGGTGTTATATATTTGGGTCCCAAATAAGGAGAGCTGAGGTCTACCTTCACTTCTATCTACCATGAAAGTGTTTTGATGCTAACATAATTTGAATTTACATGGCTGAGGTGCATAACTAACCTTGGAGAATTCTTTCAAGGTTGAAGATGATATAAATATGAGTTGAGTGGTTGAGTTATGTTAAGATAGACAAGTATGATGCAAATGATGTGAATCGTAGATTGTTAGAGTGCTAAATTTAGAAGTGTAGTATGAGATTTCATGTGTTAAACTGTTGGATGTAGTGAGCAAAAGGTTTTTGCAATTCTTCAGTTAAGCTACAGAGGTGTTGGTGATATTGTGGTGGATTTCTCTATTGCATTGAGATGGATTTCTTTGTATAACATTATTCTTTATCTTCTTTTCTATTTTGGAAGTGAGCCTTTGGTAGTGAGTATTTCTTTCTTTTGGCAGTGAGCTCTTTGATAGTGAGCCCTGTTATATTCGATGTTGATATTACTTTATATTGTGATCTAATCCTCACCATGGGTTTTACACGTAAATCTAGTGTTATCTTGTGCATGGTCTTGATTTTTTAAAGTTTTTGTTATTTAATTTTCATGCTAAATCATTATAACAGATTAAGGGTTAATTGAATGAATGTGGATTTGAATGTTTGTGAGGGTTTTGAAGTTTAAGGTACAACTAATTCACCCCCCTCTCAGTTGTCTTGTGCATTCAACAATGAAACACTCAAACATGAAGGGATTATTAATATAAGTATTACCACATGATAAGATGAGATAATACTATAAAAATATCTCCTTAGAAGCCAAAAATTTAAGTAAATAAATGAAGTATAAATCCAAAAAAAAATTCAATCAAAATCATACCAAATATATCTATACACAATAAAATGTGGGGCCTCTTTTCAAGATTTTGTGAAAATTTATTTCCTTAGACATGATGTTTCCACCTATCACAAATGATGTTTAAACTCTTGAAGAGCCTTTCTCTATGAATGAGAAACTTGTTATAGATATTTGATATTTTCATACAAAAGAGTCAATATCACTCAACCATGAAGCATGAAATTTGATTCAACCTTTAAGAAAAACCATTATATATAGGAAATATTTTCCATTATAACCTTTAAAAAAATACCATACAATTCAATTACATATGTCATTGTACCCTTAATACAAAAGTTAGAAAATCATCATTAATAAGCATTAATGTCACTTAATCATGGTGCATGATGTAGTCTTCAAATAAAATATGTACAAATTGATGAAATAATAATCATTGGAAACTTCATGTAAAATCCATACAATCATCATGCTTGAGAGTCAATGTCGCTTAACCATAATGCATAAAAAAGCACAATAGGCACAATATAAGAATTTGAATCAACCTTAAGAAAATAAATACAAGATAATACCATATATGCCATCATAACCTTCAAATAAAACCCATATAGTGTGTTGTACAGTTTTTGCAGACACACCCTGCTGAAAGCAGGGACCTTCTTTTGCTTTTGCTCTTATTGTTTTGGCCCTTTAATTTGAGGGATTTACCTTGCCTTGGCACAAGCTTAAGTTTTTATCCTTCTTTTTTTGGCGATCCCTTTATGGTATTCATTGAAAATCTTAAGTTTTGAGCTTATCTCGGGTTTTTCACTGCTATTGGGAAAATCCATTCCTAGCGGATTTCCTTAGATCCCTTCTAAGTCCGGTCTTGTTTGCTTTACGCTGAGGTTTGGGAATTTCTTGTTTTTGTGGAATTCCATGGTGGCTAGAATTTTTTGAATGTCTGTTGTCTCGTCGAGTTCTTAGATTCTAGTTTTTAGCTATCTTGTTAGCCGCATTAATGCTTCCTGCATGATTTGTGAAGGATGTATTTAGTCGATCTTCAGGGATTTTGATGCCATTATGCTTTATTGTTTGTATTCAATTGAGTTGAGGAGTTTAATCTTGAGGTGTTTGACTCGATTGGGAGCACTGGGTTTGCAAATTGTTGGATTTGGTGGTGATTTCCTGGGAATTATTGTTGCTGTTCTTTGTTGAGCACCAATATTTTGTCATCTGCTATTACTGAAATTGATCTCATCTTCATCAAATGGTATGTACATGTTTCCTAGCTTTTAATTGATGAATGTGAGTGGTTCTTTGATGATTTGGACTAGATTGGAGTTCGAATTCCTGTATGTCTGGGCATTTTGTGGCTAGGGTTGCTTGATATTGTCTGATTTATGGTTTCCCAAGTAAATTTTGAGCTCGTGCTTTCATTCACATTATGAGATAGCTTGTTTGTGGGGTGTAAATGACTATTGTGAGAACCTAGTAGTTGAGTTAACCTAAACCCCAAGCTTACCCTGTGCTTTCAATGGTTGAAATATAGGGTTTCATGCCTAGGGCATCGCCATTTCTTCTTAGTTTTCTTTTGAGTGAGCCTATAATTCAAGGAAGATCTGTAGGAGGTTCAAATTAAACTGGTTCTATGCCCAATGTCCTCAAATTTATGATCATTTGATCAATTTGAGTGATTGAAGTCACGAGAAAATGATGGCATTTGACGTTTCAAGATCTTTGCAGAATTCCTCTTCTTCCAAAATTCCCCGACTTTCTGTTTTCTCCTTGTTTTCCCAAAATTCGTAGTTTTCCAGAGTTTCATCTTCCCTGTGGATTTTCATTTCATCTGGATTTTCCCAAAAGTCCTTTGTCCCTTGGTTTTTCTAGAATTTGCAAACTAATGATGTTTCTGTGGAATTTTGTCCTAGGCAGATTTCCCCAAAACCTGGTGGAAAATGAAGGACTATGAGATGGCATGACTTGTTAATGAAAGATTATGCATGTTATGATTAATTTAAGCTATTTTGAGATGTTTTATGCTGTTTCTTGCTTGAAAATGATCAAATTAAGTTACGAATGGGCATTTTCATGTTTATTTCGCCAGAATCTGTTTGGCTAGGAATTTTTTGAAATTCCTTTTTGGCTTGGATTCTGTGGGATGACTTGAAACCCAAACTCTGATATAATCATTTTTTATGGGATTTAATGGAATCTTTCCTATCTTGAGACTCATTTTAGGGATGAATATGTTGTTTGTGATTAAATTGGGTTTGTGTGATATTTACTATGGTTTCTTTGTTGAGTGTAGGCTGAGTCAAGCAAAGCGGTGACTAGTGTAACTAAGGGTAAAGTGATGGATCCAAGTACTAAGGGGTCTTCTATTTTTGAGGTAGAAAGAATTAAGCTGGATATCAAGAGTAAGATCCTGGAGAGCAAGATCACTTCTGTCTAGTTAGAAGTGACTGATACAAATGTTGGAATATGGGAGTATGAAGAGTTCAAGGCTAGAATGGTGGCACAAAGCCTTCCTTTACTGGCCAAAAGAACATTAGAATCAGGCCTGGCTCATGTGGCTGGATTCCTCCAACTATGTAGTGTTATGAGCTAGTTCTTGAGTGTGCAAGGCACTATGACAAAGATACACAAAGGATAATTGGTCCTCAAGGGTGGATTGTAGCGAATTTGAATTCTGTGTCTATTGCCCAAACCTTTGACATGCCAGATAGGTCTCATGTGGTGGGTTTTGATATGGAGGTAGCAAGAAAGTTCTATGAAGAGGATACTATTAAGGCTCAACAGTTTATTAATTCTTGGTTGGATAAACCCAAATCTCACTATTCCAAGCTGCCCAAATAGTTATTCAGAGCAAATCTCAAGAAGGAATATTATGATGTTATCACTCTTCTTAGCAGGGTGGTAGGGTCAAAGAGTGCTAGAATCTTCAAAAACTAGATGTTTCATGTTATTGTGAGAATGGAGCAGAATGTAAATTATCATTGGGGAGGCACCATAAGGGCCATGATTCATGAACAAATGTGCAATGTCCTGCAGACCAAGTCCTTCAAAATGACTTCTTACTTAGTCTATGCACTTGCAAGATTTCATCCATACAAGGGATTGAGTACCAGAGGCATCTTTGGGCAGGATGTAATTTATGAAGTTTATTCACAGTTACACCTTGGCAATTCGAGCTATAGAAGTGTGAATGATGCATTCACCATGTACATCATGAGGTTACTCCAAGGTGCAGAGCATGTGAGGATTTTTGACTAGACCAAGGAGCTAATAAAGAAATATGGGGCTTGGTTCATACAGTTTCCCACCTTCTCATATATGAGGATTGATGGCTGTCGAAGGGCCCCATATCGACTTCCAAGGTATCCCACAGATCATATCATACTCCTGGAAGTCATAAGATAAATATGTGAATTTGATGCTATTGTGAAGAAGGACAAGCATAAGACTGGGTTTGGTGGAGATTTCCCTCTAAGGATAGGCACTGGAGAAGCATGCACGTCCATTAATTTAGCTCAATATTCAGAGGAGGAAATGAGTAATCTTGGGTTATCCTTCCACTCCAAGAGGTCTAGGTTTGATAAAACTGGTGAAGCACAGAAGAAAGCCATTAGGGAATATACCCACAAGGATGATATAGAAGACTATTGGGCTAATTGTAGTGATGAGTATGAGATCAAAAAGAAGTTTTCTAGGTTTCCTGTTGATTCGGTCCAATTGTATAATTTGAGGGCTATCCCAGATCAAATAGAGGATGATGGAGACTTGATTAAAGGCCATGCTTATGAGGCAGTAAAGGAAAAACCAATTGGAGAAGTAGATTGGTTGGAGGAAGAGAAAAAAAAATTAGAACAACTCATGACTCCAGTGATAAAGTACACAAAGTTGTGGCTTAAACACAAGATTTGGGAATTGGAGAATGCAGGTGTGCAATGCACCTATGATTTGATGGGGAACTTAGAGTCTCATTCTACTTTTGAGGAGTCAGCTAAGTAGGATCCTAAGGGTAAGGGAAAGGTCAGCTCTCCATTCAAAATTAAGATTAAGGATGCTCAGGCTAAAGAAGCACAAGAAGTAGGGAAACAAAGGAAACCTATTGCTAAGAAAAGGGGGCATGCTTCAAGGACTAGGAAACTAGGAAAGGATGAAACTGAAAAAAAATATTAGGAGGTTAGTGCTCCTGCACCCAAGAGGAGAAGAATTGTAAGGATATCACAAAAGAAAAAGGAGAGCTCAAAAGATAGCTCTAAGGAAGCAGAGGACGTTAATCCATCTTGATAAATGTGGAAAGATTAGGAAAAAGGACATAGGTATACATAAGGAAATCAAGAACTCCTTCTCCAAAAGATAGTGTACCAAAGGGGGATACTTCTCCAGTTCCTCCTATGGTAGAAAAACATGTTGATGTTCCTTTCCCTCATAGAACTAGTGATATGCCAGGTGAATCCAAGGAGGCAGAAGTTCATCAAGAATAGGAGGTAGAGGAATTTTAGGAGGGTGAGCTATATAGTGCTGAAGTAGAAATTGAGAAGGTAATGCAGTCTCCCTTGGTTACCTATGAGGAATCACCTGTCAGGAGTGAAGAGAGCCAACCTTCTTAGAAGGAAAAGGTACCAGTTAAGACTCTGTCACTTGTGCATAGAAGAGAGCATACTAAAGAGAAAGAAGATAAGGTTGAGGAGGTCCCTGAAGAGCAGAATTTGAGCAAAGATATGCCTGAAGGTCAACATGATAAAAGTGAACAGAGTGAAGCATAGTCAAAGTCTACTATTCCTGGTTGGTTGGATAAGGAATTGAAAAGCAAGAAAATTATTGTAGGTGACACCCCTCCTAATTGGGATGAATTGTTGGCGAGCATAGGAAAGGGAAAGGGAAAGAAAAAAGTCAGGGTCATTTCCAGGATTGAAAAAGATGAAATTAACAATCAGGTAGTCCATGTTGCTACTCCTACTCCTGGTAAGAACATAAATGAGGTGACAAAAAGTGATTATAATGTTCAGACCATTAACCTAGGGCCTACTTCTATGGAGCAAGATATTGAAGAGTATGAAGGTTCTAGTGTTGTGATCTTAGGAAAATTGAGGAAGGAGGCATAAACTAAACAAGAATTGAAGAAGGAGAATGAAAGGTTGAAGAAATATTTGCAAGACTTGATGAAGCCTTTGCAATCCATAAGTTCCTCTTCACTTGCTGCTAGCTTCTTGCCATAAGAAATAATATCCAAGCTGGAAAGGATGAAGAACACCACAAATGCCACATTGAATTGGTTACAGAAGGTTGGAACTAGGGGTGATGAAGCAATCAAAGATATTCTGTCAACTGGTGGAAATTCCATTAGATCTATGGAGTGGTTGAAAAATGTGATGGCTCAGGATAAAGAGGATGATGATCTCTTGCTGCAGAAAACCAAAGCTATCATGGAGTACACCGAGGAAAAGTTGGTTAGTGATGGAATCCTTCCTCCTTCTAAGGCATCAAAACCTTGGGAATTGAATGATATTCATAAGCAGTGTATCTCTTTCTTCGAGATCATGATAGGAAGGAAAAGGTTTACACCAAAGCATTTAAATCTAGAGCAACTTAGGAGATGGTGACATGATGTTTATTCTCTAGTCATTGATGGCCTAGTTACTGAGCATTAGCTTAAGGATGTAGCCACTTATATTGCAGTTATGGATAGAGATCTAGCCCTTAGGACTGATTAGGATAAGGTCGTTGATCATTCAAGGGATGAAATTAAATCTATAGAAAGGAAATTTAAAGTATTGGTTACTTCACCCTTGGCCGACATTGATAGAGTCTTCTTGAAGGTGTAGGATAAATAGATAAGGATATATGGGAAGCAATTAATACAAGGCCACATCAAAATTTGTGCTTCCCTATTATTTTCCCTCTCCTTCACATGCATTGGTTCGAGTTATATTGGAGATCCCAGGCCGACCTGGATGAAGTTCTTGCATTTAATGCATATTTTGTTCAATTTTGAATTTCCCTTGGCCGACTTGTCTTATGGCCATTTTATTGTAAACATTAGTTGGCCCGACATACTTTGGGAGGTTTTCTATAAATATGGCATTTTGCCTCATTTGTAAGGGCTAGAACATAGATAGTTTTGATACTAAAGTGAATTAAGCAGTAGGGAAAGGAGTTAGAAGTTAGTTCATTTTGAGCAAGTGTTGTAACAAAAAATAGTAGTTCATTGTTGGTATTATTGGGTGATTCAATACAATTGAAGACATTGTTCTCTTAGTGAATTCTCTTGTGTTGATTTTTCTTACATGGTTCTTGCTGTTCTATCTTTTGAGATTGCTTAAAAATATTAGATATATGTTGGTTTTAGAATTATACATAATTCAATGGTGTTTATGGTTTGATGCTTGAAGTGTTTGTAGCAATCCCTAGTCCATACTTTTAGCAGCTAGCTGATTGTTAGTTGCTTTGTAAAGTTATCCTGGACCTCATATTTATTGTGCTTAGTTCAATTGTGAGGGTTTATTAATTTCAATTACAATAGGATTGTTTTTGGATGAATGATCATGATCTAAAAATATTTAATACCATAGAAGATTGCACTGTTTCTATGAGATTGCATATTCATCTGGGTTAAACAGGAATTAGTTTATGAGGGATTGGTCCATTTCAAGTATTTCATCATTTTCCTTATGTAATCACAAGGTTGAGACACATTTTCCCAATAAATCTCCCACTTGTTGAACACCTTGCAAGAGCAATAGGAGGGTGTATAAACATAATCTCTTAATTGCTAGGGACCAAAAGGCCCATAGACTCTGAACACCATTTGAACTTCTCTATGTTGTCAGGCTTAGTTAAAGAATCAACAATATTCATCAAAATGTCTTCCTTAACAAGCTTCACCTTGCCATCTTCAACCATATCTCTAACAAATACTATACATCAATGTGCTTGGCCTTGGCATGGAATGTTGGGTTCTTAGCTAGACATATCACACTTTGATAGTTGCAATAAATTGTCACTACATCTTGTTTTATTCCAATATATGAACAAAATCTCTTAAGCCAAATGACTTTTGTAGACACTAAAAGATGTCCTAAACCTACAAGCAATATTTTGGTACTAATTTGCATCCTTCCTACATAATTAAATAATTTTAATTATTTAATTATTTCTCAATACCACTATGCTTCTATTAATTAAATAATTCTTAATTAGTTTAATTAATTCACTTTATATTTATTCTTCTTTGGATTAATTAAATAAATCTTATTTATTTAATTACGTCACTAATTACTCTCTTTTCCCATGAATTAAATAAATTTATTTAATTATTCATTTAGCCTTTTCTTCTATAATTAAATAAAATTCTTATTTATTTAATTATTTATCATTTCCTCTTTTCTATAATTAAATAATTTTTTTAATTATTTAATTATTTATCATTTCCCTCCATCTATTAGTAAATAATTGTTTTCACTTCTTTAATATTTTATTTCCCTCTTTTCTTCTATAATTAAATAATTAATTTTAATTATTTAATTATTAATTTTCCTCTCCTAAATTAAATAATTATGGTAATTGTTTAATTTATTTATTCTTATCCAAGCTCTATTTCTCACCTAATTTCTTGGATCGTGGTCCCTTCTTCCCATCCTTATCTCTTTTCTTCTCAATTAATCTCATCCATTGATCATCATACCTCATCATTTAATCCCCACCCTTCATTTGAATTGAGTTTTCTATAAAAGGAAGCTATCGATCCCATTTCAAGGTTAACCACAATCTTCAACATTTTGCTTTCATATCATTCATCTTGAAGATCTACAATCTTCAACATTTTGCTTTCAATCATTCATATTAAAGAACCACAATCTTTGAAGTTTTTCTATCACTCACATATTGAGATCTTGCTATCAATAATCAATATTGAGCTTATGATATATCTTGCACACTACATATCTGAGAGGAAACAAAGCAAAATAGAGAAGAGAAATGGAGAATCACCTTTGGCTTTGGATTTGAGGTTTTATTTCTTTATTATTTGATTTCCATTGTAATCTTGTGTTTCATTATTAGATTAGGGTCATTATGGATTGAATTTAGGTAGTTTTGTGGTTGCTATCGATGATTCATGCTTTTCCCTTGATTTTCCTAGTCTTAATACAAATTGGTGAACCTAACATGAACTAACCATATTTTATAATTTTTTTGGAGAAATTATGAGTTTTAAGAGGTGCGACGCAATCATTCTATGTAGCACCACAATTATCAATCCTTGCAGTGCATTCGTTAGATTTGGAACCATAGTTGTCTATTGCAAAACCACATTTGTGATTTCGTGAGCCACATTTGTTGTGTGATGCATGCGAGGTTTTTTACACTGCATTTGTCATTTGTAGTACCACATTTGACTATAATTTTGCAAATCTTACAATTGCTTCATTACTACTATTTCTAATCATTTTACAGGGTTTTGGTTATTTTTCTGACATCTTGATAGTGAGCTTACATTATCTAGATTATTAGATTTGTTGCATTTTGTTAGATTTCTATGTGTTTTATGTCTAGATTTCTACGTCACATTTGTTTCATACTACACCACAATTGTTAGATTCTATGACACATCCGTGCACCACAATCATTGCTTGAAACACCACATTTGACCCTTTTTGTACCACATTTGACTGTCAAGCAAAAAGAGGGCATAAAATTAAGTTTTTCATTTTTTTGCTTTTTGCATTCAATAGGGTAGAGATTTTTGATTATTGATATTTGTTTTTTAGTTGTGTGGCAATCATTGGGAGAAGACTTTGAAATAAATCCCTAATCCAATTTCTTGTAGGTTCCATGGTGTGTTTGTGATTTTTAATTTAGGAACATTTGGAACTAGTACTTAAAAATAATAAGTGTCTTCCATGTTTTGTGCACTTCCATGCATGTGAGTAAGTTACCAAAAGTTTATTTGTCTAAAGTATCCTCTCCCCTTGCATTACGTGCAATTCTTGGGTGATGAGAAATAATGACACCGTATTGTCTAAAGTATCCTCTCCCCTTGCACTACATGTGATTCTTTTGTGATGAGAAATAACAATACATAAGTTTTACCTTTTTTATTTTAGTAGGGGGCTTTCCTGTTGAGTTTTACCCCAAGGTCAACTTCCAATGTATATGCCTCCAGTATGCTATATAAAAGGGAAAAAACTGAAGGGTGAACTCAATCTACTTGTGCCATAGGGGGTAGGCCTTATGGTCTTGGGTGATTCCAAATGGGGGTTAGAAAGTTCAATTTCCCATTGTTATTAGGACATGGTGTTCTTCAAAGTTCCTCCACTATGAACCATTATTTTAGAATCCTAAGACCTTTTGGTTTCCTACTATTTCTGGTGCATCATGATAGCATGATCACAAGAAGTTACTTACCATGTACAGTTCTTGGTTGAGGTGATTTGGTTCCTTTCTTGGATTTCATCCTTTCAAGGAAAGGGGTGTTAAGGTGGTACATGACCTTGGTATACCCTAGTTACCCACTCCATTTTCTCATATTAACACTAGTATCACACTAGTGTGGTAAGCCCATGATAGTAGATAACTCATTACTACTAGCTAAGTTATTATTGCTTAAAGTGTTTTTGAATCAAGGATTAGGAAGTTTTGTAGAAGAAATCTTGCAATATACTTCATTATCTAAGATTCAAAGAGTAAAATCAGCCAAATCTTTATTTTGAGTGTTTGTTGTGTTTTATGACTACATTTACAAACTACCCAAAATGAAAAATCACTTAGAAAACATTGATTTTAGGTCAAAACTAGAACACCGCATCTATTAGAAACTGAACAAAAACTATCAAAAACTACTCCACAAATTTCATATAGAACACCACATTTGTCAAAAATCCCTAGAAAAGCCAAAAACTTGCATCTATTTGTGCACCACAACTATTCAGTTTTTCACCACATTTTCCTGATCCTAAACTGCATCTGTGCCTTACAATACTACATTTGTTGGGTTATTGACTGCATCTATTCGAGTCAAAATTTTGGGGAAATTCATTTACATCCAACTTTTAGTTCCATAGAAGAAAATGACCATACATTCAAACTTGAGACTTGTTAGTTTACCTTTTACATTCACCATATTTACCATTTCCTTAACTTAGCCTGCATCTCCTAGTTTTGCATTTTCTATCCTAGATCACTCATAGTCACCTTTGAGTCTTGAAATTAGGAATCTTATTAGACCAATGATCATACCATAGTCACATATTTTGAGTGTCTTGACCTTTTCATATTTCATCTATCTTATCCTCAAGTTGAGCCTTAAACTCATGTGTCTAGTTTAGGTTCACTTTTATCCAATCATCACCATCATCTTGGTTCTTGTCCTTTTAGAGGTCTTGAAATTAAGATTTATTACCTTGGTCCATCATAGTTTGCTTAGCATCCTCTTCTTAAGGTCCAAAGTCACATATCCAAAATCCCAAAGCATAGTCATAGTTGCATTGCCATCTTGCATCTTTATATCCAAAAATCCCAAAAGCATAGTATAGTCTCATTGTCATTTTGCATCTCCATCCTTATTTTGCATTTATCCCAAAAATCTAAAAATCCAAATTTTTTTATAAAAAATAAAAATTCACATGTATTATATGGTCCTCACTATGTCACAAAGGAAATGAAAAGACATGGATCCCACAAATGACCCAAAATTTAATCCTACAAGCACCATGAATTTTGGTTCATCCTCAAATGAACCACCAAAGTCACAACCTCAAATGGAATTATCCTTTGAAAATATCATTTACATGATGTGGAACAAGGTCTCACCAAAGAAGAAATTGATAATGCTTCCCAATATCCTAGGATATTGCATATCATAGAAGAACTTGTCATAGTGATCCTAATAGATACTTTTTGGCACTTTCTCAAAATGACACCACACTTCCCACTAGTTTTGGAATTTCCATAATCATAAGGTCACCATCATATGAAAAAATGCAAACTCATGATCATGTCCATAATACACTTCCACCAAACCATCCCACCTCATAAAAAATACATACTACTATGCCACTTGGGGGAACTAGACATAACATGATATTAGTTAACATTCCCCCTACTCCAATATTTGGGACGAAAAGTACAAATCCAACACCCAAAGCTCCAAGTCCCTCATCCACAAATCTATTTTCCATGACATTTCACACTATGGGTACATCGTTCCCTAATCTATTTACCTCATTGTCATCTCAAGCTATTGCACCATCAACCAATACCAGGTCCATGGGTCAAAACATCACAAAACAAAACCTACCAACTAAGAAATGAAGGATCCATCTTGTCACATCAAAAAAACAACCCCAAATGACCAACACTACACCAAACACAAACATGTCTTTTGGGTCAAACCTAAACATCAATCCACCTCCATCTAAAAAAAAAACATCAATCTACCTCCATCTCAACAAAACATCAATCCAAGCCCCAAATTGATACCAAAATACCAAAAAATGAATCCAAATTCATCCCAATATCATACCACTCCAAACACCATGTTCACATCCCACTTGGAACAAACCAATTTTACTCCATCTCAACAAAACATTAATCCAAATTCCACATTTGCATCAAACTTCAAAAACCAAAATCTATCCTCATCATACAGCCACCTCAACACATTCAACACAAACACCAATACCCCCATCTTCAATATGGGACATAAAAGTACCAATCGATTTACATATCATACACAAACCCAACCAAACATGTCACCATCATCAATGGACACTTTAGCACAAAAAAACCAAATATTGCAATGACAAATCTCAAACATGCAAGTAACTGGGACAAAGAAAACTCACCCCATTGAAAAATAATGTCCATATCCTTTTGATTGGAGTACATATGACTCCTTTCCCCCAACATTTCAATGTACCAAACTTCAACAAATACAAGGGAAAGGGAGATCCTATAGAGAAAAAATGAGAGTTTCATACTGCTTGTATGGATGTTGCATTTGAAGATACCTACTTAATGAGATTGTTTCCACAAAGTCTTGTGAGAAAATATCTTGAGTGGTTTGCACATCTAGCTCCTGACATAAGGACATGGAGTGAACTAGCTAATAAACTTGTCACACATTTCTCCTATAACATTGAAAGTGACATAAACCTTGCAAAATTCTGTGCAACAAAATAAAAAGATGGAGAATCATTCACATCCTTCTTCTAGAAATGGAGGACTATGGATAGAAAATTCCCATGTCACATACTTGAGAAAAAGGTGATACATATAACAATATCAAATTAATGTACCAACTTCAAATCCATTGTTGCAATACGTTTGAGGATGTTGTTGAAAAGGGTGTTTCCATTGAGAAAGCACTTGTCACAAAAGGCTTAGTCAAAATCTTCAAAGAGAGCCAAAACACGTCCAATGATAAAAGAAAATTTTGGTCTAGAAACAAGAATGTCACAAATGATGGGGTAGTGGATGTTAAAGTGATAATAAAGCTCACACCATCATTAGTCTCAATGGTCCCTCTATATCAAAAATCAACCACCTATTCATGAATAATCCACAAATGTGGCTCAAAATAATCCACAACAATGAGTTCCTCCAAGAACTAATACACAAAGAATAAAATATACACCCCTAGGGGAATTCATTGAATTAGTTTTGAAGAAACTATTGCAATCGAATGTCATCGAACTCCTAAAAATCAGACACTATGAACTAGGACCTCTTTAAACATCTTGGTGGAATGAAAATTATTTTTTGAGTACCATCGAAAAAAAGGACATAAGAAATCCTCATGATACAAACTTAAGAACATCATTCAAGATCTCGTTGACCAAGGTGACATATCTATAGACAATTACAAGGATCCTCAAATATAGATCATACCATTTTCAAAAATCCCTTATAAGATCATTGGTAAGAAAAAGCCTCCATTTCAAGGACTAATGAAAAGAACCAAGCCAATTATACTAGTGTTGCATATGAGTATACAATTAATAATATATGATCATTTTACAATAATGTCTCCACAATCACCATCAAGAAAAATCCAAAATGTTCTATCACAACCCAAAGATACAAAGTGACCTTGTAAAGGGCCACTTCTACTATGCAACTTAAAACTCAATACAATCTCTTAGATCATCTAGGAAAAAGTATTGTACAAATATCCATCCTTGAGTTGCTTCACATATCTCCCAAAAATAAAGCCATTTTGGACAAATCTTGCAAGAGTCTACCATCCTTATAGACCTTAATGTTAGTAAATTTCAAGAAATGGTAGGGTACTTAGCTACCACACATCATGTTACATTTTTTGAACAATATCTCCCTACGTAAAGAGCAAACCATAATTATACATTACACCTTGAAGTATTTATTAACAAACAAAAAATTAGAAGAGTCTTGGTATATGGCAGAGCAGGTTTGGACATATGTACGTTAAAATTGGTTACAACATTGGGATTCTCTGAAGCCTGTATAGATACACCTAAGAGAACTATCATAAGGGATTATGATGATGCATAGTGTTCTTCCAAAGGCATAATTACACTTCCTATAATAGTCAGACTAGCTATTCAAGAGGCAATATTTCAAGTCTTGGATTTGAACCTACCATAGAACCTTCTCCTCAGTTTCCCATGGATTCATTCCATGAGGGTTATCTCTTCCACATACAATCAATTCCTCAAGTTCCCTATAATGACACCAAAATTATAATTGCAGGTGATCCAAATCCCTTCCAATACTATAGTAATCTAAAAGGAACACTTGAGCATCAAGTGCCCATTAATCGAGAAGCATCCATTTCTACCTCACCTCATTACATTGATCCTTCCATTTTATCCATATCTTCCACTCCATCCATATCCCCTTTTGAACCTAAGGTCCATATCCATGAAACAAGATGTGGAGAATACAACATTGAGAGTTCCTATTGCATTGGAAAGTTACTTACATCACCAAATTCCTATGGAAAATCACGTCCTATCCAAAAGGAACCTAAAGTCATCATCCATTGACCTCCCACCAACTTCACTAACTGGGGTGAGTTAAGAAAGGAAACCATAGGAGAGGAAATTTCTACATGGATCTATAAGAATGAAGAAGACATTGAGCCTATGCAATTACCAATTGAGCAATATGGAAAAGGTTTTGAGATCATGAAACAAAAGGGTTATGATGGACATAGTGGACTTGGTATGCATAAGAAATGAATGATAGAAACCATATTGCCTAATAATTTAAACCAAAGAATAAAGGGATAGGGTATACACCATTAAAAGTGGGTCCTTTTTGTACTAAGTTACTTTCAGGTAAAGGTGCTAATGTTTCTAATGACATTGAGACATCTAAGGAAAATATCGAGACTAATACTCCCAAACCTAAACACATCGATGGCTAAGATTAGATTGAGACCTTTTGGGATCCTAATGATACCTCTATATTTACCTTATTCACCCTATCCTTGAGCTATACTAATACCAATGATGATTTAGCTCGAGTCTACCCACAATTGATAGATTGGGACCAACAAGGACCTTCGATCTTAGACATTAAAAAATGATGAAATAATTGCTGAGTTTATGGGACTTTGAGAAGGAATACCTAGTGGGGATAACAAGGTTGGATTCATCATAGAACTTCATAAAACAACTTACTTTGGAGAGTCTAATCCATCCTCTAGTTATAAAAGTGAAAAAATAAAAAAGAATAGGTCTCTAGGTGAAAACCAAAAGATGCCTTTAGACCATGAAAAATTAAAAAGAAAGGATGTATCCGAGGGTGAAATCCTCTTTGAGGCACCCAAGGATGGAGGGTTAGATGTAATACCTACAATTCAAGATAGATTGCCATTGCTAGCATAAAAGTCAGAGGAAATAAACATTGGTACCGATGAAAGTCCTTGAATTATCACTTTGCAACATTTTTGACAATCACTAAAAAACTAGAGTTCACCAGCTTATTTTGTACAAGAAAAATAAAATTTTCTTGGTCATATACTGATATGCTTGGGTTGGATCCTGAGTTAGTTATGCATCATTTACCACTATTCCCAAACACAAAAATAGTCAAATAAAAGTTGAGAAAAATGCATCCCAAAATCACTCTCTTAATGAAGGTTAAGTTGAAAAAGTTGTTGGATGTTGGTTTCATTCAAATTATAGACTACGAAGAGTGCATTTAAAATATTATACCTATAACTAAACCAAATGGGGGAATAAAAAATTGTACAAACTTCAGAGACTTAAATAAAGCTTGTCCCGGAGATTCTCATTGCCAAATATTGACATCATAGTAGACCTAATAGTAGGATATGAAATGCTATGACTCATGGACAACTTTTCAGGCTATAATCAAATCAAAATTTACCCTAAAGATAAACATAAAACAAATTTCACTTGTCCTTGGGGTACCTATTGTTGGAATTTCATTCCCTTTGGCCTTAAAAATGTTGGAGCAACATATCAAAGGGCTATGACTACAAAATTTCATGATTACATGCATATACTCATGGAAGAATATGTTGATGACTTGTTGGAAAAATACCCTTCATGAGATAGTCATCTAGATGTGCTAGACATGATTTTTAAAAGATTGGAAGAATACAAGGTTCGACTGAATCCGAAAAAGTGTGTCTTTGAGGTTACCTCTAACAATCTACTAGGATACATTGTGTCTCATAGAGGTATTGAGGTTGACCCTATAAAAGTAAAAGCTATCATGGATATGCCTCCACCAGTAACCTTGTCTTAGTTACATAGTATCCAAGGAAAGCTACAATCACTCTGTAGGTTCATAGCACACGATGATGAATAAGGAAATGAGAGAGTCATATACTATATTAGTCATACACTTGTGGGGTATGAGCTTAACTACAAATATATTGAACAACCATGTCTTGTAGTTGTCTTTGGTACCCAAAAGCTTTGACATTATATGTTAAATTTGTAGTAACATAAAAAGTATCCCATTTTCCTTACTTAATTTGGGAATAAATAATATTATTTAATGAGCTTAATATTGCCTTGATTTAGTGTTGTAATGTGTTTTACACATTCACATTAAGTTTAGGGCCCCTTTTAATAAAATGGACTTAACAATGCCTTATTTAGGGTGTTGTAAAGTGTATCTTTACACTTTCACACTAGTCTAGGGATTTATTAATTAATTAAGGTTAATTTGAGCTTAATTGGCCCCTTAAATTAAAATCCAAGCCTAATTTATTGCATTTTTTGAGGGATAAAACTCGACATTCATTAATGAAATTACAAAACTCTTAATTTTAAAAGGAATGTGTCCTAGGATAGTGACTTAGGACCCATTTTCCACTTGGCGAATGGGTTCCCACTAGGTCCTAGGACCCCCTTTTGACATGAAATTTCACAATCCCTGAAAGGTTTCCTTGTTAAGTATGCTAGGACCTAATCGCCCTATGGCGAATTGGTCCTCACTTAACTTAGGACCCCCCATTGGAATATGTTTTTAGTGGTATTTTAATGAATTGAAATTCAAGATTTGATGTTGGCTTGTGTTATTTGAATTTTGAGATTTAATCTTAAGTTATGTATAAATATAAGGTTATTTCACATAGTTTCACCTAGAATTTTTAAGAGAGCATCCTAAAATTTAACAAGAGCATTAAAAAGAATTCAAGAGCATTCAAGAAGAAATTCAAGGGTAGATTCATAAAAGTTTATATCATACTGTCAAAGTCTTGCATGTTGTTGAGATAATGTGTTGATGTAGCATTGGTGATCAAGTTCAAGTGTTCAAATCCACTATCTTGAATATCAAATTCTATGATCAAGATCTACATACATTGAGGCCACTTCATGCTAAGTTTCAGATTTGCAATCCAAGGTTCAATTAAGGATTAGTGAGGTGTAGCATTACTTTGTTCATTCATCTCTCATTTTATGCATTGTTTCATTACAAGGTTTAATTACTAAAATGGGGTTTGACTAAGGAAAACTCCTATTCTCTAAAAATCAAAAATTTTCTTCTCTATTGATGTGTGATTGTAGGTTTTAGATTGAAGATCAATAGGAGAACAAAAGTTGTCAAATATGCAAAGTTGTAAAAGTTGTCATCTTTTTTGCAAGATCACAAAAGTCTTCTATAGAGTTTATTTTTGACTTTGAGGAGTTGAACACCTAGAATCTGGGAGTGCAAAAATTGAAGAACAAGACCCATAAATTGATTTTCTAGAACCCTAGTAGGGACCCATTCACTACTAGACGAATGAGTCCTTAGTGAGGCCCAAAAAAGCACTTTCTACAATAGGTACACATCATTTTACCATCTTAAAACCTACCTTTTTACTATTATATCAGTTAGGTTTGTTTCTGATTGTTATTTATACATTATACCCCTCATAATTGAATGAAACATTAGTATAAAAATTATGGTTCATCATCTTGTTGATTCATTTCGGTGAACCTCATTTTTCCTATGTTTGAAAATCATCACACAAATCTAGTAGCAAAGATAGACCCATTGAAGTATCTACTTAACAAAGCAACTCTAATTGGTTGAATAGTGAAGTGGGTAATGATCTTGAGTGAGTTTGATATAAAATATGTTGATTGAAAAGCAATAAATGGACAAGTAATAGCTGACTAACTTGTAGATGCTCCAAAGACAACAAATCATCCTTTGGTATCCAATTTTCTTGATGATTCAATCTTCATGTAATAGAGACCTCTACTACATGTAAACTATATTTTAATGGTTCTTTCACAAATCATGGTTTTAGATTTGGAATTATTTTCATCACACCTCAAGGAGATTCCATACCTAAGTCATATAGGATAACATTATCTTGTACCAATAACATGGTTGAGTATGAAGCATTACTCACAGGACTTCACATGGCTATTAAATGGAAAATTAAGAACTTTAGGTCTATGATGATTCACAATTGGTTATCTAACAAGTCAACGATGATTATGACACAAAAGATGAAAAGATTATACCTTACAAGAGAATGGTCAATAGTTCCGAGTAGTATTTCAATCTCATTATCTTCAATCAAATTCCTAGAATTTAAAATAAAGTAGCTGACATAATGGCCACCATAGGATCTATCTTGGATATACCTAATAATGTACCTCAATATGAGTTCTTGGTGGAAAAAAATTGATTCCTACATTTGATATCTCCGAATTTGAGCTCATATGTGAAATTGTTGGTCCCAATTCCCCGTGGTATAATGACCTTTATAACTACTTACATGAAAAAATAATTCCTCCCGACTTGTCCTCCAATCAATGTAAAACCTTTATCCGACAAGCCTCTAGATATTTCATCATTGACAATACCCTTTACTACTGTAGTTTAGACAACACCCTCCTTAGATGTCTCAATTTAGATGAAGCACAAACAAAATTGTATGAGGTACATGATGGTATATGTGGAGCTCACTCTAGTGGTCCTACCTTGGCTAAAAATCTCATGCGAATTGGATACTATTGACCTACTATGGAATGCGATGCCTATCATTTTGTTAAGAAATACTGATAATGTTAGATACATGGAGATCTTATGTGTGCACCTACTCAAGAAGTTCATCCAATAATGCCACCATGGCCTTTCTCTGAATGTGGACTCAAACTTGTGGGAAATATTCACCCTACATCTGCTAATGGCCATAAATTCATTCTCATTGCAACTAAATATTTTATAAAATAGATCAAAGTCATCCCCATGACCTACAGTACTAGTAAGCAGATAGCTAAGTTCATCCTTAATTACATCATATGTCGGTATGGTGTACCATAATATATCATTACAGATAAGGGTCATCCATTTAAAAATTAGGATGTCTATGAAATGTGCAAGAAATTTCATATCCATCACCATTTTGCTACTCTATATTACCCCTTAGGTAATGGTCAAGATGAGGAATCTAACAAAACCATTATCAAAATCCTAAAGAAGAATTTTGGTGATGCCAGTCATGATTGGCACATCCATCTTAATCCAACCTTATGGGCTTATTGAACTAGCATATGCACTCCCACATGAGTGACTACATATTCCCTCATATTTGGTTCCAAATCCATTCTTTCCATCAAGGCTAAGTAACCATCATTGAGAGTATCTATGCAAAAATTTGTTGATGATGAAGATTACCAATTATCTAGATTACATGAGCTAGAGTTATTGGATGAGAGATGGAAAACCACATTGGTCCATTTACAAGCTTATTAGAATAATCTCTGTCACAACTACAATAAGAAGGTACAAACTAGACACTTTCACATTGGTGACTTAGTCTTAAAAAAAATTGAAGAATCAAATGGATAGAGAGAAGCCCCAAAAAATTGAGCCTAACTAGTTGGGTCCTTATATCATAACTATGACATATGGATCTGGTGCTTATCAACTTGCTACTCTTGAAGGCTAATTTCTACTAGATCCCATCAATAACATGCACCTTCACAAGTACTATACCTAGTCTTCAAAGAATCCACAAAAAATAAAATATTTAAAAAAAATAAAATCAAAAAAATCAAAAAGTAAAAAAATCATCGCCCTGATGAAAACTTGACAAATAGGTGTCTTGTGTGACAAAAAAATTAGAAAAATAAAAAATAGTAAAGAGAAACAATTCATCCAATAGTGAAAAATACTTTGGTGGTGCTTTAGATAAGTACCATGGTGAAAACCTAGGAAATAGGCACCATGTGTAGTCATTCTTCGCTCCATCATCTACCATCATTCTATCTATTTTTTCACTTTTCCATAATAACCAAAACATATCCCCTTCCATAATATAAAACCCTATTTTTCCCACCAGTCCATAATAAAGCTTAGTCCCCTTCTCATGGCCTAAAAATGGTTGATATTTAGCGTCTCCCATTTTCCATATCCATTTATAAGCATATTACCCATCCAATTTCATTCATAATAATTTGTCCTATACTTGACTGGGGAAAATACTTGACCTAGATTTTGATATGGGATCTTAGGCATGGTATCAGAGGAAATTATTTAAAACATTTGAAAAATTAAAAAACATCCAAATAATCCTCAAAAAATCTAAAAAAATTAAACATTCCTCGAAAAATTCAAAAAAATCAAAAAATTCAAAAAACTTCAAAAAAATAAATAAATGTCAAAAACTTCAAAAAATAGTTTGTGTCAATCCAAGTTGTTGAACTATATTTCCTTTGCAACTTCACATAGGTAAGGCCATCATCTATGAGCCCTTGAGGCTTAGATCAGTCCTTTAGGGTCTTCGATTGTAACCTTTCCATCCATTACAATCCATATTCCATAATAAACTCTCCATTGTCAAGGTCAGTTGAACTATGTTGCCTTTGTGACTTCATGCAGGTAAGGCCATCATTGATGATCCCTTGAGGCTTAGGTTTATCCCTTAGGTCCTATCTATCATTATCCACATCTCATAATAAATTGTCCTTTGCTAAGGTTGACACTTTGATCAGACACAAATAGGATATCCTACAAAGAAATGAGTGTAGAAAATCACAAAATAACAGCTGAACTATCCAACTAGTTTCCAATCCTAATTGATCAATTTCCTAATCACAATTTTAAATATTAAAAGTATGTTCTGAATCGATAACATTTAATAGGGCATTTATTTTAGTATCCCACCTCAAATCAAAATACATAATTACATAAAATTTTATATTATCAAATTATAGTATAGCCTCTTAGACTTTTATAAATAATAAAAGTTGAAGTATTCATTTCCTTATTGAGCCGTAATAGTTTTAATTGATTGCTTAGCGTGAAAATGATAGACACTATCTTATGCAATTAATGTATTGACAAAAATAACCAACCAACATAGTTTGTTATAACTATTTGACATTCTTGTGAAAATCATATCATGGATTATATTTTGTGCAAGGATATTATTGTTTTAGTTTTATGTTAATTTTTTTTTATGTTTAATGATTTGATTATTATTTAATTATGAGTTGGTAAAATTAGTAGTTATAGTAATTGGGAAAATAAATATTAATAAATGTTAAAATTGATAATAAAAGTTATAGTTGGTAAAATTATTATGCTTAAAAATTTGACTAATACTTAATTACAGATTGGTAAAATTAGTAATTATAGTGAATGGAAGAATATTAATATATAGTAAAACTAATAATAAAAGTTATAGTTTTACCTAATAAATTCACATCTCGTGAATAATGAATAATGATGTTGGTTTTATTAGAAGTATAGAATTGGTAGTATTATAAATATATATCTAATGTTGATATGAAGAGTAAAATTGATAATGATATATTAGTGTTATCTAATTAAAAATAATATTAAATAATAATAATAATAATAATAATAATAAGTGTTGTTAAAATTTAAATTAAAAAATAAAAAAAGAAAAAAAATTAGTTGGGTTTTTTCTAGCAAAAAAATTATGGGCATGACACAAGTACCTATCAACATAAATGATCCTTATCCACTATCAATTGTCTTATATAGGATGTTGTATCGTCAAAACGAGACTTGACATCTTATACAACATGCTTCATTTCCTAAAACCAGACATTATCCATCAGTTATCACTCATCTTATATAGGTTGTTGCATCCTTGAAACTAGAATCAACATCTTATATGAGGTGCATCATTCTTGAAACTAGACTTGATCCTATCATTTGTCTTATATAGGATATTGCAGTGTTGAAATCAGACTTGATGTTTTATATGACATGCTTCATCTCTTGAAACTAGATTTTAACCAAAATCTTATCATACAAACTGTCATCACTTGTGAACTTCCTCGAGGTGCATAAGAACATGACCAAAGATAAATAAAAAAGGACAAGAAAAATTGGACCAACGAGTCAACAACTGTGTAGATCTTCTACCAATCAATGAGACTTTATCTAGAATCTTATCATACAAACACTCATTGATTGGTAGAAGATCTAAATAGTTGTTGACTCTTATTGTCCAATTAGTCTTATTTTTTTATTGATTTATCTTTGCTCATGTTACTATGCACGTCAAGAAAGTCCACAAGTGATGATGGATCATGAACTTTTTCTCTTTGATTTCTGTTTGTGGATTGTCTTGGCAATATGACTAAGGGAAACTAAGTTCCTTGTGTGTGATTGGAATTCTATTTGGCATAATCAAAATATCCTATGCGAGTTAAAGGTCATCTAATGATTTATTGCAGTAGGACTATCATGCTTTGTGGTTACTTCCTTACATATTCCGATAATGTTCTATTGTTACTAGTATGCATCATGACATTCCTTCTCTGTAATGTGTCTATTTTGTAAAGGGATGATATCTCACACCTTGGTCTATGTCATATCTTGGTTTTTGTTATTCATTTCCATAATAAATTGCTTTATGATGATAATATTGCATTAGAATTAAAGCTAAAAATCTATTAGGAAGATCTCAATTCATTTAATTTCATGTCATCCAATTTCATCCTAACTCATGTCTAACCATTCTTACTTTCACACTAACATTTCTTCCATCCCTCCCCACAGTCATCTAGATGGTGTGCTGTGAAACACAAAAAAATGCATTAGTAGCATCATCCTGCATCCATATAATCTTGTTAGAAAATCATATATCATGTGCATATAGGCCATACATATTGCATAAGATACAAAAATATAGATAACATTCCATTGCAACACATAGAATCATAATACACATAGCATCATATAAATACATCATTCACATTAGTATTGCATAAAGAATGTCGTGAACATACAACCTCATCCTGCATATAGATCACATAGGCATACTAAACTCATCATAAGTTCATGTGCATCCATCCATACATCATAACAAATATAAGTATAGATCATACATCATAAATCCATAATCCACATCATTTATGAAACATCATATAGTCATAGAAACCATATCATAAAATCACATCATATACATCCATCACATAGGAACATATATATAAAATCAAATAAATCATATAGTATTCACCAAAAATCATACATCTCATATATATATCAAAACAATGTGTCGTAGTACAATATTAGATGACTATAAAAAATGGAGCTCATAGGCATGATGGAAAATACATGTGTCTATATCTAAAACTAGGCCTAGCCTGCGTTGCCTCTATCTCTTGAAGGTGATTTTCTTGAAGGAGGTGGACTATCCTCTATGTGCCTTGATTTATCCCCATGAGAGTGCTGGGGTGGTCTATCATATGGGGACTTCCTCTGCTATGATACCCTACCATTGTAGCTCTATGGCATATGCGAGTGTGTCCTACTTTGGAAGCTAGGTGCTCTCTCAGTTGTGGTTGGTTTGATTTATCTATGTTTCAAGTATGAGCAAGTTTGGTGGTGTTTTCATTAATGTTGTCATTGATTTAAACATAGTTCAATATATTGTAGATTGTGCATGTATAGTTGAGATGTGAGTACATGGAGCTATCTTTATGATGTTGCAAATGTGCTGAAATGATGGGTAACTTCCAAGTGCTTTTGAGAAAATTAATAAAGAATGAAGTCAGAGTTATGTGTGTGTTTAGAATGTGCTCTAGTATGTGCTCCACATTTCTCTTATGTTGATCCTATGCTTGTGTAGATCTAAAGAGTTGTTGTTGATAATCTGATGGTGATATATATTGATCTATAACTTCTAGTTTGATGGAGTGTGAAAGTTTTGTTCATTGGTATGTGAACCGTTCTGGCAGAGTTGGTTTTCTATGGACTGGGAGAAATGTTTATGCTTCGTAGTCCTCTACTATTTTTTTTAGATCTTGTAGATCTGGAATGTGTCATATAATGGTGTTCTCTGAGTTCTGGCAAAGATTTGTGTGGTTTGGTGATCCAAAAGTTGAGTTTCAAAGTCGCTGTATGTGTTTGCACAGTTTGGATGGATTGATGGAAGGAGTTCGGTGTTCGAAGGTTGTTGCACTTACCGCGGATGTATATGAAGGAACCTGAGATATGCTCTCATGCATAATGAAGTGTGTTACGTTGTCCATGTGTTATCTTCTTGTTGGAAAATGTGTACATAAATGTTCATTTGTGTTTTCATTAGGTTTTTCTGACTTGGTGTTTACACTTCATTTGAAGAATAGAATTTAATTAAGGAAGCATGTGGTTGATCCGAGACATTATTCTTGGTCTTGGTTAAGTATTTTATTGGTCCACTCTCATACCTTTCCACCATGGGAATGTTGAGTTGCCAACCTAATTTGAATTTATGAAATGAAGCTTATGTGGCTGACCTTGGAGAAAGTTTCTAACGTTGAAGATGGTATAAATGCAAGTTGAATTGCAAAGAATTAGATGATGCAAAGTAACAAAGTAAGCCAAAAATAAAAGAGCAGAAGTGTGAAAAAGTGATTTGAGGCAACAATACTTCATTGTGTTAGATTCCTAAAGGAAGTGAGCTAAAGGTTTCTGCAATCTTCTACTCAAGGCTGCAGATGTGTGTTGTGGTGGATCTTTTGTTTTCTTTTGTATCAGTAGGCAGTGAGCCTCCCTATTGGATAGTGAGTCCTTTTTGTAGGTAGTGAGCCTTTGTATCTGGACAGTGAGTCCTCTTCTAGGACAGTGAGTCCCCTTCTAGGCAGTGAGCTTTGTATTCAATTTTGCTATCTCTTTATATTGTGAGTTAATCCTCATCAGGGTTTTTCCCTTATTGGGTTTTCCACGTAAAATATGGTGTTCTTTGTGTTGATTTTACTTTCTATTATCTACATTTTATGTTCATACTTAATAAAAAAACAATGTGGTTGTGAAATTGATAAGTGTTGAAGTTTTGAGTTTAAATTTGGTGACAACTGAATCACTCCCCTCTTAGTTGTCCCACGCCTTTTAAAAATTGGCATTAGAGCTTTGGTTACTTGGTGTAGAGCTTAACTTCTAAAGGAAGATTTGATGGCACATAAGTTGGCGATCCCTATGTTCAATGGATCTGATTATAGTGACTAGAAAGTACAGATGAGAGGATATATTATCTCTCTTGGTTACAAGACTTGGAAGGCTATTGAGACAAAGTATATAGCTCTAACAGGTGGTCTTACTACTACATATGAGGTTTCTACTTATGAGGAGAATGAGAAGGTACTGTATGTTATTTTTAGTGCTCTATCTAAAACTTAGAGAACTGAGGTTCTTTCTTTGGGAACTGCTCATGAAGTTTGGAAAAAGTTGAAAGATCTTTATGAAGGAAATGACAGAGTGAAATTGACAAAGAAGCTGACAACAAAGTGTAGATACGATAATCTTAAAATGAAAGAAGGTGAAGATTTTGCAAGCTATTTTCAAAGGGTTGAACTTGTAGCAAATGATGTTAGGAATCAAGGGGGTAAACTGACTGATGAAGATATAATTGAGAAGATCCTAATAACCCTACCAGAGTGTTACAGTGATAAGATCTTAGTTATTGAAGAAATGTATGATCCTAAGAAATACACTAAAGAAGAGCTATTTGGCACCTTGACTACATTTAGGATGAGAAAGTTTGGAAAGGAGGAAAAGACAAAGATGAAATTTAAAGCAACAAAGATTGAGGATGACCTAGATAGTGATGGTTCTAATGAGTTGGAAGCAAATTTTACCAGGAAGTTGAAGAAAGGTACTGGTAAGTATAAGGGTATGCTGCTCTTTAATGTTTTAGTTGTGGTAATATTGGTCATTATGCTTCAAGATGTTTGAATAGAGCTGTACATAAGAAGAACAAGGATCACAAAGATAGAGATAGAAAGGATAAGAAATATAAGAAGCTGCATTATGTTAAAGAAGAAGTCAAAATATCTAATGATGAATATGATTATGAGGGTGATGATAGTGAATGCTTATTTTTAGCTTTGGAGAATAAATATGTGTTGGCTAACCCTAGAAAATGTGCAAGAAAGAATGCTCTAGAAAACAAAAAGTAATGAGATGGAAGGTACTTTGGTCATTTCCTTTCATGCTAGATAGGATGAAGACTACTAGGTGATTGACATTGGATGCTCTAATCACATGACCTGAGATAAAAGTAAGTTTACTGAACTTGAAAAGTATGATGGTGGTTTTGTCATGTTTAGTGATGATTCAGGAGAGAAGATTATTGGAAAAGGGTCTACTAGTTTTGATGGAATTCACAACACTGATAATGTATATTATGTAAAGGGTTTGAGGCATAACCTTTTCAGTGTTGGAAAGATGTTTAGAAATGGTTTTAAACTTGTGTTTTAGAATAATACCTATGAAATTAGAAAAGGATTTAGAGATATGGTTGTTTTTGGAAGGAGAACTCATGGAAGCATCTATTAAGCTTAAGGGTGTTGATGGTTAATGCCTTGTATCTCAAGTCAATGAATGTTGGTTATGGCATCAAAGGATGGGAAATGTAAACATTGATAATCTGGTCAGATTAGTTCAAGAGATGTTGTCTGAGGTTTGTCTAGAATCACAAATCCTGCTAATACTATTTGCAGAAGTTGTTAGTTGGGGAAACATACAAGAACCAATTTTAAGGGAAAAGAGAAATCTACTACCAAAATGCTGGAGTTAATTCATACTGAACTCTTTGGTCCGACTAGAACATGAAGCCTAAATGGTGACAGGTATTTCATGCTCCTTATTGATGATTATACTCGAATGACATGGGTTGCTTTTCTTAGAGAAAAGACTTAGGCTCTAGATAGGTTTAAAGTGTTCAAAGAAAGAGTGAAAATGAAGTGAACCTAAGAATCAAATGTTTGAGATCTAATAGAGATGGAGAATTCACTTTTGGTGAATTTAATACATTTTATGAACAATATGGCATAAAAAGAAATTTTTCTTTGTGAGAACCCCTCAGCAGAATGGGGTAGTTGAGAGGAAAAACTAGACGGTACATGAAGCTACAAGAACCATGATAAAAGAATAAAATGTACTAGATGTGTACTGGAGAGAGGCAATACACATTGCTATTTATTTTCTTAATAGAATTCATATTAGAGGCAACAACAAAAATACTCCTTTTGAGTTATGGATTGGTAAGAATCCTACTGTGAAGTACTTTAAGGTATTTGGAAGGAGATATTACATTAAAAGAGATGATGAAAATCTTGGAAAGTTTGATGCTAGATGTGTTGAAGGGACTTTTCTTGGGTACTCTACTACTATCAAAGCATATAGATGCTTCAATAAAATATTGAGAAATATTGTTGAGAGTGCTAATGTGAAAGTTGATGAGGACATGCACAAACCTATTGAGATAAGTGAAGTTGAACCTGATGATCCTATCTGTGGACAAGTACCTAAAGAGAATAAGGAGAAGGAAGAAGAAGAAGAAGAAGAAGAAGAAGAAGAAGAGCATATTGAAGAAGAAGAAGAAATCCCAGAACTTATTGTTAAGACTCCTAAGTATGTGCAAAAGAATCATCTGGAGGAACAAATAATTGAAGTAAGAGTGAAGGTGTGAAGACAAGAAGTAAAGTAGCAGTTGAGGTAAATCTATGTTTACTTTCTAAAATAGAACCTAAATACGTGAATGAAGGCATGCGTAAAAGATTTACAGAAGAAATGAAAAAACATTTTGAAATGTCCATGATTGGTGAGTTGAATTTCTTTCTTGATCTTCAAGTAAATCAAACTGATAAAGGGATATTCATTTCACAATCTAAGTATGTAAAAGAACTGTTGAAGAATTTTGGAATGGATGACTCCAAACCGGTTAGTACTCCTATGGTAACCAGATGTAAGCTAAGTAAAGATGACAAATCTACTAAAATTGATAAGAGAAAATATAGATCTATGATTGGTGGGCTGTTGTATCTCACTGCTACTAGACTAGATATTATGCATGCAATATGTTTAGTTGCTAGACTTCAAGTAGATCCTAAAGAGGCACATGTTACAATAGTAAAGAGGATATTTAGATATCTTAAAGGTACACTGGATTATGGCTTGTGGCATCCTAAGGGTGTTGATTTCACCTTGAGTGCTTATACCAATAGAGATTGGGCTGGTTGTGGGGATGATTGGAAGAGTACTAGTGGAGGTGCTTTCTTTCTTAGTGGAAGACTGGTTTTTTGGTTGAGTAAGAAATAGGACTTGGTTTCTTTATGCATTGGAGAGGCAAAATATATTGCTGTAGCATCCTACTGCACAAAGGTTTTGTGGATGAAGAAAACTATGAAAGACATTGGAGTGATATGTGATGATCCTATTCCTATTTTCTATGACAACACAAGTGCTATAAACATTTCAAAGAATCTAGTGATGCATTCAAGAAAAAAACACATCTATCAGATATCATTTCCTGAGAGAAAAGGTGTTGGAGAATGAAGTCAAGCTGGAGTATGTGACAACAAAGGAACAAATTGCAGATATATTTACTAAGGCTCTTCCGAAGGATACTTTTGAGTATCTTAGGGAGAGGTTGGGGGTCATTAGCCCTCTAAACTAGGTGCACATGAAGGTGCATCAGTCTAGTGAATTCACAGATTCTTCATTTATCTGGATTGATGAATGGGTCTACTCCGTAGCTTGGGAGTAGAAAAGTTTTTCATTATTGCAGTATGAGTTGAATGGGTGTAATCCTAAGGGGGAGTAATCATATTTTTTTTATATTTTCCATTGATATCAAAGGGGGAGAGAAAGTCATGTGAAAAATAGTAAGAAAAGGAGGAAAAGGTGTTCTCCCAGAATATTGTGTAAGTTATTTTCTTTGATGGTTTTTCACATCATGTGTTGCCATCAATGACAAAGGGGGAGATTGTTGCAAGTATGAGAAAGTTTAGTGGTGTTGTCATTAATGTTGTCATTGATGTCAACACATTTCAGTATGTTGCAGATTGTGCATGTATAGTTGATATACTATTGAGATGTTGTGAGTACATGGAGCTATCTTTATGATGTTGTAGATGTTCTGAAATGATCAGTTTCCAAGTGCTTTTGAGAAAATTAATAAAGAATGAAGTTAGAGTTATGTGTGGGTTTAGAATGTGCTTTGGTATGTGCTCCATGTTTCTCTTGTGTTGATCCTATGCTTGTACGAATTTGAAGAGTTTTTGTTGATAATATGATGGTGATATATACTGCTCTGTAGCTTCTAGTTTGATGGAGTGTGAAAGTTGCGTTCATCAGTGTGTGAACCATTATGGAAGAGTTGGTTTTCTATGGACTAGAAGAAATGTTTTTTCTCCATAGTCCTCTGCTATTTTTTTTAGATCTTGTGGATCTGGAATGTGTCATATAATGGTGTTCTCTGAGTTCTAGCAAAGATTTGTCTGGTTTAGTGATCCAGAAGTTGAGTTTCAAAGTAGTTGTATGTGTTTACACGGTCTAGATGGAATGATGGAAGGAGTTCGGTGTTCAAAGGTTGTTGCACTTACTATAGATGTATCAGAAGGAACTTGAGATGTGTTCTCATGCATAATGAACCATGTCAAGCATCATCCATGTGTTATCTTCTTGTTGGAAAATGTGTACATCAATGTTCATTTGTGTTTTCATTAGGTTTGGCCAACCTGGTGTTTAAACTTCATTTGAAGAATAAAATTTAATTAAGGAAGCATGTGGAAAGATCCAAGACATTATTATTGGTCCTGGTTAAGTATTTTATTGGTCCACTCTCATTCCTTTCCACTACAGAAATGTTGAGTTGCCGACCTAATTTGAATTTATGAAATGAAGCTTATGTGGCCGACCTTGGAGAAAGTTTCTAAGGTTGAAGATGGTTTAAATGCAAGTCAAATTGTGAAGAATTAGATGATGCAAAGTAATGAAGTAAGCCACAAATAAAAGAGAAAAAGTGTGCAAAAGTGAGTTGAGGCAGCAATACTTCATTGTGTTAGATTCCTAAAGGCAGTGAGCCAAAGGTTTCTACAATCTTCTGATCAAGGCTGCGGATGTGTGTAAATTGTTGTGGTGGATCTTTTGTTTTCTTTTGTATTAGTAGGCAGCGAGCCTCCCTATTGGAGAGTGAGTCCTTTCTATAGGCAGTGAGCCTTTGTATCTAGACAGTGAGTCCTCTTGTGGGTAGTGACCCCTTGGTAGTGAGCCTTTATATTTGGTTTTGCTATCTCTTTATATTGTGAGTTAATCCTCACTGTTATTTTTCCCTCATTTGGTTTTCCATGTAAAATATAGTGTTATTTGTGTCGATTTTACTTTCTGTTATCTATATTTCATGTTCATAATTAATAATAGAATATTGTGATTGTGAAATTGATAAGTGTTGAAGTTTTGAGTTTAAATTTGGTGACAACTGATTTACCCTCCTTCTCAATTGTCCTAAACCTTTTAGCAATCTATGCCAAGCTTATCCAAAGGGTTACACTACACACATTAAGGGTTGACCCATTGTGTCCAAGGATTCACTTTATCCCTATTCTATTATATTGAGCTATTATCATGAAAGCTTCATTTTGTTTTTGCAATTATAACAGAGGTAACTCATCTTGATGGAAAGAAATTTCTAAGTTGATCAAAGTTATGGCTTGAATTTGGACTGCTACTTCATTTGATTGCACATTAGGGGAGTAGGAAATTGTTGTAACGAACTTTGAATCATGTTATGATAATGAGGGGAGGCTTGAATGAGGTCCCATAATGATATCTTAGCAGGAGTGTTCTTAAGTTGTTCAACAAGATCATACTCCTTTCCATTATGTAAAGGAAAACAAGGGGCACTAAGTAAAATAGGTTGAGGTAAAGGGAGGGATGTTGGAGTTGTTTGTCTTGGTTTGTAGATTGTTTCTAGTGTTATATGTATGAGCAATGGTATTGTAACTTGGATGTTGGGAAATTTTATTCTTAGGTGGTTCGAGGATGAGGACGGGTTTGTTTTGAGTTTGTGGTTGGTTTGAGGGTGGGTGAAGGATAAGTTCAAGCTTAGGAGAGTACTTCAAGGGATATCTAATGTGCACAACTCAAAAGGATTGTCCCTATTTTCATGATCTCTTAGTGAAGGAGAGTCTAATGTCACTTCATCATATTCAACCAAGGAAGCCTCATCACTATTGTTTAAAAGACATGTGTCAATGTTCTCATTTTCTTCTACCATGATACCCTCCCTAGTAGGAGAGTTTTTAGGAGAACTACAAACTAGATGTTCAGGATATTCAAAGGTTGGTTCTTCTACAATGAATTCATCACAAGTAAGGGAGGTATCAATGGTTGAATTTTATTGCTTATCAATGATGGCATTCTCTTGTTCATTAATGTTTTCCCTAAGGGAAGAGACAAAAATAGGATTCTCATGGATCTCATCGATTGGATCATCTAACACCAGGATATCTTCTTCACAAATTTGAATGTTATGATTGTCCATGATTCCATCCTTTTTCTATAAGGTCTCATTCTCTTGTGCGATAATATCTAACATGATTATTAATGAAATTTTTCTTTACAAACTTGGAAAAGAAAGATACTAACATTTGTGAAAAGTAATCTATACAAACTTAGTGCGTAAACCCAAAATGCAATGCAATAACTTATAATGAAATGCAATTTATAGATTCTAAACAAGGTAATTTTTTGATTACACTATGCAAAAATCTAAAAATGAAATGTTGTAAATTAAAATTTGAAATTAAGCAATGCATGAAATTAACCAAATTAAGCTAGATCTAATGAAATGAATGAAACAAAAACTCAACAAACTGAAACAGATATCTAATGATAGCAAATAGAAGCACATAAATGAAGTTTTCAATGCTATCCTAGTTAGCATTTTTGGAAGGTTCAAATAGTGAAAAACAATCATCACAAAATTTCCAAAAATCTATGAAAAACACATGTACAGGGACTAAATTGCCCAGATGGGTGAATGAGTCCCAATTAGGGTTTTGAAGTTGATTTTCACATATTTTCAAGTGTTTTCTAATGATTTTTAGATTTAGGTCTGCTATAGTATGTTTCAGTTTCAATGCAATGTGAATGCAAGTTGAAAATGTGACAAAATGATGACCTAAAAGACCTAGTTTGATATGCAATTTTTTATTTAAATATTGAAATGTAGGTTAATATGATGTATATGATATGCAATATGACTAATTTTTTTTTGTATTTTTAAGATTTAAAGAATGCAAAAAAATGCAATCCTAAAACCCTAGATGAGATGCAAATTTGTATGCAAACTAAACAGCCTAAATGAGATCTAATTCAATGCAAATAAATTCAAGATCTAAATCTAGGATGCAAAGGACTCCTAAAGTTAGAAAGCTACAATGTTCAAAATGTCAGGTTCACCAAAATGAACATCCACATCCCAAGATTTCTCTTATATATACATGGAAGGTGGTCAAATAGCCAAAAGAGACAATGACAAGTGCCATACAAGGACAAGGCTACATAACCCCATTGCCCCCACTTAGTGCAAGACAAGGATGAGCTTAGATGATCGATGAGAAACATGAAATTTAGTATCAAATAGAGGAACTAGGTGCTTCAAAACAAGGAAGAGCACCACAATCCTTAAGATGTTGAATTTTATTACCCAAAGCTTTACATTCATTAGTAGAATGACCATGAACTCTATAAAATGCACAAAATGAAATCTTGTGGTAAAATTTCTTTCATGTTCTTGGAGGGAGAGATATCAAACAATCTTCCAGGAGGAGTCTCAACAAGATACTTTCTTGATAAAAAGTAGATGTTCCTTTATTTTGTGACAAATATATCTTTTTCTTAGTACAAGGTGTCAAACTTACACAAGACTCTTTAGATTGCAAGATTTTGTACTCTCCTTGAAAGGAGGGTGTCAAATCTAACGAACTCCAATCATTACTAATACATGTGCGAAGAATTATTTGTGTGATGAAATTAATGTTAAGTGAAGACTTCTTTGTTTCTTTCGTTTCTTTCAAAGGACAATAACTGAGACCACTAGTGTCTATTAGTTCAGGATGCACTAATATTAAAGTTGGATGAGAAGAGTCTTTAGTAAGAGTATTGATATTGATTGATCAGTTGTTTTTTTATCTTTTAAAGGACAATAACCAAGACTATTAATTGTTTCTTGCGTATTAGGCTCTATAGGGACACATATAGCTTGTTCTCTAGCACCAAATCCTTTTAAACTATACCCAAGTTGTTTCATAAGTTCATAACCTCTTTCATAAAGCTTCTTCATTTATTTTGGATTTGGTTGTTGTTCATAACCAGCTCCATCAAAGTTTTTCATGTAATTTGCTTCTTCTACTAAAGTGGTTGAGGTGGATGATTTCAAATTTTGTGTTGAAATTACCACTTTTTCTTTTTCCTTTTCAAAATATTTTGTTATGATCTTGCATTATCCCATGAATATAGATGTGGAATATAAGGAATTCCAATCATCTTCCCGTAACTTCGTAACTTCTTCAATATGATTTTATTTGTCTTTCTCTCAAGCACAATTTCCACTTGTGTGGTTCTAGTATCTTCCAAGGATTTTCCTTGCCTTTCTCAATGTTCAAACAACTATTTGGTTTAGGGTCGGCTTTGATTATATGAACTTTGTTGTTGTAAACATACTTCATCATATGATGAAGAGTTGAAGGCACCACATGTATCTCATGAATCCATGGTTTTCCTAAAAGGAGGTTGTATGAAAGATCATGAGGCATAACATGGATTGGGGTTTTTAATGTAACTTTTTAAACTTTAATAGGTAATGTGATCATTCCAAGTGGTTGTTTTCCTACATTGTCAAATCCTCAAAATGATAATGAATCAAGTTCAATTCTTGATATATCTATTCCAAGCTTATCCAAAAGGGTTACACTACACACATTAAGGGTTGAGCCATTGTCAACAAGGGTTTGCTTTTTCCCTATTATATTATAATGAGCTATTGTCATGAAAGCTTCATTTTGTTTTTGTACTTCTAACAGAGGTAACTCATCTTAATGCAAAGTAATGTCTAAGTTGATCGAAGTTATGGCTTGAATTTGGGTTGCTACTTCATTTGATTTCACATTAGGGGGGTAGGAAATTGTTGTAATGAACTTTGAATCATGTTATGATAATGAGGGGAGGCTTGAATGAGGTACCATAATGATATCTTAGCAGGAGTGTTCTTAAGTTGTTCAACAAGATCATACTCCTTTCCATTATGTAATGGAAAACAAGGGGCACTAGGTAAGATAGGTTGAGGTAAAGGGAGGGATGTTGGAGTTGTTTGTCTTGGTTGTAGATTGTTTCTAGTGTTACATGTATGAGCAATGGTATTGTAACTTGGATGCTGGAAAATTTTATTCTTAGGTGGTTCGAGGATGAGGATGGGTTTGTTTTGAGTTTGTGGTTGGTTTGAGGGTGGGTGAAGGATAATTTCAAGCTTAGGAGAGTACTTCAAGGGATATCTAATGTGCATAACTCAAAAGGATTGTCCCTATTTTCATGATGTCTTAGTGAAGGAGAGTCTAATGTCACTTCATCATCTTCAACCAAGGAAGCCTCATCACTATTGTTTGAAAGACATGTGTAAATGTTCTCATTTTCTTCTACCATGATACCCTCCCTAGTAGGAGAGTTTTTAGGAGAACTACAAACTAGATGTTCAGGATATTCAAAGGTTGGTTCTTCTATAATGAATTCATCACAAGTAAGGGAGGTATCAATGGTTGAATTTTATTGCTTATCAATGATGGAATTCTCTTGTTCATTAATGTTTTCCCTAAGGGAAGAGACAAAAATAGGATTCTCATGGCTCTCATCGATTGGATCATCTAACACCAGGATATCTTCTTCACAAATTTGAATGTTATGATTGTCCATGATTCCATCCTTTTTCTATAAGGTCTCATTCTCTTGTGAGATAATATCTAACATGCTTATTGATGAACTTTTTCTTTACAAACTTGGAAAAGAAAGATACTGACATTTGTGAAAAGTAATCTATACAAAATTAGTGCGTAAACCCAAAATGAAATGCAATGAATTATAATGAAATGCAATTTATAGATTCTAAACAAGGTAATTTTCTGATTACATTATGCAAAAATCTAAAAATGAAATGTTGTAAATGAAAATTTGAAATTAAACAATGCATGAAATTAACCAAATTAAGCTAGATCTAATGAAATGAATGAAACAAAAACTCAATAAACTGAAACGGATATCTGATGATAGAAAATAGAAGCACATAAATGAAGTTTTCAATGCTGTCCTAGTTAGGGTTGTTGGAATGTTCAAATAGTGAAAAACAATCATCACAAAATTTCCAAAAATCTATGAAAAAATACATGTATAGGCACTAAATTTCCCAGATGGGTGAATGAGTCACAATTAGGGTTTTGAAGTTGATTTTCACATATTTTCAAGTGTTTTCTAATGATTTTTAGATTTAGGTCTGCTATAGTATGTTTCAGTTTCAATACAATGTGAATGCAAGTTGAAAATGTGACAAAATGATGACCTAAAAGATCTAGTTTGATATGCAATTTTTTATTTAAATATTGAAATGTAGGTTAATATGATGTATATGATATGGAATATGACTAATTTTTGTTTGTATTTTTTAGATTTAAAGAATGCAAAAAAATGCAATCCTAAAACCCTAGATGAGATGCAAATTTGTATGCAAACTAAACAGCCTGAATGAGATCTAATTCAATGCAAATGAATGCAAGATCTAAATCTAGGATGCAAAGGACTCCTAAAGTTAGAAAACTACAATGTTCAAAATGTCAGGTTCACCAAAATGAACCGAAGGAAATAGGGTTCCACCTTTTAGGTGATGAAACAATTAGGGGATCCATTCCACTCTTAGTTCATTAAAGGAAACCCTAAATACTTCCACCAATTGATTTAATTGAGGGAAGGGGATACTAGGAGGTTTCCTTAGGTGTGATTAAAAGAAGGGGATTCACTATTAAATGAAGTCTCTAAGGAGAAATACAAAAATGAATACACTAACCCTAGAAACTTAGAATATGAAATCAGATAGCTAAATAGAAAGATACAAAAAAGTACTTGGAGAATCATAAATGACTAAGCAAGGCCTAAAAACACTAAAATTTGCTGTTTTTGATGTGCAATGGGACTCATACTTTAGAATGGATTATTTAGTCCCTTATAGGGTTTCTAGGTAGAAATTGTAATCTTCAGGTGATATAGTAGGATCCTCTAAAAATTGGTAAGATGGTTGTATAGGGACTCATATGCCCAAGGTGGCGATTTAGTCTTGTTCACATAAATCTGCAAAACACACATGACAAGAGAGAGAAAAATGTTGTTTTTGTTAGTGGATGGTGATTTGCCTTAGTCAGACCCCATGTCAAACTTACACAAGACTCTTTAGATTGCAAGATTTTGTACTCTCCTTGAAAGGAGGGTTTCAAATCTAACAAACTCCAATCATTACTAAGACATGTGTGAAGACTTCTTTGTGTGATGAACTTAATGTTAAGTGAAGATTTCTTTGTTTCTTTCATTTCTTTTAAAGGACAATAAATGAGACCACTAGTGTCTAGTAGTTCAAGATGCACTAATATTAAAGTTGGATGAGAAGAGTCTTTAGTAAGAGTATTGATATTGATTGATCAGTTGTTTTTTATCTTTTGAAGGACAATAGCCAAGACTGTTAATTGTTTCTTGCGTATTAGGCTCTATAGGGACACATATAGCTTGTTATCTAGCACCAAATCCTTTTAAACTATACCCAAGTTGTTTCATAAGTTCATAACCTCTTTCATAAAGCTTCTTCATTTATTTTGGATTTTCTTTTTGTTCATAACCAACTCCATCAAAATTTTTCATTAAATTTGCTTCTTCTACTAAAGTGGTTGAGGTGGATGCTTTCAAATTTTGTGTTGAAATTACCACTTTTTCTTTTTCCTTTTCAAAATATTTTGTTATGATCTTGCATTATCCCATGAATATAGATGTGAAATCTAAGGAATCCCAATCATCTTCCTGTAACTTCATAACTTCTTCAATATGATTTTCTTTGTCTTTCTCTCAAGCACGATTTCCACTTGTGCGGCTCTAGTATCAATGTATTTGAAGGATTTTCCTTTCCTTTCTCAATGTTCAAACAACTATTTGGTTTAGGGTCAGCTTTGATTATATGCACTTTGTTGTTGTAAACATACTTCATCATACGATGAAGAGTTGAAGGCACCACATGTATCTCATGAATCCATGGTTTGCCTAAAAGGAGGTTGTATGAAAGATCATGAGGCATAACATGGATTGGGGTTTTTAATGTAACTTTTTAAACTTTAATAGGTAATGTGATTAATCCAAGTGGTTGTTTTCCTACATTGTCAAATCCTCAAATTGATAAGGAATCAAGTTCAATTCTTGATTTATCTATGCCAAGCTTATCCAAAAGGGTTACACTACACACATTAAGGGTTGAGCCATTGTCAACAAGGGTTTGCTTTTTCCCTATTATATTATAATGAGCTATTATCATGAAAGCTTCATTTTGTTTTTGTACTTCTAACGGAGGTAACTCATCTTGATGAAAAGTAATGTCTAAGTTGATCGAAGTTATGGTTTGAATTTGGGCTGCTACTTCATTTGATTGCACATTAGGGGGGTAGGAAATTGTTGTAAGGAACTTTGAATCATGTTATGATAATGAGGGGAGGCTTGAATGAGTTCCCATAATGATATCTTAGCAGGAGTGTTCTTAATTTGTTCAACAAGATCATACTCCTTTCCATTATGTAAAGGCAAATAAGGGGCACTAGGTAAGATAGGTTGAGGTAAAGGGAGGGATGTTGGAGTTGTTTGTCTTGGTTGTAGATTGTTTCTAGTGTTATATGTATGAGCAATGGTATTGTAACTTGGATGTTGGGAAATTTTATTCTTAGGTGGTTCGAGGATGAGGAGGAGCTTGTTTTGAGTTTGTGGTTGGTTTGAGAGTGTGTAAATGATAAGTTCAGGCTCAGGAGAATACTTCAAAGGGATTGTCCCTATTTCCATGATCTCTTATTGAAGGAGAGTCTAATGTCACTTCATCATCTTCAACTAAGGAAGCCTCATCACTATTGTTTAAAAGACATGTGTCAATTTTCTCATTTTCTTCCACCATGATACCCTCCCTAGTAGGAGAGTTTTTAGGAGAACTACAAACTAGATGAACTACAAACTAGATGTTCATGCCATTCAAAGGTTGTTTCTTCTAAAATGACTTCATCACAAGTAAGGGAGGTATCAATGGTTGAATTTTATTTCTTATCAATGATGGCATTCTCTTGGTCATTATTTTTTTACGTAAGGGAAGAGAAAGAAATTATAGGATTCTCATGACTCATTGATTGGATCATCTAACACCCAAATATCTTCTTCACAAATTTGATTGTTGTTATTGTCCATGATTTCATCATTTTTCTCTAAGGTCTCATTCTCTTGTGCCATAATATCTAACATTCTTATTGATGAACGTTTTCTTTAGAAAATTGGAAAATAATTTAGATACTATTATTTGTGAAATTTAATCTATACAAACTTAGTGCATAAACCCAAAATGCAATGCAATGAATTAGAATGAAATGAAATTTCTAGATTCTAAACATGGTAAATTTTTGATTACACTATGCAAAAATCTAAAAATGAACTGCTGTAAATGAAAATTTGAAATTCAGCAACACATGAAATTATCCAAATTAAGCTAGATCTAATGAAATAAATGAAACAAAAACTCAAAAAATTGAAATAGATATTTGATGATAGCAATAGAAGCACATAAATGAAGTTATGAATGCTATCCTAGTTAGGGTTTTTGGAAGGTTTAAATAGTTAAAAACAATCATCACAAAATTTCCAAAAATATACTAAAAATGCATGCACAAGGACTAAATTTCCCAGATGAGTGAATGAGTCCCAATTAGGGTTTTGAAGCTAATTTTCACAGATTTTCAAGTGTTTTCTAATGATTTTTAGATTTAGGTCTGCTATAGTAAGTTTTAGTTTCAATGCAATGTGAATGCAAGTTGAAAATGTGACAAAATGATGACCTAAAAGAGCTAGTATGATATGCATTTTTTTTTCAATATTGAAATGTAGGTTAATATGATGTATATGATATGCAATATGACTGATTTTTTTGGTACACTTTTCAGATTTAGAGAATGAAAAAAAATGCAATCCTAAAACCCTAGATGAGATGCAAATTTGAATGCAAACTAAAAATCCTAAATGAGATGTAATTCAATACAAATGAATGAAAATGAATGCAAGATCTAAATCTAGGATGCAAAGGACTCCTAAAATCAGAAAGCTACAATGTTCAAAATGTTGTGTTCACCAAAATGAACTGAAGGAAATAGGGTTCCACCTTTTGGGAGATGGAACAATTCGGGAACCCATTCCACTCTTAGTTCATTAAAGGAAACCCCAAATACTTCAACCAAATGATTCAATTGAGGGAAGGTCCACTTCTAGGACAAGGAGGTTTCCTTAAGTGTGATTAAAAGAGCGGGGTTCACCATTAAATGAAGTCTGTAAGGAGAAATGCAAACATGAATACACTAAACCCTAGAAAATTAGAATGTGAAATCAGATAACTAAATAGAAAGATACAAAAAAGTACTTGGAGAATAAAAAATGACTAAGCAAGGCCTAAAAATATTAAAATTTGTTGCTTTTGATGTGTACTAGGACTCATATGCCAGACTGGTGATTTAGTCCCATTTTAGGGTTTATGGGCATAAACTGTAATCTGTAGGTGATAGATCATGATCCTCTAATTTTTTTTTAAGATGGTTGTACACCGACTCATAGGCCCAAGGTGGTGATTTAGTCTCGTTCACATAAATATGAAAAACACACATCACAAGAGAGAGAAAAATGTTATTTTTGTTAGGGGATGGGGGTTTGCCTCAGTCAGACCCCATTTGAGTAATTAAACTTTTAAATGGATTGAAATGACATGAAGGAATGATGGATGAACAAATGTATGTAATAACTCACCAAACCTTGTTGACTCCTTGGAGTGTAGATTTGTAACTTGTATGGATTGGCTTCAATGGATGTAGATCTTGATCATAAAAATTGATATGGCTTTGAATGCTTGAACTTGGATCACAAATGCTATATCAAAATGTTAGCTCACAAACACACATGATGGATGAAGTCCTTGACATGATTCTTGAATCTTGAATTGATGCTCCAAAATACTTGATAATCAACTCTTGAATACTCTTAAAGGCTCTTGAATACTCTTGAATGCTCTTGAGTGCTTGAAAATATCTCTTGAAAGCTTTAGATCTAGGTGAAACTCTCTTTCTTGAAGATTCTTAGGTTGCCTAGGTGAAATAATGACTTAAAATGTTAATTATATAGGCACTCCATCTAATTTATTATTTATTAGATCCAAAATGTTGACATTCACAAAATTTGAATTAAAAACCTTGATTTCTTGTTGAAAACCCTAAAAATGGGCCAAATGGGACTCATACACCCAAGATGGTGTATGGGTCCCACCCTAGCTTTTCGGGCTAAGGAAATGTTAGGGGGTTAGAATATTAAGTGCATTTATTGAATTTGTTGAGATTTCGGTTGAAATAAGACTCAGGATGCATAATAAAGGCTCTTAGGGGTCTATTAATGATGATTTGAAGGTCATAAATGCAAAATGGCCCAAAAATTAGTGTGAAGATGTAAATAAATACACTTTACAACACTAAATTAACGCAAAATTAGGCTTAGTTTAATGTCAATTATTCCCAAATTAAGTGCAAAAAAGGGATACTTTTTTCTACATTACATTATTATATCTATTCTACTACTAGTGCATGTGTATGATTGAATCCATGTCCCATTGGCCAAAATCATAACTAGAGATGAATATGGTATAACATTGATAGAAAAAATAAGTGTTGGTATGATTTCTTTTCCTATTATTCCATGATTATGCAACAATGGTAGAAAAAAAACTTCAACCATAAAAGAATATGAAAAAACCCTAAAATTGTTAAATGCTAATGATAAAAAATGATATTTAACCATGGTGTTTGAGTTGATATTCACAAATTTTAACAACTAATAACCTAACCAATACCTACATTCAACACCTATCCATTTAGTTTGGAATTTTACTTGAAAAATGCTCCCAAATGGTTGTATCCACATCCTATTCACACTTACTAACTTGTCCCCATCTCTGGCTGACCTAAAAAAACACATTTTTCTGCCTTCTTCCCCAAATTTATGCCTAAAATGCCATTTTAATGAGGTAACGGGGGTTCAATTTTCTCAATGAACTAGTTTCATCTTTTAATGTAGATGTTTCTTTAGAAAATGGGCGGGACACCATACCTTAGTAATAGCACAATCATCCCTCCCTTCCCTCTCACCATTCATCAGAAATAAGGGTTGTCTCCTAGTCGTAGGAGGGAAGAACAAATCCATAAATTCTACACTTAGCTTATCTTTGGGTGGAAATGACATACCCTTTTTTTTTTTCTTTTTTTTTTGAGATCTTTTATTTTTTAAATTCTCTTTTACTTATTTCTTTCATTCATTTTTATTTTAATTCTAATGTTATTTCTAAATATTTAACATTTTATATATGTATGCTCATATTCGTGGAGGTTATCATTATTATATGTTGGCATAATATATTTTTCTTTATTTTTATTTCCACACCTAAGTAGTCAGTTGGGTCAAAGGTATTGATCCCCAGAGCATAGCCATTGACACTTGACCAACATAATTGATGAATCCACTAGCTCACTACTAATAATTCTTATCGAATGTCTAGGAGTAGGTAAGAGGTATAATCGATAATTACTTCTAATTACAATTTTATCTCAAAGATACAAAAGTAGGATTGAATGATAAAATTGTTCTCAAAATAAAGTTACTAAATCTATATAGTTGCACCTTGTAACTACAAAATCATTTCAATTTCTCACACACATGCCAGCGCAAGAGCACTAATATCTAATTAGTCCAAAATAACACATATATAAATACAGCCATATCATAACTGAAACAAAAACTAATTACTTATATCATTTTTAATTACTCATCAACTATAACAATTGACATTCAAAAGTATTATATCTATAACATTAATCATTGAATCCGTACAATTTTAGGATTCCTACCTATTGCAAATTAGGTCAAACATTTGTAGATATGTGAGCAAGTGAAATCGTGATTATAAGCTTGAGGGAGTCCAAGATATGGCTGAAGCTGTAGAATACACAACCACTACAGCCAGAGAGGAGAATAAAGTAATGGACGTGGGCATTGCTCCCCTTGTCTTTCCTGACCACCATCCGCTCATATATGGGATAGCTATTTAATACTATAAAGCCCAACACCATTACTTAATCCAAATTGGATCGGGGCATTATACGTTTAGTAGAAAAGGAAATATAGAATTTATAGGGAAGTGACAAGATATTGTTTATCACAAGATAAATTCTGATTATAAGTTTGAAGAAGTCCAGGATATGGCTGAAGCTGTAGAACACACAAGCACTGCAGCCAGAGTGGTGAACAAAGTAATGGATGTGGGCATGCTCCCCTTGTCTTTCCTCACCACCATCCCCTCATATATGGGTAAGCTATTTAATACTATGAAGCTCGACAGCATTACTTGCACAAACATACTCGTAATGGCTGGATATCCTTCTTTCATCACTCCCACAATTCCAACTACTAAAGCTATGAAATTTATCAGTGCTATGACAGAGAAAGGAATAAACAGTGCAGAGGCCACCCCAAACTCAAAAATCTCTGCCTCGTATCGTTTGGCTACTTCGCTATCAAATACTTTGCTTGTCACCTCAAAATCCAATTTGGTTATTCCAAGCAATTTACAGAAGACTTGAATGAGCGCAAACAGATAGGAGGACACGCCTTTTATCATCCACATCCTCTGTTCGTTCCACCAATCTTTAAAGCCGCCTTCTGCCATATATATATATTCTAGAGCACTGAATGTGTATGCACATACTGATAAAAATACAAAGAGGAGAACCCATGGATCTGAAATCTGCAAAACATAATAAAAAATTGTTTTCATCTACACAGTTATTACTTAATCTTCAAAACAACAAAAAAAAAAGATGTGGGGTGAAAATACCTCAGGAAATACTGATAGGCCGGAGAGCATTGATAAGGCCGGTACTGAACCATAAGAAATTAAAGGTAAGGAAGATAGAGCCCATAGAAAGAAAAAGCTGCAAGACATGTTCTGTGCTATTTTTGTATGGCGAATCCCATAAGTCAACGGACAAAACTTGCTAGCAAAAATCTCCAGTAGACCTGTTGCCCATCTTTTAACTTGGGTCAGAGCATCGTTCAGATTAACAGGCGCAGACCCCAGAAAAGCATCTCTTTTCGGAAAGCATAAAACAGATTTCCATCCTCTGCAGTGTATAGAAAACCCTGTCAAAACATCTTCCACCATGCAGTCGTAAAGCATGCCGACCTGTGAAAAGGATTCAATGTCAGCAATTATTGTAACAATTTGACCCAGTGCATAAAAAATATCAAGATTTTAACTTGTATTTGCCTTTTTGCCCCATTGGGTGTTCTGCTCATAGTCGCACTTGGCAAGTTCTTTTGCCTCGTCCAATTTCTTGGATAGAACTGCCTTCTCCTTGCTTAAAAGGGATGAATTAATAAGCTTTTCGAAATAATTTGAAGAGCTTTGTTTTCGCTCACTTCCACATAAAACATCCCTGCGGTGAACGCATCCGGTGCCCACATATAATGGACCTTCAATTCCATCCATTCCTTTTAAATATATCTGCATATCAGGATTTATATGCAAACATGGTTCAGTTGATTGCATCTGTTGTGAATCACCAGTTGAAGTTGAAGATACTCACATTGTAATACCTCCGCAGACGACTGGCATACAGATCGTTTTTGGTAATGCCATGAAACCTTTGGGGAAACTGGACAAAGGCAAACTGGTGCCCAGTCTGGGAGTCCATGAAAAAGCACATAGCTTCTCGGAGGGCTTCACAGTTGTTAGCATACATGTCACAATCTAGAGTAAGAATGAAGGGAGCATTGCTCATCACAGAAGAGACTCTAATCTGCAAATATGATAAATAAAAGAACCATGAAAAATTCTTCATTTCAGTCTAGATGGCTTGAGAGCAAGAATATGAGATATCATTATTACCAGAACATTGAGAGCACCAGCCTTAAAATTATGAGGGTGTCCAGGTCGCTTTTCTCGGGAAACATATACAAGACTGGGCAAATCATTGCCCTCTATGTCAAGGTCTTTGCCTCTTTCCAGCAAAACCTGCACCTAGCATTAATCTAAGTTAAACAGTGGCTTCTTATAAAGAGAAAATATTTAATGATACAACTATTTACTATTTTTGTGTGCATGATGTGATAAGAAGATTGATCATGACAAAGTTCTTATCACTAAAAATAAGAACTGACTGATATTTAAACAGAGTTGGCTTAAACATTCCGTGAATTGAACTTTTAACATTAATCTAAACAAAACAAACATTCAAAACTAAACTACACAACCAAAACAGTCAAACTATCTACTATCATATCCATATGTGAGGTGATTAGACATTCCACTCGCAAGTTGAAGGTGGATATTTAAGTAGCAAGATAATGCTTTATTTAAATTTAATAGTTAAAAAGTATAAATAAGTATTTTATTTTTATACATAAAAAATAGTTAAGATTAATAAGTAGAGGTATTGTTGCAATCTGTCAAGTTATGATATTAATATCAAGATTCAAATATATATATATTGAGTCAAGCTTATTGACTTAGATGTAATGAGTGTAAATTGGACGATTCATTCTCCTAAGAGATGGTTTCATGTGAACCACTACTTGTTAAATATGGATCAAAGAGTTTGACTAAAAAACTATGGAGTTGAATCAAGATATTGACATCATTACTTTTAATTATGACACTTCATCCTTATGAGTATCACCTAAATGCAATGATGGTTACGTATCATTCATTTTCATAAGAGATAGATTCGTGTGAACTACTACTAATCAAATATGGATCAATAAGTTTGACTCAAAACTATACACTTAAATTCTAATATTAATATCACCTAGATGTAATGACAATTACATGCCATTCATTTTCATGAAAGATGAATTCGTGTGAACTGCTACTCATCAAATATAAATCAATAATTTTAACTTAAAAAACTAAACACTTGAATTATAATTTAAATATAATTGCTTTGATTATTAAATTGCTTGAAACACTTATAAAACTAAAATAAAAAATAAAACAGAAATTATATTGTACAAACACTTACAAAGCAAAATAAAAGATGAAACACAAATTATATTGTTTTAAAACTAGAATGAATTTGTGACCTGAACAATACTGGGATGGTCTCGTGATGTCATGCCCGGATTCCATTCTTTGAAGCCATCATGCTCTTTCCATTTCTGTGCTGGAACAGTGCCCCTTTCCACAATGCTATTTATACAATATTTCATTTCCTCGTACATTTTCTAAACAAAACAAAGAGTATTTATAAACCATGTTAAAAGGCGTCTAAGGGAGATTAGCAAGCATGTCTAATTTTTAGAGAGAAATGATACACATAGAATAGCAAACATATCTAGTTTTTAGAGAAAAGCTACACCTAAAATAATTTAATGATTTTTAAATATTATTTAAAATAGTTTATGTGATAATAGCCAGGTTACTTAACACTTCGTTATCTTCTATAGATTTTTTATATATAATGGGCAATCTTAAAACATCTTTTTTCATAATATTCTTCTCAGATCTTTCAAGTTGTCGTCTATATATTTCTCATCACGAGCAATCCTAATTACTTCAAGAAGTTATCTTCTACACAGTGTTTTGCTTATCAACTTGTTCTTTCAAATTTTATCAACAGTAAAAACTTTATATTATTAATAAAAACATGTTAATATTAGCAATGTTGAGAGTGTTAATTGCTTCATTTCATTCCAGAGATTATAGATTTAAGAAACACACACCTTGACAGATTTCCATTCTGTAACGAAGGACAAGTTATCATTTTCAGTGACATAACATTCAGAAAAATATGCCCCTGGGCATCTCTGCTGAATGAAATACTTGTGGCAGAAAGGAACCCAAATCTTTGCAAAACGTGAAGCTTCCAATAGAGAATAAAAGGTGAGTGGGGATCCTCCATCATCCGATACATAACATGCCAATTTTTCTACTGGATAATTCAAAGCCAGAGTAGACAATACAGTGTTTGAAACATCCAATGGAGGTTCTCTAACAGGGTCAGCTGTGCATATAAAGATATCAATGGGAGGTAACTTCCTTTCATACCTGTTCATCAACAAGGATAATCTTATAAAAAACATGTATCTATATCTTACAAGAAAGCCAACACATCTTTATATTTTTTATAGTGTTTACCTTTTAGAAAGTCTCTCTAGGTACGTAACTCGATCCACAAGCCACCACTTGCAGCTCGACTCTATTACCCAGATGAAGGCGAAGCCTAGCTCTGCACAAAACATCAAAATCCATGGCACGTATCCTTCACTTGGCATATACTGGATACGATAATATACAAGCCCTAGAATTGCACCAAAGTATACACATCCATAAGCTCTGTTTATCTTCGCAACTGGCTTTGCTACTGTGGTGTACAGAGGGGAGTCTGTGGACTCCATCTTCTTCTTCGCTCAATTCAATTATTGAATCCATATAAACCAATTTATAACATTGCGTAGCAGGCTGTCTGTAAAGACTTTAGTGACACCTCTCTGTAAAGACTTTAGTGACTAGTGCGTGGTTTGTCAAGAGTGCCACGCGCACCAATCATAGGAGGGAAGGAATACCAAGGATTGTTTTTCATTTAAATCCAAATTATGCCTTCCCATAAGATTTAGACGACTTTCCCTTTTGTTGCCTCTTGAGGTTAAGAGATTAGATTTCTGTGGAAACATCTATATGATGTAAATAGTGCCACGTGTACCAATAATAGGATGGAAGGAATATCAAGGTTTGATTTTCATTTAAATCCAAATTACGACTTCCCATGATATTTAGACTAGCTACTTTCCTTTTTGTTGCGTGTTGAGGTTAAGAGGTCAGATTTCTCTGGAAACATTTATTTGATCTACTTAAAAAATTGAATAGTTGTTTACGAATGTTTGAATATTAGTTTTGGATGTGACGTCTACTTTTGAAGCTGTTAAAATGATTGAGCTTTGAAATTGGGATCTGCGCGGAAGCTTGTAAATTTCACTAGTCATCTGAGAAATATTAATACAATTATTAGGTTTTATTAATGGTAACAAATAAATTAGTAAGAGAGCCGTATTTGTATATATATAATTATATTGGATAATTAATAAAAAAAATTGGATTTACTAATATAACTACAATGTTATCTCCATTCCATTTCCTTTACTTATATTTCCATCCATGTACTCTACTTTAATATGACATGGTGTTAAAAGAGATTTAATGTTACGTTTAGATTTCAAATAGATTTGTTATGATCTATCTATTTTGACTATTAGTAGGAGCCATAATGAACATGAGTGAGTGAGATCACAAGTCATCATTTTCTATAGATTTTGATTTGATATAAAAAAATTGAGATGATTTGTGTTGATATTTTTGTATGTCATTATTGCCAGCAATTCATTGAGAGAAAATTCACTACCAACAATTCACCATGGGAAAATTCACCTCTAGGACAAATTCGCCGCCAACAATTCACCGCCACCAATTCACTGCAGGGGGAACTGATATTTTTTAATAAAATCAGAGTTTTGGAAATATATATTAATAAATATTAATGCAGTGAATCTGTCATGATGGTGAATTTTCCCACAGTGAATTGCTGGGACCCATTTGCAATACATGAGTCATACAAAATAATTTGTTTATAAAAGCACATACAATTTCATATGTATCATTTATTTTTTCTTACACTGAAATGAGATTTTGAAAGGGACCATACCTTTGTACAAGAAGGAAAATAAGACAATAAAGCTCAATAAAGCAACAAAGAGAAATCCCCAGGCCTTACGTATCATTTGTTGCAACACGGCATGTAACTTAAATAAAATATTGTCGGATGCAAAATACCAAGGAAAAAGATAAACAAAAGCCAAAATTTTAGCCAGCATGGAGGCGAAATAGATAGATGTTTGAAAGGCTGCATCGGAAGAGGTTTAAGCACCAAGTTTGAGAAAAAAAAAAAGACACCACCAAACGGTGGAAAAGAAAGCCTTCAGCCAGTGGTAAGTGTTGTGAAAAAAATCTCTGCCATTTAATGCATGTAAGAAGGCGTGACAAAAGGTAGAAAAGAGGGGGCATTGAAAGTTGAGCAAAGTGGGTGAATCATTTATTTCTCTTGGCTAGAAATTAGCATATGCATTTGCAAAGTATATAGTGGATTCAAATTATTGTGTTGAACAAGGAAAAACAAGTGATTTTATAGCTACCATTTGAACTGTTGTAATCTGTAGGGCAACCGTAAAAATTTAAATAAAGCATGGTGAATTCATAGTTGGATTTGTGTAATTAAAATGAAAGTGAATATCTCTTGTTGTTTGTATGATTTGCTGTATTTAATCCCAATTTGGTAAGACTTGGTTTTTTCGATTTGCATTAAATATCTTAAACATATAATAAAATTGAGTAGATCATACCTTCCATCACATGGATCAATCTCCTAGTAAAACTCAAAATTCTTCTTTATTTTGAGCCTGAATTAGGAAGAGGACTATCCAAAACAAAAGTGTTTTGATGATGCATAAACATTTTCGATATTTTGATATCATACATAGTAATTCCCTCATAATTAGGATTCCTTGGACACAAAGCACAAGTCACATGTGATCCCTCAGAATTTTATAGTATCCTCGTCATGGGTGGCCATCATTATTTCCTTATTCAACAACCCAATAGAGGTTCTATCATCCCATACTAGCACAAGAAACATAGCCCATTCCTCAATATTCCTCTTAATAACCAAGGTAAGGATCTCATCATTGCTAGGATTAGGACTTCTAGAGTCCTAATGAGACTAATATGTGTGTAAATAGACCACCCAATTATATAAATAAAATGATTTATATTAGTGGGGATCACCTGTTGGTGTAATAGTGAGATGGTTGCCCTGTTTGTGGGGCAACCACATCTCAAATCCCCGCTTGGACCTTAGCAGTGTATACCAGTTTGGTCCCAACTTGGTTCAGAGGTAAATAAAGTGGCGGCTAATCTCTGAGGACGTGTAGGTGATCTCGACAAATGTGGTAACTAATGGTGTTGGAGGTGTGTGTTGCTCACGGATCCAGTTTCTTGTTGGCGTGTGTTTCTCATTGACTATTCTTAGACCCACATGGGTCTTTCATGCCTGGAAGGTTCTGTATCGGTCTCTTGTGAGTCTTTCACTCCTTTTGCGTAGTTGGTCTTGGAGAGATAAGGTTGAGGATGACACAAAACAAAGGAATGGCATTGGATCTAGTAGGGAGGTTGGCGAGACTACTAGCAGGCGTAGCACTGGGTGACCAATGGAGGTGGTGATTTAGCGGGGATGAGGCCTCCCAAATGTGGTCTCACTAGTTCATAGCTCCAATCAAAAGCGTTTAGGGTGCTGCCCCTTAGTAGTGATTCAACAAGCAAACAAAAATGATTTATATTAGTGATTGCATTGAACACATCATCCCAACACCTATTGGGTTGATAAAGCTAGCCTCCAAACAAGGTATCCTAGGAAGAAACTTATTAGGCATGTGGGCATCTTAATACTTAGTAAGTATACAATTATTTCTCTACGAATAAAAGGTATAAGGTACCCCAATAAATTTCTTTGTCCAAATAACCTTACCCTAGTTGTAATCATTTGAGACATCAAAGTACTACAATTTGGCACGAACCTTATTTTATCCTATAAATATCTCTCTATCTTATTGTAACATATTCAAGCACTAATCAAATTCATGCTCATTCAATAGATCCTTCATAGGAACATGGGATCTTCCCATCAATTTTTCTCCTATTACGTTATCATCTTTAATAATAAACATAATTTTGATAACTTTTTGTGCATAATAAACATGAAATAACTCACACAATATTGAATTCATAGGCTCATTTTAGATGATATAGATTTGGTCCATGTGAGCTTGCTCTAGATCTATAGTGACATATAATATATTTTATTTAAAGGGACAAGCAATGTTGAAAAATATCTTGAGATTTGATCTCGTGACCTCTCATTCATGAATAAATCATTTTATCTAAACTAGAAATCTCCATCTAGTCATGATGTTATAAACATCATATAAATATTGTTTTATTATATATGGAGAAAAGGTGAGTATTTATACCACTCCATACTAAGGTTGTCAAAGTAGCTCAAACCCTCCTCATTTGGATAAAAAATATGAAGCAATATTTCATTGATTGTTTTGGTGCTCTTGCAAATTTATCACTAGATCACTATAGAGAGTAATTATGAGTTATTTGCTTGCTAGGGCCTGGTTGTTACAAGCTTCTCTCTTGGGTTTAAGGTCCCTACCAAAATCTGGTTGTATTGGGTTGTTGGTCTCGTCAAAACCAATGGGTTCAAGATTCACGTAATATCTTGGTTCTGTGTTGGGTAGTTGGTTTTGGCTGCTGGTTTGTTTTTGTTTTGCTGCGAGGTTTTATTGACTTCTCTTTAGGCAACTTGGTCATCCTTGTTTGGGTTTTGGGTCCCTTCAAAACTTGATGGTTTCGGGTCCATTCAAAACCTGCTGTATATGGTTTCGGGTCTATCCAAAACCTATTTTTTCTCTTTATCAAAATTATGAGTTATTTTAGGAAAATTATTGATAAATTAATTAGAGAAAATATTTTGTTGGTTATGAATGGAGGGTTCTATATAATTTTTTTTAAATATTATAGAAAAAACATTGCATTTTTCCTTTATTGTTGTACTTGTCTATTACCTTGATTGTCCTCTTGTACAATCTCCAATACCTTTTATTTAGATAAATTTCCCTAGACATGGTAACTTTCCTTTTAAATTCTCACGTAACTTTTTTCTCCTAAAATTTCTATATTTTTGAAGATTGAGATATTTTAAACCTGTATTTTCACTATTACTAGGGTCTTTCAAGTACATAGTGGTCTTCTTCCTTGCCTTGATAGATGTTAGTGGACTATCTATTATTGTTAAAATTATTTACTACTTAATTCATCCAAATTTCTCTGAATTCATAGTAAATAGAGTCCTATTAATATTAAACTCTTGTATTTAGAGCCTTATGTTGTAAATCAAGACTAACAATGTTCATGATGTATCTAAATGTATATACACCTTTATTCTTATTTTAGTAGTTTCTAAATGAATTATCTTCATTCCTAAGGTATAAGAGATGATTTAGCTTTTAACCTTACCCTCTAAAAGATATCTAGTAGTGCATTAGTCTCAGATATTTTTTCTACTTACTATATCTTGCTTTTACACAAGGTGGTAAAATTTGGATGCAATTGTTTGGACATAAGTTTTAGATGTGTAATTACCTTCACATTTAAGTTTCATGTTACATCATATGTTTATTCTTAAAATAAACTCAAGTAATCAAGATCTTAATATCTTGGAACATGAATGATTGTAAACTTGGGATAGCTCTCTTGTGATTCATTTCAATATCTCATGTCCTTTTTTTATTTATATTTATTTAACATTTTTAATTTATTATACTTCTAAATGTGTTTCTTTCTCAAATGACAAATTCCTATTTCTTTAAGTTGACTAGGCTAGCTCCCTTAAATATATTCTACTATTTTCTCAATAGATTAATACATCACTATAACACACAATACTATTTATTGAAATCCAATTGTCACTATCTATTTGTCAAGTTCTAATTAAAATAAATGTATTCTTCATATGGACAATTTTTCTCTATTATGTGATTGTATTTATAAAATCATGCTATATTATTTTAAATTATTATTTTGATTCTATCATTTACAATCACAAATATGAGAAAATAGTTTCTATTTATCTAATATTGCAATATAAATTTTTGGCATTAGGAAACATCATTAGGAGTATGCTTATTAGGAAAAATTAAAATAATAGTGTGCACAAATTATGGTCCATTAAAGAGTACAAACTAGGAGAGATCATAAATATTTTTTATTTATTATATTTGTACAGTGTAACAAATATTTGATAATAATATTTCTTATCATGCATTAAAGAGTACAAGCTAGGAGAGATCATAAATAATTGTTATTTATTAAATTTGTAGAGTGTAACACATATGTAGATCCATGCTATTTAGGAGGGGCCCCTATCGTTCAGGGAGAAGCTCCACTTCCTAGATAAGGAGTGGAAAAAAATTAGTGGTCTCAAGATTTTGGGAGACTAGTAACGATTTTGTCCCCTGCTATTTTCCCCCTTATTTAGCCTTGATGGTTGTTTTGTAACAGGGTATGGACCATTCCCATCTTAATCTAATCAAAGCACATGTTTGATATATTTTTTTATCAACATTATAATAATTATTATAAGTCTAATTCTATATTTTTAAAAAACATTTAAACCATTAACTATACATGTTTTAAGTGCATGTGTGTGAACTTGTTCTAAAAATCATTAAGCTTATCTCATGTTGAGTGCATTTTAAAAATACATTTGATTTAAAAAATAATCTCATCATGGTCATAGGACATAACCAAATGTTATTCTAGAGTTTTTTAGTTGCATAGTCAAAGTAATGCAAAAAGGGGATTCTAGTATAATTATTTTCTATTGATACAAAAATGATTACATGAAAATAGTAGATAATTTAGTAGAACAATTACTTTTTTGGTAGGCCAATTATATTAAATTGATAATTTTTTAGCATTTATTTATCAGATATTAGAACAAGTGAATAAATTATGCATGACAAGAAATATAATATGTTGACATTGTACTAATATGATGACATGGTACTAATGGGGCTTGCTATCCTAAAAATTATGATATTTTCTAATATAAAAATAATAATTGAAATATTGATACCGTTTGGAATGCTTGTCTTTATCCAAATAATTTCCTTTTTTTCATATTGGTCTTAGATAGTATATTAGCCATGCATTTGAATGTTCCCTAATCTAAGAATCACACTCATGCAAGAAGTAATATGAGGTTTCCATATTCAACCATGTATAGTTTTGAAATAAATATATTTTAACTCTATGATGTTGTAATCTCTTCTATTTTGACACATTTTGTTATATGTTTGCTTGTGCTCTTTATGTTAATTTTTTGTAGTATTTATTTCTTGGAAAATATGAATTATCAATTTGTAATGAGAATTTATAAAAAGTATAAATTTAACTAATTTGAAAGGGAAAACATGTTTTAATATGAAGTTACATTGTGGTCTAGAAATGTAAAATAAATAATGGAGAAGAAATATAGATGTGTTAGGATATTCTCATGGGGTCATTATATTTAAAAAATTAGGGACTAAAATTTGAAGAAATGCCAATGGCTTGGAACCTTTGACACTGTAGAAGAATCTACTAATGATTATGATATAATTGTTATTGCAATGAGACGTGATATTATATTCACAATTTGTTTTACATCAATTACAAACCATGCAACCTATTGTGCAAGGAACCTTTTGTTGCATTGTCTACTTTGGGACCTAGGTGTAAAAAAATAAATAAATTTAAGGATAAATTGCTCAAGAAATTGACCTCTCAGTAGTACAAGGAAACAATTCAAGCTGATACTTGTGCTTGAGTTCTTATATGTTCAAACACTCTATAAATGATAGGTCATATAGAGGTGTTACAAAACACCATTGGGATCACTATTTTGTAGAAACGTGAGATTTAAAATTGAAGGACAATGGTTTGAAAGTTTTAATATAGTGTAAAAAACTATTATTGTCTACAATATGATTGCCATATCTATGAAATGTAACATGTCAATTATAAGTATCATGTGTTAAATTATAGCACTTTTTAAATTACTCTTTTTTAAAACAAAAACTATAATATTTTTTAAAATCAATATACTTAAAACTAACATCATCATTTAAAACTATTATTAAATGATTGATAATCATAATATTTATAATTCTTGTAAATAAATATTACCCAAAATAATATAAATATAGGACAATTGATCATTAAAACTATACATATTTATACTACCAACCATTCAATAATACCTATTAATATTATTACTAATGTTAAACTCAAACTACATGTATATAATTATGCATAACAACTAGTGATAAGCCTGGTTGGTAAGGCAAGACGTGTAGGTAAATGTCATATTCAAGCCGTCTTTGAAGAACAAAAACAGACGATCACGTTCCCATCAAATGTTAGACAAGTTGAGTAAAGTGAGACAAATTACATTAATTGTTTTCCAACTGACTTTCAAGGTTCGGAATTCATGATTGAAAATTGACAAGGCTAATTAGAATGGTAGATATTTTGTCTGCTTTTCAAGAAGACGGCACTACTTGCTGAAACTTTGAAAAGCCTTTCGATGGCATTCAATGTAAAGAAAAGACAAAATATTAAAAAAAAATAGGATGGAGCTTAGGCTAATAAGTAAAATATATATATTGATATTAGAGATTTAAGAAGATAATTATAAAACAATTTTTTATTGTACAATTTTTAATAAATGTATGATTGTGATATGGAATCTTATAATATTGCAATAAATCTATATTTCTGACATATGAAAAAGGCTTTGAGCTTACATATTTTACTTTTCTGAAAAAAAGTTATATTTGTGATGTATGAAAATATCCATATTTGTGCTAGATAGAAATATTAATGCATCCATTGCATTTATTTAATTTTATTAGTTTAGTCAATTAATATATAAAATTAAATAATTAAAGTAACAATCCTATAGTCTATAATTAATTTTTTATTTTAAATAATTCTGAAACTGTCATATATCTTTCTTTCTCTTGGTTTATATTGGAAATGTAAAAAAATTATTTTTTTCTTTCTTATAAATTATATGTCCAATGCATTTAATACAAATCAAAGTTTAACTCAATTAATGGCTTGAATGACATGAGCACTATAATATATATCATAATAGTCATTTTCTTGTGGGAGGTGGTAGGGTAAATTAATATGAAAATGGATTTTGGCTTTAATAAAATTACATTGTTGACTTTAAATTATTTTGTCTCCTTGAATGATATTTCTAATGTCACTAAATCTATACATCAAGATATGCTTAAATAAAATTTAATATTTATTTTTAGGTGATAGTTATATATTGTAACAACTTTTAATAGGAAACTTCTCTCATGTTGGAATTGTATTGCCCATTTTAATACCCATAACTGCACATGATCCTTTCTATTTTTTATTTTTCTTGAATATCATTGGTTAAAAAATTTAGGCGATAAGGGCGGATTTTACGGAATTGAACATAACATTTTTATTTTGCAATTTTTTTGGCTTTTTTTGAGGCATTTTTTTTGCCACTTCTTATTAAATGTTTGCACATCCAAAAATGCAACAATTATGACAAAGTTAAAACTGAAAATTGTTAATTTTTAATTACACATAAGAAATTTTAATGGTGAATTGTGCTCAATCATCCTCAATCATTCACAAAAAATTGCACATCCAAAAATGCAAAAAATATGACAAAGTTAAAACTAGAGATTGTTAATTTTTAATTACGCATAAGAAATCTTCACCGTGAAGTGTTCCAATAAAGTAGAGTGATTTAAAGCAAATAAAAAAATTATAGTGAAGGCTGAATACACATTAATAAAATGAAATTTAAGTTTTGAATTAGGTTTAATTTTAAAATGAAATTTAATTTTTGCAAATATTGTGTTGATTTGATTATTTATTTGCTTTATGATTGGTTATTCAGATTTAAAAACAATGCAATTCAACTCAAAAATATAAAAAATAAGCATGTAAAATATTTTATGATTTTTTGAAGTTAGAATTTAGTATGATTTTAGAAAATGAAATCATTTGGATGCAAAGAAATAATTTTTTTTCTTTTATATCTAATTTTTCATTTCTTAATTTATTCTCAAATTATAATTAGTTATTGTTGAATTATTTTGGAAGTAATATTTAGTTTTATTTAATTATATTAAATATAGTAGAATGATCAACCATTACAAAAGCTCACTGTAGCAGCATGAACCAGTTGTGCATTGTATGCATTGCAAATAATCCCCGCACACACCAAATTAGACCTTTACAGATGTATCAAACATATACATTAGACAGGATGTTGTTTTATTTAACTTATTTGTATTGAATAATTAATATAATTTAACTAATTATTTTTAAAAATAGATAATAAATGTTTTATAAATTTTTAAAATTAAAATTTAGTTTAATTTTAAAATTAATTCTAAGATTTAAAAATATTTTGTTGATTAGTTTTTTAATATCATTAATAAGTCTTACCCTAATAATACTTCATTTCACATAGAAATAGAATTCTAGATTTAAATACTTATTTGTGTAATATACATATACACACACATTGTGGTGACTTGATTATTAATTTACTCTATGATTGGTTATTCAAATAGAATTCTAGATTTAAATACTTATTTTTGTAATATATATACACACACATTGTGATGACTTGATTATTAATTTACTCTTTGATTGGTTATTCAAATTTAAAGAACAAGATACCTAATTGAACTCAAAAATACAAAAGTAGGCATACAAAATAATTTCTGATTTTTTAAAGTTAGAATTTAATGTAATTTTAAAAAATAAAATAATTTGGATGCAAAGAAAAAATAATAGAAAATTTAGCCATATATATATATTCTTAATTTATTCTAAAATTATAATTAATAATTGTTGAATTATTTTAAAAGTAAAATTTAGATTTAATTTAATTTATTTGTAGTAGATAATTACTATAATTTAAATGATTATTTTCAAAATTAAGTAATAAATACTTTATAAATTTTAGAAATTAAAATTTAGTTTAATTTTATAATTAATTCTAAGCTTTACAAATATTGTTGTGATTTGATTAATTATTTCTTATGATTAATAATTCTAACTCTAATAATATTTCATTTCGCATATAAATATAATTCTAAGTTAAAATACTTATTTTGGTTTGTAATATTTTTCATTAATGCCAAATTTATAAACTAAGATTAAGACATTAATAATTCTAACCCTAATAGTACTCAATTTCACATACAAATAAAAATATATACTAACTTTCTTTGTTTAATATATTTATCATTAATGTCAAATTTATAAACTAATATCAAGAAATAAATAATCTTAACCCCAAGATTTATACTAGAACTCTAATTGAACCCTAAACCTAACCCTAATTCAACCCTAACAATAGGATTTAATTATAGTTAGGGTTAGAGCAAGAATTTAACTATGATTAGTTTTAGGGTTAGAATTAGGATTAGGGTAGGATTTAATTATGATTATAGTTAGGGTCAGATTTATAAGCTAATATTAAGATATTTACAACTCTAACCCTAACCTAACCTTAATCTCCATCCTAGAATGCTAATTAAAGCCTAATTGAACTGTAACAATAAGGTTCAATAAGAGTTAGGGTTAGGGTTAGAGTTCAAGTAGGTATATGGTTGGAATTAGGGTTCAGTTACCTAGTTAGGGATAACATTCAATTAGTGTTATGATAAGGGTCAAGTCCAAGTTACAGTTGGGGTTTAGTTAGAATTATTTTGGTTAATCTTACAATTGGGGTTTAACTAGAATGTTAATTGAACCCTAATTTAACCCCAACAACAAGGTAATTAGAGTAAGGATTTAGGTTCATTTAGGATTCAATTAAGGTTATGATTACTGTTTAATTAGGGTTATTAGGGTTAATGTTAAGTTAGGATTAAAACTATTAATCTAGAATAAAACTTGGAGCTAAGGTTAGGGCTATGGTAAGTGGTAGGGTTAGGCTTAAATTAGGGTTCAATAAAGGGTAGGGTACAATAAGGGTATAATAATATTGGTTATTTTTTAAGTCATGACCATGCTAGATGCCAATTTGGTTTAAAACATTGCTTGTCGAAGCCCACAAGACATTTATTTTTATATACCTTATATATTGTTCAGATTTTTTTATCATTGTGTTTAACCTCTTGAGAATGCTTTAGAGTAAAGTACACCTTGCAAATCAACCTACACCTCGAGAACCATTCAATCTCTCAAAAATTGAATTTTATTCTGGAATGATTATCAAATTAGATATGTCCTAAGCATTTGATAAGTTGACTTAGCAACTTCTATACTACATATACCTCTTGTCAACTTCAACCAGGGGTGTACTAATTGCATAATGAATTGTCTTCTTTTTCAATTCAATTAATCATCCCCCATAGGGTCTTCTTCAACAAGAAGGGGATTAAGTTAAAGAGACCCATTATCATGTATTTTTTCCATAAAAAATGGTAGAGGCCCTTAGTAGAAAACTTATAATAGCTAGTATGCTACAAAAATTTACATGACTACCAATTCTAGCATCGCAAGCCAATACATACAGTTTGAAAATGTTACCTGACTTACAAGATAGATGATTTTCTAGAGGAAATGTAAATAAAGATAACTTTTCAATTTGTTTCAATGCCCAGTGTGGAGTATCCAAAATTTATTGTTAATTCTAAATATGATATTGACATATATCATTGAATTGAGATTTGATAATACTGTTCTGATTCATTGATGATAATTATTGGATATGTTTGTAAAATTTGGAGATTTGTGTTTGACTACAAAGAGTTATCTCTTGTGATTTATCAGCAAATTATTATTTCTATTCATGGGCTTCGTACACAAGATAATATATTTATGCATTTCTTGCAGAGTCTATTCCAATTAACATAACAAAAAGCTTCCAATTTTGAAAAGAATATAATATAGAACCAAATAGCAATGAAAATCCAAAACAAATATTGTCAAGAGTCTATCTCATTTAGCTTTTATTTAATCTTTCTATTTATGTCTATGATTTCCTAAAGTTTGTTTGATCATCCAAATAAAATGTTGATGGATATATAACACATTTAGTGCACTCATGCCCTAGTTCATCATATTTGGAAGAGAGCATTCCCATCTAGAGATGACCTTAGAATATGGTTATGACTTATCCAGAGATAGTTATGTCGACAAAAATTCAAATGAGACAAGCAAATCTAGAAGCTACGGGTATACAAATCAATATCTAAGTTAAACAATTAATACCCTAGACAAATATTAGTTCACATAGTGATGAGTCCGCAGTACAAAATTGTGATTCTAGATGGTAGGCTTATAACTATACTATCCTAGAAATGCATGAGAATTGTGTGGTCACCTTGAAAGGAATAGAATAATTTGAATCATCAATTTCTTGAATCATTATGGTTGAAGTATCTATGTTTCCACCACAATATTGAGTAAAAATTGTCACATGAAGAGCAAGTTCTTTAAGGGTAAAATATTTTCAATCCAAAGAGTAGCATCAAAATTTTGGTTATGAAGGATAATTTTAAATTTTATAATAAGGTTATTTAAAATACTAATTTTTTTTTCTTGAGAATTAGTTGTGCCAGACTTTCAGCTTACACTTTATTTCGAAGGTAAGGAAAAACAACATTAATAGTTCAATTCCAGGAAGATTTCTATTATTCACCCTGGTCTTGTCAAGCTCATCTTTGAGCATTTCCAAAATTTACCTGCTTTGCCTAAAAATATTGTTGTTGGGGATTTGGATGATGAGGATACAAAAAGTAGTAGGGAGAATGATCCTCTGGCCCCTCTTGCTTTTGTTGTTGTTGATTCTAAAACCACTACTCCCTAGTCCCTTTCTTGTCAGAATATCCTTGTGGATTCTGCTCCATCGTCTTGTCTTAATCCTTAGCCTCCGCCTGGTTGCCCTATCCTGGGTTCTGCTCCGTCGTCTTGTCTTAATCCCCAGCCTTCACCTGTTTGCCCTACTCCAGGGTTAGTCTCTGGGTTTAAAGGAACCTCGGTTATGAAATTAGTTTCGTACTCTGGGAATTCTCTGGAAATTCATTCTAAAAAACCTATAGACAGTAAAGAATCGGGTCCTAGTGCCCCTGTGTCTAGTCGATTTGTTAATACCCCTAAAAGATCTCTGAATCTAGATGAAATTAATTCTACCCTGAGTAACTTCAGGCCTGAGGACATTATGTGTGTGGAAAAAAAAGTACAGATGGCCTTTTCACTATTCTTAAGTGGGCCCAGAAGGAAGTTTGTGATTTGAATGGCCATAATAGAGATCTCAACAATAGAGTAATGGAGTTGGAGCAGAAGGTCAGCTGGGGCCGTAATGAGACTGATGGGTAGGACAACCCCTTAATGGAGAAAAGACAACAGTTGCAGGAGGAAAGATTGATCAGGCTGGAGAGCAATATGTCTAAGATAGGACAAAATATCAGGGCCACTGTGGCGCATAATCATAAAATTGCCAGACACAACACCATTATCATTAATGCTATGGTGGAAAAGATGGAAAAAAATCAAAAGGGATCGCTGGTTGTGGACTTGGATGCGGACATAGGTTGTACCAGTGCTATTGTTGAAGGGATTTTGACTCGCACCAGGGCTAACACAAAGAGGAAGACCCCTGCTTCTCCACATATGGTTCAAATCCTCAAGCAGGGGTTACAGGATATGAGTGAAGTTGAAAAGGAAGCCGAGGAGCTGATGAACATCTTGGATTAGTGCTGTTGTGGTTGTTTCTAGCTTTTTGGCGGTCCCTTTTTGGACCTTGTTGTCTCTTTTTTTGGCTGTCGTTTCCTTTTTGGGACAGCTATCTATTTATTCAGACTTTTCTTGCTCTATCTTTGTTTATTTAAACTTTGTGGTTTCAGGTCCCTGTAAAACCTATTTTTTCCTTTTCAAAAACAATAATAGTTAAATGTCTTAAAAAAAATTTGTCAAAAGAAATGGGTAGATTTGAATTTTCATGGATCACTTTTTACATACTCTACAAGAAATATCATCATCTTTATTTTCAACTGAAAAAGGATCTACAAAAATACATATCTATAAATTTATAAGTACAAATGTTTAGTCTATAAATAAATACACATTGATTAATGGTGGACTACATTTTCTATTCTTAAAGAAGTGTTTGACATGTCAGAATATGGGCCATATTCTATTGAATAGCTCTAAAATTTGAAACATAGTAGACAATATTTACTTTTAAGTATTAATTTAAAGTTTTAAACCATGTTTCCACAAAAAAATTATGTAGACCATAGCTACTCAAAATAGAAAGAATTTCCTATAGATTTTACTCATGAAGCATATATTTTTCTTGTTGTTGTAGTAGGTGTGCCAAATTTGGTTTGCTGGTGATTGGCTAAAACTTGGTGCAATACTAATTGATCTAGGCTTAAATTTCATAGAGGTATGGCACCTTCTAACTACCTTTTTCAAAAAAAATTTGTAAGTAAAAGATGTGTTAATATATAGCAAATTAAAACTATTGCTTCCACTTTTGTAGGATCCTATTGCTAAAAGAGAATACCAATTAGTCAGTCATGTTTCCTATGAAGAGGCTTCAAGAATAACTTCAACAATTAATCCTCTACCTTGTGGTCTTAGTCCAATGACTATTGTAATGCTTTTTTCCACTACTCTACAATCAACAAAATAGGCATATGGGTTAAAATGAGATTTTTTATGTTTGATCTAGGCCTTTTGCAATACACTTCACATATAAGTTTTATGAGGCTTATAAATGAGTTATCTATTAGTGAATGGAATAAAAAGATCATTTTCTATTGTAAGGCATTTTTTGGAGGCATTAGGAACCTATAAGAGGACTTAAGACTATACGCTTTCATTTTGATTTGTGCATAAAACTATAACATTTAAGTAGGTTGGTTATACATGACTCTACATACAATGAAAGTTCTAAAGATCTTTGCTTTTTTAAAGAGGATTCTTATCATATATCTTGAATGGTTAAGGAAATCTTTGAACTCATTAATATTTTCTTAATGTTGGCAACATGTAAATTGTGTTTTCTTCATGGCTAAAAGCACAACCAAAGCATCTTAGAATTTTGAAGTGAGCAAAATTCTTTTGTTATAAGGATCATTTTATAATGGAAGAAAAAGTTGACTCTATCAACATGATCAAATTCCTAAATTTAGGTGACAACTACTTTATCCTGGCCAATTGTCCCTAAAACATAAAAAAAACAAAAAATACAAAAAAAACTATTCTAAAACTTTCTCGCAGGAACTTCGCTGCTTTGCAACTCTTCTTTTTCATGTTCTAAAACTAAAAATCAATTGCAATAAAAATATACTAAAAATAAAGCTAACTACAATTTACCAAATAAATTAACACTATCTAACCATATTCACTAAATCATGGGCACTAGTCAAACACAATGCGTCTCTTATTTAGATATTCATAAATTATGGGAAATTCATAAGTGTTCTTGAGGTTACATTTATATCTATATTTTATTTAAATTAAGATATATCTTTAGTTTTGACATAAAAAACACATTTTTTTTAGTCAATTTGATGCATTTTATCATCATTGAGAAAATATGTGAATTAAGTGGAATTGTTACTTTTGAGTTAGTAGATGATGTCAAAACATATTAGTGTTTGCACTCTATGAAATGGTATGATAATTTCTAAACTTATTCATGATTACCAAATTTAGAATAAATATATAATAAAAATGATTAAGTCATTTAAATGAATATATTTTTTTACATAATTTTTGTATTTAAGATTTTATTTCATAGATTTGTTGGGTGAATTCATGATTGTTTGATCTTATGATGTCTCAAATATGTTTGAATCAAAAGGTCTCAAATTTACATTTATTATATTTTCTAAAATAATCATATTTAAATAGTCATATATAATGAGGAAATAATAAAATCTTGAGCTTAGATTTAATTCTCTATTCAATAAATTTTCATTTAGATGGAGATAAAAACTATATTTCGTCTTCACCAAAATTAACATGTTTCATTTAGCCAATATTTTGTATTTTGTCATCCTTGAACAAATGTGCTATTTAAGTGTAATTGTTACTTATGTGTTAGTAGATGAAAATGAAATATATGAGCTTTTGTGCTCTATGGAATTATATGATAATTTCTAATATTATTCATCATTACATTATTTAGAAGAAATGCATAATAAATGAGATAAAACCATATGAATAAATATATTATTTTTTATGTAGTTTGTATTATTCTTATACTTAATATTTTATTTCATGAAGAAATCATTACTCTAGATAACATACTTAGTAGCTCCAAGTTTTATTTTTCTTTTTGTTGTTGTTGTTTAGAATTCAAGTTTTGAGGACACTCTTTGTAGGTTAAAAAGTAAGCTATGTCAAAATAGCATTCATCAATTGAATCAACAAAGAATACCACTAGTAAACCTTCAATATTTAAAATTCTAATTTTGTAAACTTTAATTTATTTTTGTTCTTCACTACCTTCTGAAAGAGGAAAAAATGACTATGTGCAAGTGCAAAGTGTGACTCCTACCTCAAAGCATAAATGGAAGACAAAAAAGACAAATTATGTAACTCAAAAGAAATTATACCTTCCACGATTACTTTGATTGCTCCAAATGATGGTGTGTTGTTATTGTTTTGATGTGTTAGGTTTATCTTACAAACTCCTCAGTACAACATCATATACTTAAAAAAAGAGTTTTTAATGGAGATTCTTGATGATGGCCTAGATTTATAGATTTGAGATGAATAAGATTAAGGGCCCATATATGATCTTGGATTGGATGGTAAATGTTGATTAGATTTCATGGGGGAATGAGAAACTTACAAGTGGTGATTTAGGAGAGGTTCAAATAGATAAAAAATGGATTGAGAGAAATGAAGGGTTGATATTATCTTAAGTTGAATGGGGAGTGGAGATTGAAATATCTCTCATATATGAGAAGAATCATGGGGATGTATGATTGTGTCAAGTGATTGATCTAATACATGTACAAGAATCACATGTGGATGTGTGATAGGACATAAAAGATATATCTTAAATGTGTGAGAATCATGTGTGGAATGAAGGGTGTATATTTTATTTGGGTAATGGATGGTGAAGATTCAAACTTGATTCAATTTTTGATTGAGAAGTAGATGGTTGAGACTTGGTTAAGAAAATTGATGGATAGGATTAAATGTTTGTTTAACTTTGGATTAGTGACTTGGATTTATTTTAATTTTAAATTGATGATGTGATTTTATTATTTCATTAATGATGGATTAGACTAAGATTTGGGAATTTAGGCTAATTAATCAAATAATTAGATTATTTAATCAATTAGGGAAATTTATATAGAATTTTATTTAAATAAGTGATGGATGGAATGTGAAAGATTAAACCTAGCTAATTAAAAAATATAATTTATTGAAATAATTAATCTTGAGATGATGAGATTGTGGTTACGATGGTCCTAATAGGTGTTGAAAGTGGTGAAAGTTGCGAGTAGTTTATTTAAGGTATCTACATTTTTCTCCTCTTTGAAAATGTTTCATGACTAAGAAAAGTGGCATCAATTCAAAGAAGAATAAAATATAAGCATTTGGTGAGATTAAGGGAGAAGGCATGATAGCCTATTTAGTTGAACTTGATAATGGAGTTAGTAAATGGATATTGCTAAGGAATGCCCCGTAAGTGAGTAAGTAGGTAGAAATAGCATGGTTGGTCTCTTGAAAAGATAGGATTGTAAAGTGGTAAGGGAGGGGAGAAATTTGAAAAATGAAGGGGAGGAAAAAGGATTCAAGTGATGCACCAAGAATTCAGGTATTGATTTTAGGATAGATTGATAGTTGGTTTTCGATTTCATTGATTGATTATAGATACCTCAATTCTTGTAGGGTCTTTTGATGTCGTATGATGATTGTTGGTGATTGCAACTATATGTGAGGAATCATTGAGAATATTGCAAATGTGTTGGGTAAATTCTTTACTATCGCACTAGATGTGATACTCCAAGGTATAAGGACCAAGGTGACAATGTCTCAAGTGAAGGAGGGACTAATATTTGAGTAGGTATATGACCTAATGCACCATGAAATGGAAGATCATGTTGGAGTTGGTCATGATGCACCCCAAGGATCAACATATAAATATAGGAATAGTAAGAAACACAAAAGAAATCATATAAAAATAAATAAGGCAAACAAGATCATTTCATTGCTCAAGCTAGAAGAAAAATATTGATTTGATGATGATGAATCTTATGTTAGTGCTTTTAATTTGGGAATGGTATATAATCCCAAGAAAAAAATGAGGTTTGGGAATGATATATCCCTAAATAATATGAGGTTTGGGGATGACATATCCTAATAAGAATATAATTATTTCTTTAGAAATAAACAAGGATGTAGCCAAATGAAGAAAAAAATTATGGATACTTTTGGATTGGTTCAAGATGCTCGGTAAAATTTATATATGTGTGTGTGTGTGTGTGTATGTATAAATATATATATATATATACATATATACATATATATATACATATATATATATACATATATACATATATATATATACATATATATATATACATATATATATATATACATACATATATATATACATATACACACACACATATATATATATACATATATATAAGGTGTGGATGACATTGTTGGGATGGTTATGATAGATTATAACTAGGTATTTGGAGTTCTTACGCATGGATTGATTGATCACATAGGATTTGGATTACTTTTGGATTTTCATTGTTAGGAAAATGAAGGTGTCTCAACCTTTGATTTTTCTTAGCATTGATTATTTAATGTTGATAATTATGCCATGTCAACTTGTGAGTTACAACTTGCATTTTCTATTTTCGAGGAGTCAAGTTGGAAGTTACCAATTATAGATGGAGTTGTGCATGAAGGTAATTTCTATTTCATGTCGAGTTTGCTTGGAATATGAGATTTGGAGGTGCACCTATATTTTGGAAAGTTTCATTTTCTTGTGTAGGTTTAATGACAATTGGCAGTTGCAGTATTACATGTGTACACAATTGGAAACTTACCATTATGGACATGTAGTGTTTTTGGTGGTTTCCATGTTGCATCTTCAAACTTCAGTGTTGAATTTTAGAGATTTCTAACTAATGCATTGTAAGATCATATATATTGAACACTTGTAGATTGGAGTTGTATGTTTCTATTATATTGAAGTATCGTTATGTTGCCATAACTTGTTTATTGTTGCTAAATAATATAATTCAGCCATGTTTTGGAGTGGGGTTTTTATCCCAAAATGGTTTTTCCCATGTAAAATTTGTGTTATGATTTTCATTATTTATCTATTTATGATATCTATGTGCATCTAAATTTATAAAAAATAAAGATTTTTAAGAAAATTTTGCAACTCTCTCCTACTTAGGTCGGTGTAGGAAGCATCTTTCGCATACTCAACTTCCTTTCAGTTGGTATCAAAGCCTAGCCAAATTTGATTCTATTGTTGGGTTTGAAGGGTTTTTTGAGTTGATCTAAATATTTCAGTAGAACTTTTGTAGAAGGGTGTTTTGTGACCTTGTTGCAAGAAAAAGATGTAAAGCACATTTGAAAGAATTGAGACAGAGAAGTTTAATGGTGGAAATTTTGATTGTTGGAATTGTGAAAAATTTGGTCATTTCAAAAAAGAGTTCAACGAAGAGAAGAAGAAGAAAGACAAAAAGAATTTCTCAGATTTTGAATATGATAAATCCTCTCAAGATGATGTAGATACTTTTGTTTTAGCCTTAGCAACACATACATCAGAAGATGTATGGTTGATAGATTCAGGTGCTTCCTTGCACAGGACCTCTCATAGAGGATGGTTCTCAAAGTATGAGGAGTATGATGGTGGGAAGGTGTATCTGGGTGATTAATTTCACTTGAATAGTGGATGCTATGTAAGAGTCAAAATAAGATTCCTTGATGGACGAGTGAAGGGGATTGATGGTGTCTTACATATCTTGGGTTTGGTAAGAAACTTGATTTTTGTGTGTAAATTGATTGATTTAGGAGTGCAAGTTGTTTTCTTAAGTGGAGGATGCAAGATGACAAGAGGATCTATGGTGTTGGCTAAGGGTGTTTGGATCATTACCTTGTTCAAGATAGATGCATGCATAGTTTAGTGTAATAGTTTCTCTCACAAAGCAAATAAGAAATCTTTGGATTCTTCATCCTCATCGTTAGATCATGTAGAGAAGAAGTTTTTTGCAACTACATATGATTTTCATGCATTTTGGGTACTTAAGGGTGCTCATTCATTATAAATGAAGCTTCATGTGGAGAAGAAAATACTATGGCATCAACAACTTGGTCACATTGGTGAGAAGGGTCTTAGAGCCATGAAATCTAAGAACCCTATTGAAGGCCTTGATGATTTTAATCTCGAGTTTGACTTTTGTGAGCATTGTGTATATGTAAAGAAACATTATTTTTCATTTCAATTCTCATAAGTCTCATGGGGTTTTGGACTATGTGCATGTAGATGTGTTTGGTCTTGTGAATGTTCCTTTGCTATCTAGATCTATGTACTTTGTCACATTCATAGATGATTACAATAGGACATTTATTTATTTTCTGAGAATAAAAGATGAAGTATTTAGTCAGTTTAAGGATTTTAAAGCTCTTTTAGAAAATAAAACTAGTAGAAAGATTATGTTTTTGAGGACTGACAATGGCAGTGAATTTTCTTGGCAGAATTTGACAAGTTCTATAAAGGGCATGAGATTGAGATACATAAGATAAATCCATACACCCCACAACAAAATGGAGTTATGGAGAGGATGGATGAGATGCTAACAGAGAGGGATAGGAGTATGTTGAGTGGTGTTAACCTTGTGCAAAAATTCTGGGCTAAAGTTGTAGCCACTGCATGTTATCTAATCAACAGATCTCTGACATCAACTCTTGTTGATAAGATAGCCATAGAGATGTGGTCTAGTAAAAATCCTTCAATGAGACATCTCAGAGTATTTGGTTATGAAGCTTATGCTCATGTTCCAATTGAGAAGAGGTCTAAATTGGAGAACATGGTAGTTAAATGTATCTTCATTAGTTTGGGGTCGATGTGAAGGGGTATAAGATTTGGGATCTAGTGGCCCAAAATGTTCTCTATAATAGAAGTGTGATTTTTAAAGAGATGGAATCTTCGATAGTTGTGTTGTAGGCAGAGAAAGAGGAGAAATATAATAAGGTAGTTCAATTTCCACTTACTTCGATGAAAGAACACCTACATACTCCTATTGAACTTGACGATGAGGAGAGTTTCAGAAACTATGAAATTTCTAAGCAAGAAGAAGAAGAATGTCAACCTCAAAAATTTATGATGTCTACCAGAGATAGGTGAAAACCCGTCGTTAGGATATTCACTTGAAATTTTTGGTTATTCATTGTTGGATTCCAATTGCATTTTTCTTTGATTGCTAACACTGTGTCAATGAGGCTAGGATTGTTAGAGAGGCTATGGGTATGAGTGATGTAGATTCCTAGATGAAATCCATGGATGAAGAAATGGTTGCATTGAAGAAAAGTTATACATGGGATCTAGTACCTTTTATTGAAGGATGGAAACTCGTTGGATGTAAATGGGCGTTCAAGAGAAAATTTGGTCTAGATAGCAGTGTTGAAAATCATAAAGCATGGTTGATCACTAAGGGGTATTCTCAAGTAGAGGGAATTGACTTTGGTGAGATTTTATATCTTCTTGCAAAGATGACATCTATTTGATTCCTATTATCACTTGCAACAACTGTGTATGACCTAGAAGTGGAATAGATGGATGTGAAGACAACATTCCTTCATGGTGACTTGGAGGAAGACATTTATATGTAACAAGCAAAGAATTTTGTGGTTAAAGGTAAAGAACTTCTGGTATGGTCTTAAGCAATCTCATATGATGTGGTACTAGTAATTTGATACCTACGTGTTTTTGGGATCTCTGAGATCTAAATCTAATCATTTTGTATATTAGAAATCTAGTAATTGTTGCATTCTCATAATTTCATTATACATAGATTATATGTTGTTTTGGGGATGGTCAAATTTTCATTTAAGATTTAAAGCCTCATTTGTTAGCACAACTTGAGAAGAAGGATCTGGGCGTAGTGAGGTATATTCTAAGGAAGGATAAAAGAAGAGATAGAGCCAATAGAAAGATTTGGTTAATCCATAGCAATTATGTGAATCAATGTTGGAGAGATTCAACATGACAACTTGTAGACGGGTATGTGCAGGATCATGATGGGCCAAAAAGTGGCAATATGATTGGTATGTGGCTGACGACTTTTTTTTTTACCCAAAATTGTTGAAATGAAAAGGGTTTTTAAAGGAGATTCTCAGCTTTCCACCATTATAAATTATGTTTTACTTTGAATTTAATAAGTAATTATTATTCATTTTCTATTCAAATTATGACTAAAGTCTTGATTGATAGGCTGATTGAAAAACATCTATAGATTTCAAATGGTATTACATTTTTGAATCCAAAACATGCGTCACATTCTATGCTTATACTTAGGATTAAAAAAATGAATTTCATGAATTTTGACCAAGTTAAGGTGGTCGACATACAAGTTTTATATTTTTTAAAAGTTGTAATAAAAAAATCATAATTAATTATTTACTTGGAAAAAATTACAAAAATATATGCATCACATTGGGACATGAGTTCTACTTATATCTAAAAATATTATAATTTATTGTGGTTAGAGTGGTCGGACAAACACCTACTTCTTATTTAAAAATTTAAGTACTACTACATTGAAATTTCAAACCAAATAGATTTTTTTAAAAAACCTAGTAGTTTAGAAACTACATTCAATTTTCTACAGATTCTATTCTTACACAATTTTGAAATAATATAGATAACTTATTCAAATTTTTACGTCAAGTTGCCTAACTCTGATTTTTCTAAATTTTTTGCCACTTAAGGGCCTATTTTTTCCATGATGATCTTGCACATACTCAGACAATTAGTTGTTCTTGTAATGTAGGGGATGAAGCTTTATGTGGAGGATTTTCCAAAACCTCCTACTAAGATGGAGGACATGACTAGTGTACCATATGTGAATATTGTTGGGAGTCTAATGTATGTTATTGTTTGTATGAGGCTAAACATTACCCAAGTAGTGGGAGTCCATAGTTAGTTTATGGCTAATCCTAGATGGCCACATTGGGCTGTAGGTAAGAGAGTGTTTAGATACTTTTAGGATACTTCTAAGTATGCCCTATGTTTTCATGGTTATCCTACTACAACTCGACATTCAGTTTGTATTCATGGGTTTTTGGATTTTGATTGGGTAGGAGATATTGACATTAGAAGATCCACCAGTAGATATTTATTCATGATTTTTTGTGATGCTATTATTTGGATGAGTAAGTGGCAGGTTGTAGTCATTTTTTCCATAATAGAAGCATAGTACATGGCATCAACTCAAGCTTGTAAGGAATCCATTTGGCTTAATAGATTGTGTTATAATATTGGTTTTCATGAAGGGACGATTACTATCTATTTTGATAATCAGAGTGTCATTTGCTTCACAAAGAATCCTACATTCCATGCTATAACAAAGCATATTGATATGTAGTTTCATTTTCTTCATGATATTGTGGAAGATGGGAAGGTTAAATTGGAGAAGGTTGACACCTTGATGAATGTTGTAGATGCATTGACAAAGCCATTGGAAATATAGAAGTTTAGATGGTGTTGAGAGTCTATGGGACTCACGACCTCTAGTAGTTAAATTTTGTTACTTGCATTAGCTTTTCAAGAGTGTTCGAAGAATGGGAGAATGTTAGAAAAATGAAGGTGTCCCAACCTTTGATTTTTCCTAACATTGATTATTTAAGTATTTAATGTTGATAATTATCCCCTATTGCCTTGTGAGTTACAACTTGTAGTTTCTATTTTTTAGGAGGATTCAAGTTGGAAGTTACCAATACAGGTGGAGTTGTGCATGAAGGTAATTTCTATCTCATATTTATTTTGCATGGAATGTGAGCTTTGGAGTTGTAGATAAATGTTAGCAGGTGCATCTTTTGCATGTGTAGAGTTAATGATTATTTTTAGTTACATTATTACATGTGTAGGAAATTGGAAACTTAACGTTATGCGTGTGTAGTGCTTTTTGTGCTTTCCATTTTGCATCTTCAGACTTGAGTGTTAGATTTTAGAAATGTCTAATTAATGCATTGTAAGCTCCTATATATCTAGCACTTGTAGTTTGGAGTTGTATGTTGTTGTTTTATTGAAGTATTGTTATAATGTTATGCTACTAGAATTACTCTGAAATTGAGAAGTGTGAAGAAACCTGCAAGAGAATAGCTCTATAATTATATTGTAACTTGTTTATTGTTGCTGAATAATATAATTGAGCTATGTTTTGGAGTGTGCATTTTCTCCCAAAATGGTTTTCCCAATGTAAAATTATGTGCTATGATTTTCATTGTTTATCTATTTATGATATGAATGTACATCTAAATTTGTAACAATTAAAGGTGTTTAAGAAATTTTTGCAACTCTCTCCTGCTTAGATTGATGTAGGAAGCATCTTCTGCACACTCAACTTCCTTTTAATCAATTTCTTGTGTTGCTATATTGATCTTGTAACTAATGTAATGGTTTTTCTAGTGGCTAATTGTTACCACTGGAATTGTACTCCCTTCTTGGAGATAGTACAATCATTTGTCTAATCTAGACCTATCTTGGGAACCCTTGCACTAATTACCCTTTAAATCATCATTTATAGGCCCCTAGGACCCATTATTTTGGATCTCAAGGCTCATTCCACTCAAAAATAATATAAAATCACTTAAATCCTGACAGAAAGAATTTAAAAAATTTAAATCCCAAAAAACCACCTCAAAAACCTTAGGTGGGACTCATTTTCCCAAGGTTCTCTACCTTGGGTGAATGAGTCCCCTTTGGTGAGACCCATTCGCAAAGGGTGACGAATGAGTCCCATTTGGGTCATTTTTCAAATTTGAGCCAGAAATTCATCGATTTAATTCAAATTTCCTGTGGATGTCAGCCTTTGAGGTCTAAATAAGGGTAAATTAGGTGTTAATTCCTATAAATAAAAGTTTCCAAATCATTTTCATCATATATCTAAGCAATCCAAGCATAATTCTAAGTCATTTTGAGCAAGAAAATTCAAGAGTCAAGTATTTAGAATCTTTGACAAGAGCATTCAAATTTCTATTTGTAGCAATGTTGAAGCTTTGGAGTAGCATTCAAGTGTTTTTGTAGGTCTTCAAGCTCACTTTCATCTGAGATCTAGCATTTTCAAGGGTTGATTATGGATGTCTATGGTGAATCATGAGGAATTCTAGGTTGGGGAGATGCAACTAGCCATCAAGCCAAGCCTAAGGACTTGTTTTCTAAGTGATTCCATCTTCCATTGTCACTCTAATTTCATTCTAAGGAAGGTTTTCATATCATTTACATTCATTTGAGGTGATTTAGGATCTCTGAAAGTGAGTCTTGCATCATTCAAGTTTCATTCAAGCATCTTATTCTTGCACATTACGGTAGGATTGTATCATATTTCAGATTTCTTAGTCTTAGACACACTTAAGGCCAGGGTTTTTATGCACATTCCATTGTTTCTTTCAAGGTTTAATTACCAGAATATGGGTTTGACCAAGGAAAATCCCCCATTAGAAAATCAAGTTTTATTTTATTTTGCAGGTACTTTCATAGATTTAGATCCAGAACTCAATTTGGGAAGAAAGTGCAGGTGTTGGAGTGTAGATCAGAGATTTCAATTTCTAAAAAAATAGAATAGGATTGATTTTCCATTAGTGGCAAATGATTCCCATTGAAGGTTTTTGTTAAATCTATTTGTAAATTCCAGTACCCTTTTTCACAAAACAACTCTCTTGGCAGAAACCCTGATCTGGGATTAATTCGCCCAGGTTGGCGAATGACTCCCAGTTGGTCCAAAAGTCAAAATTTTCAGAATTTTAGAGTCATTTCCAGTCTTTACTTCAGCCTCTACAAGTTTCCAGGTGCACGCTTCCTATTTGGCTTTTTTTTTCAACTTTACTTGTATTCAATTTATCTTTTTAGGTATTTTGCATATCACACTATGTTTTCCAACATTTTGTGTTTTCCAAGTTTAAACTTGGTGGTGAACCCCTTTTGTTATATTTAGTCCCTATGTCAACCCTATTGTTAGATTCTAATGTCCTTTACATTGAATTCTCGAGGGTTACCCTTGGGTGGAATCTTTGTAAAGTGGAAAATAACCTAAAGCAAAAATCCATCTTCCCCCCTAGTCTATTTTTGGAAGTTCGAATAATATTTGTCAATTAGCTAATAGCTAAAATTAGGGATTTAAAATTTTCCTAATAGTACAAGTTGTAAGTTGACCTAAATGACCACCTTTTTATAAAATTCTTTTTTAGTCTTGGTTAAATTGCTAGAAAAGATATTTTATTAAACTTTTAAAGTAAAAAATTTTCCACAATATTATATACCTAAATAGATCAAATTCACCTTGATTTTGTAAGTTATAGTGGAAAATGAAATTAATTCACTAACAATTTTATATAATTATTTCTTACATTAGGATCATATTACCATGTTTTAATCATTGCCATTTATTTTATTTATAATTGAATCATCAAGGTTATATTCCATGGGTTAAATTGTACCCACAGAGCACTAATTCCCATTAATGCTAAAACATTGTTTGGGTTATTGAAGATTTATAATCTAACTAGGATTAAATTCCATAGGAAAAAATGTACTTGTAGAGATCTAATATCCATGGGACCAAAAAAACCCCAAATTGTTAGATTATAAATAAAATAAAGGGTGGTGAAAAGGAATTTAGGGCTGATTTAGAATATTCAATGTTTGATTTCAAATATTAAGGAATTAAGGAATTATAGTCACATGCCCTACACCTTCAACTAGTCAATCACTACCATCCTTAGTCCCTTACTTTTACATAGGAATTTTTTAAAGAAAGGATTCACCATGGTAATTAATGAATTTTCTATTTTTCTCAAGGTTCACCAAGATTTTTTACACATTTATAGTGATTATAAAAAATCACATATAAAATTAATATTTTCCAAAAAAAAGGAAATATTCACCAATGGAAATTATATTTTCTTCCAAAAAGATGAAATATTCTCCAAGATTTTATATCCTTTTTTAGGGGAGTTCTTAAAGTTATCATTGAACTAATGATAAGGTAAAAACATGTCTAGGGATTAAGATGAAAGTGGATTAGATGGAATGGTTGAGGGATTGGGAGTTGGGATGGATTGAAAAAGGGGTTCAAGAGTGTAATGCTGAAAATTGCATACTTTACAATTTTGAATTCCATAACCTCCCCTTTAGCCTAATTAAATGTGATAATGCAATGTCCCTTTCAAGGTATAACTTTAATCATGTTCTTGACCCTTCAATTTTTGGCCATTAAAGTTAACTTTTGTTGTTGTTGATCATGCAATGTGTAGACATCTACACATTGTATGAATGTCTAAAAAGGATTCTTTCCTACGTAGCCATTGGGACGTTATACTTCCCATGTGCTTATGAAGTGTAACACCTCTGCAACTTGCAGGTGCACCAAAAATTCCCATTTGCATGCCTATATCCCATTCAAACTTCCTATTTTTTTCATTCTATTCACTCTATTCAATCTATCACTCATTTTATTTAGTTTATTTGATCTCTCTCATTCTTATTCATTCTACTTCACTCTCAAGAATTACTCTATTATTCTATCAAGATCTCTCATGTCTTGCCTCTCTACACCAATACTCTGGTTCTCTTGGTATTTCTTTGGTGTGACATACTCTTCCTTTTGGTATCACCATTTTGCTAAAGGAAGGGTAACTACATTCCTTATATATTCCATTATTATCTTCATGTTTGATAGCATATTGATATTCTAACTTGTCTATTATCTTTATCTTGACTATTTTATACTTATTTTCTAACTATCTAGCTATCTAGATATCTATAGAGGTGGGAACACCTATGTGGGGGTTTGACCAAGGTAAGCCCCTCAAACAACCCCAACCATTTTCCCATTTTTGTGTGTATAGGTGTTGAATTTGGAGCATTACGAGAGGATTCATTTGAGGACCTCTTGCAAGTCTCCTTTCCTCCTTTCCATTTCCATTATTTCTTTTCAACCTCATTTAGTTTATGTTTATTAGTGTTTGTAATGTTGGAAATATGGTTCCACCTTTCTAGAAGATGGAACATAAGGGGAAATGGGATCTTCCTATTTCTCTAATATCACATTCAAAGGGACCCCTAGAGATCTCCAACTATGGATGAAAAGAAGAAAAGAGATCTACAATAGGGGTGTCCGTGGGTAGGATTAGAGATTAAATGAGAGTTCACCACTAAGCTAGGGCTCTGGAAAATAATAAATGAATGCAAGGTGCAAAGTACCATGCAAAACCTAACCAAATGAACTAGGAAATGAAACTGAAATGTAGAATAAAAGATTGATTATGAACAAAAGGTGCACCTAGAAGAGTGATGATGTCAACAGAAGCTCCAAAACCCTACAAACCTTCTATTTGATGCCAATTGGGACTCATACGCGAGTTTGGGTGATTTAATCCTAGACTAGGGTTTTTGTGCAAAAACTAGAATATGATAGGTGATTATGAATCTCCTAAAATCCATAAAAATTCCTATACTAGGACTCATATGCCACAACTGGCGTATCAGTCCCACTTAGGTTTTTGAAAGGGTTAAGGCCTGATCCTACTCTCATAACTCTACTCTTTCTATCACACTTTGTTTTTAGATCTAAAACCCTGATTTGAAACCTGTAGGTGACCTTTTAGTGAAGATGAAAACCTTGTGATCAATTGATGACTTTCTTCAACCTTGCAACCTAACCTTCAAAGGCTATTCAAGCCTTGAAACACCTAGATATGCAATTACACATGTAGAGAGAGAAAAAAATGTTGATTTGTTAGTAAATGGGGGTTTTCCTTAGTCAAACCCCTTTTAGGTAATTAAACCAAATGATGATCTAATGAAATAAGAACATGAAACATGGATAACAATACCTTGAATGATTTCTTGTAAATTAGCAATCTAACATGAAGTGGCCATAAAGGATGTAGATCTAGATCTTGAAATAAGTGTAGAATAATGCTTAGTCTTGGATCTTGAATACAACATCACAACACTAGCTCAACAATTTTCTTGATGCTTGATAACCTTGACATGATGATGGATCTTGAATTTCTGCAACAATTGATGGAAAATTATTCCAATGAATGTCTTAGAAATGATCTTGAATGTTTTTTTAAAGTCTTGTAAACTCTTGTGATCATAAACATGCTATTAGGAATGCTCTCTTGAAAATTTTAGGTGAAAATGAATGAAATAACCTTGTATTTATACTTATTTATGTCAAATTTCCCAAAATTACATCACTACAAGTTGACATAAGATGCAGAAGGAAAAAATCACACCAAGAATTTGAATTAAATTTGATTTTGGGCCACATGGGACTCATACACCACAAGTGGTGTATGAGTCCCATTAGGCTTAACTATGAGAAATATTTTTAAAAAAATGCTTAGAATGATGCAAAATAAAGACCAGGGCCCAAAAACCTAGGTGGGACTCATATGTCCTGAAATATCAGAAAATGGATTTTCTTCTTATGGTTTAGGACATAGAGAAAACACACTTCACAATCATTTCATTCAAGGGAAACCCTAAATATTTCAATCTAAACTATGCAAAGGAGAAAGAGATCTTGCAATAGGGTTTTCCTAAGGTCTGATTGTAAACTAAGGAGGGGTTCACCACCAATCTAGGGCTTGGAAAGACTAATGAAATGAAAGATTTAATGTTTTTAAACCTAATACAATGCAATATTTCACTAAATGACCTACAAATGAATGAAAATCAGAATAGAAAGCTGCAAGATAAAAGGTGTGCACCTGGAAACTTAAAGATGACTATATGAAGCTCTAAGATGTTGAGAACACTAATTTTAAAGCCTGTTGGGATTCATACACCAGTCTAGTAAATTTAGTCCTAGATTAGGGTTTCTAGGCAGAAATTGAAATATGGCAAAAGGGTGTTTGGAACTACAAAATTTGAAAAATGACCTATACTGGGACTTATACGCCAGAACTAGCATATCAATCCAATTAAGGTTTTTTGAAACTTCAAAGCTTGAATCTCCTCTTCAATGTCTACTCTGTCCTTTCCAATTGATTTCTATATTTGAAACCTAAATTTGCAACCTATAGATGTCTTCCAATGATCGTTAATGGAAGGTGACAACTTTGACAACTTTCTCCAAACTTACTCTTCAATGTGTCTTCAACCTAGACCTTCAAATAACACACTAAATAGAGGTAAAACTGTTGGTTTTTTAGGAGATAGGTGTTTTCCTTGGTCAAACCCTATTTTGGTGATCAAACCTTTAAATGAAATGAAATAGGAATGGAGAATGATAAATGAACAAAATATAATGTTGCAACTCACCAAACCCTAGCAATAAAATGTTGCAAACATGTGTGAAATGGATCCAATGGATGTATATTTTGACTCTTGCTTGAATAGGATAGATCTTGACTTGAATCATGAAAACCTACATCACAATTGTTAGCTCAAAAACAAACATGATGCATGGTCACTTTGACATGAGTCTTAATACTTGAATAATGCTCTAAAACACTTGATAATCTACCCTTGAATTCTCTTGTAAACACTTGAATGCTCTTGTGAACTCAAATTTTCTATAATGATGCTCATCAGCTTGTTAGGTGTAAAATGAGTGAAAGAAACTCGTATTTATACTCAATTACATAAAAATTCCTAAAATTACAACACTATAAGCTGACATTAGATATAGGAGAATAAAATTATTCCCTCAAGATGAGTGAAAGAAACTTGGAAGGAGGTGGCCTCCCCTTAGGATGACTCATCTACTCCCCTCTCCCAGGAGGAGTATTGGATGAGCAATCCTGGCTTCTACTTGTTAAGTCAGATGATCCCTCCTTGGAATAGACCCAAGATTAGGATATCAGACCTCCCTACTAAACCTCCTGGACCTTGGTACTACCTGTATGGTAGAGGAAAAGGTCCCCATGGAGAGTCCTCTTTGTATTGACCTCCATGGCCTCTTATCGCTCCTACTCCTAAAGTAGTAAATAGGAAGAGACCTGGTGCCAAGGAACTTGAGTTGACTCCCCTTGTTTCTTCTCAACCTAATCCTCTGCTCCCATTCAGGAGTCTACTCCTCCACCGGAAATGACTATAGTGGATACTACTATGGCTGAGAAGGAGCCTTTCATTCCCTCGTAGCCTCCGACCTCCGGTTCAAAGAGCCGAAATAACTTCCTTGCATGTGAGCACAAGTGATGGTGAAAGGATCTCATGGCTAAGTAGGCTACCTTATAAAGGAAGGAAGAGGAGACGACTACCCTTGTATCATGGCCTCTTGTTGTGTCCTCCTGTCTCCTTCCCTCATCTTCCATTCATGCTAGCTCTGTATCGCTTCTAAATTCCATTATGAGTGCAAATTTTCTTGACCCTAAAAAGGTGTAGGTGTTCATCACTCCTTCAGTGGAGCCACCTCCGTTGATGTCCCTTCTAGATGTCTAGCCTTTCCTTAAGCCTGCAAATATGACAAACACCTCGGTCATATCTACTTCAATTATTTTCTCCATCTCTTCCTCCGCACTTCTTACCTCATCTGTGGGGAGTTTGCATCCTTCGACGAAGTAGAAGGTAGAAAGTAGTCCTTCTAGCAATGAAGTACATAAGAAGATCACACCTTCTCTAAAAGGTGGTCCCGCGCTGACTCGTTTTGTCCTAGTGACGAAACCAGTCTCAGCTTCTCCTAAGTTTGTCACTGCTCTTGAATCACTCGGTGAGCCTAGCAGTGAATCTTGGGTGCAACCTTCTTTGTTCATTGAGGTGAAACATGGAACTCTTATAAATTGCATGTTTAACTCTTTGGACGAGGTTCTATCCTTGTCGATGATCTTTGCAAAGTTACTGACCTTAGCTCCATAGGAGCTCAGTGGAGAGAACCTTACGGGCCCCTCTTCCCTAGCCCTTATTATGGGAGGGTCAGACGCTCCTCCTCTTAACATTCCACCACTACAAGATCATCCTCCTTACCCCCACAATGATCTAGAGTGGGAAGTAGATGACCTCTTGGTAGATTAGTATTAGGGGGAGGCCCTTCTTTATCTTAAGATTAGATGTGTGTGGGTGTGTGTTGTAATGTGTTCCTAGATGACCCTCATCACCCTTGTTGGTACTTGGATACAGGCATGGTTTTTGTTTCGTAAACCTTCTTCTATTTGTATCATCATTCTTTCATGTTTATGACTTGATTTTTGATAAATTGGGGATGATGCAAAGCATTGGGGGCATTTAGGCTTCCCTTCCATGTTGACCTATTTTTTTAATTTTTTACTTTGTCTTCTTATGCATTCCTCACATGGTCTAAAATAGTAGGGGGTTGATGACAGTTCATTTCATATACTATATATATATTTATGAGTAGTTCTAACCCTAAAATATCAGTCTACCCTTGTGCCCCTTGTTCTTGTTTTCTTTTCTCTTTTTCTTTTCCTTTATCTTTCTCTCTTCTTTGATTGAGTTGTCCCTCTCATGTGTGATAATGCCACTTCAAAATTTTAATTTTCAAAAAATGCATTCATGGCCAACGAATCTTTTCTCAAGAATCTTCATAAACTTCTTTTCAAGAATCACATTCTTGACTTATAACCCTAATGGAACATGTTCCCTTCACCATAGGTTCATAAAGAAAGAACTGGAGAATCTTCCTCCAAAGTGAGAACAACTTTGATCTTCCCCTCGCATGGGAGTATATTTTTCCTTTCGAATGCCTTGATGAAGTGAACATCTTTCAAAAGGATTCCTTGATGATAAATCGATTCGAGAAAGAAAAATGTCTTTTGTACTTTCAAACAATGCATCCCTTGAGTTGACCCCTTCTTCAAGCCAGTGTTCCCGAGGGATCCCTTTGAAATTTTTCCAATTTGCTGATGGTCTGCGAGACTGATTGCCTACTTGCCTGCGTGGTTGCTTTCTGACATGTTCTATCTATGAGTAAACATGTCACTTTATAGGTGCACTTGTGGATTCCACTTTCCTTTAGTTTCCTCCATGTGAGAGATCTTGGGGAATACCTCCTTGCAAGTCTTTGAGCCTATAGGGAACTTCCTTTGAGCTTCTTCCATGCGAGATATCTTGGGGGTGGATCCCTTGTAAGTCTGCAAGTTTGTAGGGTGCTTTCTTGTATTTCCTTCATGCGATAAATCTTGAAGGATACCTCCCCTACATGTTTCTGGGTCTATAGGGAACTTTATTAGGTTTCCTTCATGCAAGATATCTTGAAGGATACATTCCTTATAGGTTTTTGGGTTTGTAGGGTGCCTTCCTAGCTTCCTCCATGTGAGAGATCTTGGGGGATGCTTCCTTGCAGGTCTGCGGGCCTATAAGGTACATTTTTGGGTATCCTTCATGTGAAAGATCTTGGGGGACACCTTCCTTGTAGGTTTGTGGGCCTATGAGGTTTTTACTTCTCGGGGCTTCCTTCATGTGAGAGATCTTTGGGGTTTCCTCCTTCTAGGTCCACGGGCCTGTAAGATGCTTTCATTCTTCAGCTTCATAGTTTTGCAGGGCTATGAAGTCTTTTTCTTGTCCTACACTCTCGAGTTTACCCGATAATGGTCTGCTTGCTCGACAGTTTAGGTATACATTTCTAACTCTACTACTTCTTCGATCTAATTTACTAAAGCACTCATCAGTATTCGTGCTCGCTAAAGTGGGGGAAAATGTATAGGAGCGAATTTTCACGCCTTATGCAAATTTCCCTTTTTTCCCTTCTTCACTTTAGGAAACCAAATTTGAAGGCTAAATTACACATAAGCCTACTACCTTCATTCCACTTGGTGGTTGTTTTGTGTGTTAGCAGAGGAATAACTATTGGGTATGCCCGTGTGGCACGTAGATGCCCATGCGATGTGCTTACATCCCTGGCAAATTCATGTATCTAAATCCTATAGAGGCATTACACTTCCCATTGTAGGTCTATTTGTAATGCCCTCTTCGACTAATCAACCTAAATATGGTCATTTTCTTCATTCTCTCCTTAAAATACACTCTTCCTTTAGGAATTTCATCTTCTTCACAAGTCCACACAATCTTCTAAGCATTCAATTCATCTCTTTACATCCTTTAGCACACTTTCCAATCATTTTAGCATTCACTTCCAACCTTCAAGCAACACTTTGCACTTCATAGCAGTAACAACAACACTCTATCAACTCGATAGAGCAAGTGTGAAACAAACACCATTGCAGCAGGGGCTTGAGTCCTCTTATTTCCTCCTCCATTAGCTAGCGAGGTCTTGGTCGAGGTGGTAAGATTTCTACTCCTCTTCTCTACAATTTGGTGGGTAGCACCCTACTATTTTTGTAGTGCTTTTGTGTTCTTTACCTCATTTCCTTATTTAACATATATTTCTCCATTATCGCTATATTGGCTATTTGTGGACATGGAAACACCAAAATAGGGGTCTAACTGAGGTAGACCCCTATACAGCCACCCAAAAATTTTCCTCCTTATTGTGTGTAGGTGGACATGCTACTTGGAGCTAACTAGCGAGTGACTACCTCTATGAGATTATTCTTACCACCTTAACTCAGATTGTGTATTTACTTTATCATATTCGTTCATATCATGCCTTCTTCATAGCTTTGTTTTGGCCCTTTAGAAGTAATTATCTAGATTGTTAGTCTATTTTCTTATGTTTAACCTTTTCTCTTTAGTCCTTTGGTCATATGGACACCAACACACCTAAGAGATACCAGCGCATTGTGTTGTTATCCTAGAATTGCATGTTCATCCTTGGGTAGAGAGCTTCCTAAGGCACAATGTTGAACCTAAAAACTAGTTTTCCTAGCCCTATTCTAAGTTTTGAGTCTACAAAGTGATCAAAGGGCCTTATAGTCATCATCATTCTCATCTCGCATCTCTTAACACCCCTTTAAGTTGAGGTAAGTTAGGGAAGCCTTCTGCTCTTGGCTCTCCATGACTTGGGGCCTTGAACGTGGTTGGTCCCCCTCTCTTACAAACTCTTCATGTGACTTGCGAGCAAGGGTAGGATGTCTATGCCTACGCTCTCTAGCACCTCAGTTTCGTTTGTTTTTTTTTTCAATTTGTATTTGTGTAGGAGTGGGTTGATCAACCATAGGTTGCTTTTCTTCCCTAAGGGGAGAAATGAAAGGAACCATAGGAGGTTATTCATCCACTTTCTCTTTTGATTTGTAAACTTGTTTTATTCTAGGAGGTGTGATGGGGCTATTTTCATTGTTTCTTGGTCTTTTGGATGATGTAGGTGAAGTTTATGTTTTTGGTTGGTCTTGGTTGTTTGGTTCTTGTTTAGATTCAAGCATAGTTTCATCTAGGATGAGAGGTTCAAAGGTGGATGGGGATATGTTTCTAAGAGATAGTTATTCTATCTTCCTTTCCTTGAACTTCTGATAGGACAAGAAAAATAATTCTTCTCAATATTTTATAGGTTCCATGGGTTCGGGCCAAAAGGCATCTACGGAAAAGTTTGCTTTGGAAGACAGGGGATTAAAGCCACTATAATAGATAGTAAATATTTCTTTGTCAAAGGGAAAATTTAAGCATTTGTGTACAACCAAAGGGAAAAATTTGACGGAGTGAAGCCATGGGTGGCATAGCTTCACATGAAATTGGTCTGACTGCGAGATGATGGAGAATGTGACATCTAATATTTTTGGTGCTATTTGTAATGGTAGGGCGATCAATCCTATCGTAGGACATGAAAATCCATTATGTATCTTGATCCATGCTTTCAGTCTATCATATTCATCTTGATAGAGTTAATTCAAAAGTAAGAATTCCTCGGTGATCACATTCTCTCCACAAGTAAAATCTATTAGTATCCCATTAGTGGGATTGCCATAAATTTAGCTAGCTATGTAGAGAGGACCATCAGACAAATGTTTAAGTATATCCTTAGATGAGAAAGCAATGTCAAGAGGATTCTTAGGTCAGCCTTTAAGAGGGATGATGTCTATCACCCCTATCATTTCATCCATAAGATTAATACTGATAGCATTGTTTAGAACAAGAGCAGGGTATGTTCAGGATCATCATGGAAAAAATAGGCCCTTAAGTGGCAAAAAAATCAGAAAAATTAGAGTTAGGCAACTTGACTTAAAAATTTGAATAAGTTATCTATATTATTTCAAAAATACGTAAAAATAGAATATGTAGAAAAATGAATTAAATTTCTAAACTACTAGGTTTTTTTAAAAGAAAAAGAAATCTACTTGGTGAAAATTTGAAATTTCAATGCAGTAGTACTTAAATTTCAGGGAAAAAATAAGAAGTAGGTGTCTGTCTGACCACCCTAACCAAAATAAAATGATAATATTTTTTTATAAGATTTTAGATATAAGTTGAGGACTCATGTCCCAATGTGATGCATATTTTTTTATAATTTTTTTCAAAGTAAAAAATTAATTATGAATTTTTTATTACAATTTTAAAAATAAAAAACTCGTATGTCGACCACCTTAAATTGGTCAAAACTTCATGAAATTCAAATTTTCTTTTTTTAACCCTATAGTATGCGAAGCATAGAATGCGATGCATGTTTTGGATTCAAAAAATGTGATGTGAAAGTTATAAATGTTTTTCAATCAGTCTATCGATCAGGACTTTAGTCATAATTTGAATAGAAAATGAATAATAATTACTTATTAAATTCAAAGTAAAGAATAATGTATATTGGTGGAAAGCTGAGAATCTCCTTTAAAAACCCCTTTCGTTTCATCATATTTGTGTAAAAAAAAGTCATCAGCCACATACCCATCATATTGCCACTTTTTGGCCTATCATGATCCTGCACATACCCAACATTGTTTTCATCATCTTTATCAACATTCATCACATCATTCTTTGTAGTTTCACTGGATTTGACAAATTGAACATTGTATTTGGGCATTGGGTTGGTAAAAATTTGTGATTTTTGGTTCAAAGGAGTTATGGAATTATTGCCTTTGTCGCTAACACCTCCAATGGATAAATGACTAGAATCAATGAGGTCTTGCAAGAGATGTAACTTAAGATGCATGCAATGTTTCGTGTCATGTCTATTTTTTCGGTAATAGTGGCAATAAGCATTGGGTTTAAAGCTCAGGCATAAAGGATTATTAGGTTCAAGTGTTTTAACGAGTGAAAAGGTAAATCATTTTGTGTTCTATCAGTTGGGACATTGTGTTATGAAGGGTATTGGGTAAGGGAGCGAATTGTCTTTTTCGACCACCATAAGTAAAGGGCACTGTGGTTTCGACAACAAACACTTGGTTGTTGGAATTTTGAGTTGTGTTTTGAGGAGGGTTAAATTGAAGGAACCCTTTTTTTTTCTTTCTAAAAGGTTAGAAATTATTTTGGTTTATGGATTTGGATTTCTCAATTCAAGTAGAAGTGGACCTTGTATCTTGACTATTAACCGAATTTTGATAATCATGGAGGGCAGTGTATAAATGCATGAAGGATGGGAATTTCATCATGGTCAACTTGTCTTGAATTTTTCTTTGTAAGTTTTCTATGAACATCTTTTGAAGGTGTGGGTCAGGAACCTGAACATCAATTTGGGAATAAAGCGATTGATAACATGAGATAAAGTTAGTGAATTTTTCACCCTCATTTTGCTTGCATCTCATCAAATCATCCAAGGTCATCTTGGGAGTCATATGCACTTGGAAATGGTTTGAAAATGCATCAAAAAGTTCTTTAAATGAACGAATTGAATTGTTCGATAAAGAACAAAACCATTCCAAGGAAATGTCTTTTAAGGACCTAGGAAAGAGCTTTTCCAACAATTTATCATCAAGGAAAAATTCACTACATAAGGTAGTGTAGGCATTAACATGGTTAGAAGGATCTCCCTTCCCTCCATATTCCTCAAATATAGACACCTCTATTCCTTGTGGCATTAGTGTTCATAGTATCTCCAAGGACAATGGGTTTCTTTTGACATAATATGTGGGTGGGCCATTTTTATTTTGGTTTATGGTGGATCTTTACTTTTGCATGGATAAAATAGTTTGGAAAAGTTGCGTTATGAGAGGATCATTACAAGTGTTATGAGATGGAAGTGAAAGTGGTGATGGAGTGTATGTATTAGTAGGGCAAGTGAATGGAATGCTTATAGGTGGTAATGTGGTAGAAGATAGAACATGCGATGCCACATAGGAACTTGGGGTGCTAGGAGGAATACCCAAGGAAGGAGTCACATTACTAACTTGTTTCATTGTTGTTGTGACATGAGGAGTGGTATAGGTAGGTATTGAGGCAATCATTAAGGGAGGAGGAATTTGAGTTCCTCTTTAGTGTGCAACATTTTTTATTGGTATAGGATCACTAGAGGTCAAAAGAAGATGTTTTCCAAAGATTTGAACTATTTTTTTCACAAGGTGAAGGCCATCTTCACTTTCAAGCATGCAGTGAATGTTTTCAATGGTAGGAATTGTAGTACTTGAAATGTTTTCAATTCTTATTTGATGTTACGAGTTTACTAAGTCCTCATGAATTTGAATTATTTTCTCTTTACGGGATATCATCATTCCTTGGTTCAACTTGCATGCTACCTGAAGGCAAAGAGTTGCCAAGGGTGTTATCCATGCCTAGTGTACTAGTTGTTGTAAGTATGAGCAAGTTTGATGGTATTGTCATTGATATCAACATAGATTAGATTGTACATGTATATTTGAGATGCTTCTGAGATGTTGTGAGTACAAGGAAGCTATCTTTATGGTGTTGTAGATGTTTTGGTTTGATGAGTTTCCAAGTTCTTTTGAGAAAATTAATAAAGAAGAAAAGTCAGAGTGATGAATGTGTTCAAAATGTGCTCTGGTATGTGCTTCATGTTTCTCCTATGTTGATCCTATACTTGTGTGGATATGAATGTTTTATAACGGTGACCTAGTGGTTATATCTTCTGAGTTGAAGCTTTTGTTTTGATGACATGTGAAAGATATGTTCATCGGTGTGTGAAATGTTCTAGTAGAGTTGGTCTTCTGTGGACTGGGAGAAATTTTTTTTGCTCCATAATCCTCCGCTATTCTATTTTAGATCTTATAGATCTGAAATATGTCTTATACTGGTTTTCTCTTGGTTTTGGAAAAGATGTGTGTGGTTTGGTTATCCAGAAGTCATGTTTCTAAGTTGTTGTTTGTGTTCGCATAGTTTGGATAGACTGATGGAAGAAGTTCAGTGTTCAAAGATTGTTGCACTTGTTGTGGATGTATCTAAAGGAATCTGAGATGTGTTCTCATGCATAATGAAGCATATTTTGTCATCTGCATGTCATCTTCTTCTTGGGAAGCATGTACATCAATGTTCATTTATGTTTTCATTAGGTTTGGTCAACCTGTTATTTACACTTCATTTGAAGAATTGAAATTTAATTAAGGAAGTGTGTGGTTAATCTACGACATTATTTTTGGTATTGGTTAAATATTTTTATTGGTCCACTCTCATTCCTTTCCACCATGGGAATGTTGAGTTGCCGACCTAATTCAAATTTTATGAAATGAAGTTTATGTAGCTGACCTTGGAGAAAGTTTCTAAGATTGAAAATGGTATAAATACAAGTCAAATGGTAAAGATTTGAAAGTGTGATGAAAAGTGACAAAGAAAGCCACATATCGTAAGAGCAGAAGTGTGTGTGAGTGAGTTGAGGCAACAATACTTCAATGAGTTAGATTCCTGAAGGAAGTGAGTTGAAGGTTTATGCAATCTTCTGATCAAGACTTTGAATGTGTGTTAATTGTTGTGGTGGATATTTGTTTAATTGTTGTGGTGGATATTTTGTTCTTTTTTGTATCTATAGGTAGTGAGCCTCCATGTTGGACAGTGAATCCTTTCTATAGGCTCTGAGCCTTTGTATTTGGATAGTGAGTCCTCTTCTGGGAAGTGAACCCTTAGTAGTGAGCCTTTGTATTTGGTTTTATAATCTCTTTATATTGTGAGTTAATCCTCCCCGTGGTTATTCCCTGATTGAGTTTTCCACATAAAAATATGTTGTTCATTGTGTTGATTTTACTTTCTGTTATTTGTGTTTCATGTTCATACTTAATAATAGGATAGTGTGGTTGTGAAATTGATAAATGTTGAAGTTTTAAATTTGAATTTGTGTGACAAATGGTTCACGCCCCTCTCAGTTGTCCTACTCCTTTTAAAAATTGGTATCAAAGATTTGGTTCATTGGTGTAGAGCTTAACCGCTTATGGAAGATCCTATGGCACATAAGTTTCTGATCCCTATGTTTGATGGATCTGATTACAGTGATTGGAAAGTGCAAATGAAAGGATATATTGTTTCTCTTGGTTACAAGACCTAGAAGGCTATTGAGACAATATATACTACTCTGGTGAATGTTCCTACTATTGCAAGTGAGGTTTCTGCTTATGAGGAGAATGATAAAGTGAGGTATGCTATTTACAGTGTTTTATCTAAAACTGAGCGATCTAACATTCTTTCTTTAGATACTAATTATGATGTATGGAAGAAGTTGGAAGAACTGTATGAAGGAAATGAAAGAGTAAAGTTGACAAAGAAGCTGGCGACAAAGAACAAATTTGAAAATTTTAAAATGGAAGAAGGTGAAGAATTTACAAGCTATTTCCCAACGGTTGAGATGACAACAAATGAAGTTAAGAATCAAGGGGGAAAGCTAACTAATGAAGATATTATTGGAAAGATCTTGATCACCCTACTAGATTGCTATAGTCATAAGATCTTAGTTATTGAAGAGATGTATGATCCTATGAAATATACTAAAGAACAGTTGTTTGGAATCTTGCAAGCATTTGAGATGTGAAAGTTCAAGAAAGAAGATAGGAAAGAAGGAAAGATAGTGATAGCATTTAAAGAAATGCAGATTGACGATGATCTAGAGAGTGATAGTTCTAATGAGTTGGAAGCGAACTTCACCAGGAAGTTGAAGAAAGGTACCATAAAGTATAAAGGTATGTTTCCCTTTAAATGTTTTAGTTGTGGTAATATTTGTCATTATGCTTCAAGATGTATCAATAGAGTTGTACATAACAAGAGAAAGGATTATAAAGATAAGGATAGGGTATGTGCAAGATCATCATGGAAAAAATAGGCCCTTAAGTGGCAAAAAATTTAGAAAAATCAGAGTTAAGAAATTTGACATAAAAAATTGAATAAGTTATCTATATTATTTCAAAAATATGTAAGAATAGAATCTGTAGAAAATTGAATGTAGTTTCTAAACTACTA